>CM076581.1:1056436818-1056778621 GCA_034641835.2 Pinus albicaulis
CGTTAAAAGCTCTACCAAAACCTCCATAATCGTAAACGAATGTTGTAGAAAATGTTTTTTTGAAAATTTTGGCCAATTTTATAACACTAAAAACCTCCTTTATAACCTCCACTAGAGGGTCTTTTCCTTGTAGTGTTACCATAAAAAATATGACATTCATCGCAGGAAGCTATCTTCTTATAAAAATCCTTGAACATGGTGGGCTAGTAGGACCCTGCTCTGAGAATTTTGTTTACTATGGCCTTCCAGTAGTGATTTCCTCCACAATATCCTTTATGAAACTCTTCAATCACCTTTTCAGTTTCCTCTTCTAGCAAACAATTCAAAATAATTCCACCAGTATCTTTCCAGTATAGATTCTTATCTATAATGCAGTATCTCAGAGATTTCAGCTTCACAAACCTTGCTTTATATTTAGTCAATTCTATAGGAGCTCTACGATGATGCAAGACAAAGACAGTGTCTCTATACCAGTCAGCTAAAATGTACTTCTCTTCAATAGGAATAAACTCGTCACCTTCATCTGATAAATTTGAAATTTCTGCAATAAAATTCATGTCAAGACAGTCAAAATTGGACTGTGCCATCAACTTTTCTAGCCCCTGTCCTTTCACCAATTTTGTAGGTCTGATTTCTATATCATACTCCTGCAAATTATCTATCCACTTCCCTCTCTTGCCATCAGGATCAGCTTGTGTCAATACGTCCTTCACCACAATGTTAGGCACAAATGCTATGACATGAGAATGCAAAATATAGATTCTGAAATCTTTACTGGCTTTATCAAAGCATATTCTTGTTTTTCTAAAATATTTTATTTCAGATTTGAATTAGAAAGGGTTCTACTAAAGAATGAAATGGGTTGCTCTGTACCTTGCTATCCTTTCTGCAGTAAAACTCCAGCTATGGTGTTTTCAGATGCAAATGTAAAAACTAGAAATTCTTTTGAAAGATTCGGACTAATCAATACTGGGGCTTGAGTGAGTGCTTTCTTTATTTCTTCAAATGACTGCTTGGCTTCAACTAACCATTTAACATCGGCTCCTTTCTTCAACATCTTGGTAATGTCTTTGACAATATCGGCAAATTTGGGTATAAACCTTCTAAAAAAATTCTCTCTCCCAAGAAAGGACTGAAATTCCTTCTTATTCCTTGGAAAATCTATCTTATAAATGGCATTGAATCTATTTGGATCAATATTTATCCCATCTTTTGATATAATATTCCCAAAACAATTTCCATAGGTTAAAGAAAACATAGTTTTAGTGGGATTAAGAGAAATACCAAATCTTCTACAGTTCAATAGAAATTTCTCCATATGCTTCAAATGGTCTTCCTCTCTTCTTGAAAATACAATTATGTCATCCAGATAGACCACAACTAGCTTATCTTTCTCCTTAGATAAGGAAATGTCCATTGCTCTTTGAAAATTTTCTCCTGCATTCATCAGACCAAAGGGTATCTTGGCATACATGAATGGCCCCCATGATGTGGTAAAAGCAGTTTTCTCCTGATCTTCTGGGTGTACCAATATCTAATTGTATCATAAAAAACCATCAAGCATAGAAATCCTTTGAGAGCCAACAATATTCTGTAGGATTTGATCCATCTTAGGTAGAGGGTAATTTTATTTCAGAGAAGCCTTGTTCAAGTTTCTAAAATCAATGTAGATTCTAATCTCTCCACTCTTTTTTCAGGTTGGTACCAACTTAGAAAGCCATTTATAGAATCTGATAGGAACAATAATTTTTGCATCAAAAAGCTTCTTAATTTCCTTCTCAATAAGAGGCATGAGAAATGGATTAATCCTTCTCAATTTCCATTTGGAAGGCTTCTCTTTCTCTTTGATAGGAATACTATGCTGAATAATAGTAAGATCATATTTCTTCAAATCAACATAAATCCATGCAAAAACATCAATAAACTTCTTCATCGTCTCAATATATTTATGTTTCATCTCTACAGAAAGAAACTTAGAAAGCTTTATCATTTTAGGTACTGCTATTGTACCAAGATTACAAGTCTCTACCTCTTCATCATCAGCCTTCATTCTAGGAGATTTGAACACATCATTTTGGTCAAAAATATTTTCAAGTGGAATAAGAGCGTTGGGTATACAATTATTCTTCAGCTACAAAACTTCAAAATTACCCTTAGTTTCAACAAGCATGTTTTGTTGATCTACTTGTTTGCTTTCAAACTCCTCCTTCAATTCTATGAAATTTTTGACTTGTTGGTCATCTTCAAACACTTGCCAATAGATGATGTTATCTGGGATGGAAGGCCTATGATGAACTTCAATCTCATACTTATCAGTGGAATGTGAAGGAATGAACAACAAACTTGCAGAAACAACTAAAGAATCAGGTACTGATTTTTGATCCCTAGTTTTTACAATAAATGAATATTCTTGAAATTTTTCCAACATTTCCATGATCAAATTTCTGTAAGCTCTCATCCTCACATTTTTGGCTTGATATACTCCTTCAAATTTTTTATTACCAACTCAGATTCTCCATGAACTGAAAATTTTAGGGCACCCAATCTTTTCAAAATTTCCAAAACCAAAAATAGAGATTCATATTTATCCATATTATTTGTACAGTCAAATTTCAGTTTGAAAGAATAGAACTTAATATCATCATCAGGAGTAGTGATCCAAATGTCTGCTCTAGCCCCCTCTCCTCCAGCAAATCCATCAAAGTGCAACAACAACCAGCCCTCTACTTTTTCTTTTATGATTTCCTGATTTTCAACCTGCTGATTTTTAATTTCTTGAATTTCTGCTTTCCCTTCACTTTCTACTTCATCAGTTAGCTCATTGAAAAGAGTTGTTGATCCTAATTCAGTTTCAACAGCATAAATTAGAAAATTCTGAGGTTTATCCTTGCCGCTTACCATATAATCCATCCTAGTCTCCCTGTACAGTCTTCTTTGCTCACCAAAAATAGGTATGGTGTCATATGTCAAGTCCATCTGCATGGTGCCTTTGATTTTTGTTGCCCAAGATATGGATAAGAGCATGCCACACTTGGGTGGAATATCTACCATCACAATGTACATTACCACTATCTTGGCAGGGAATTGTGTTAGGCCAAAAATGACATCTTTAATCAATCCTATGCATTGCACTCTTTTAGAATCAAAAGAAAACAAATCATTGTATGGCCTAGTAATCTCCAAACCCATGCTCTCCAAAATCACCTTAGGCATGAGGTTATGAGAAGCCCCTAAATCCAACATGGAATTATGTAAGGTCATGTCATGGACACTAAGGCTGACATAGAAAGGAGGTACTTATTCATTCTTCTCATCTTCCAATCTTGGTCCCAAGTAGATGGTAGAATGGTCTTCTTCTACATTAAGGATATCTGCAGCTCTTGGTTGAGAATTCAAAATTTTCATAATTTTTCTTCTGTACTCATTAACCTTGAGAATTTCTCCAAAAGGAACTAGAATATTGATTTTAGAAATCTCATTTTCCGAACTGAAAACAAAATTAATCTTTTCACTCTCTTTGACAGGGGGAGGAAGTGGTGAGTCCTTTTTATATTCAGTTTCTTTCAAAGCATTCTTCTTTGGCTGTGTTTTATTTATAGTGATGGGAACATTTCTGTTTCTGAGATTGTATTGCTTTTGCATTTCAAAATTTGAATGTTGAACCCTTAAGATAATCAGATGGTCCCTCACCCTTATTTACATCATGATCAAACTCATCATGCTCTTTTTTGGGAGAAAACATTCCAGACATGTTTTCATCTAGGAAGTGGATAGAGACTTCTTGAATCGCAGGTTGAGATTCTTCTTAATTAATCAAATTCTACTGAAAATGAGGCCTTACTTGAGGGTCAGGATGATTTATGTTTTCTCTTTGTCTTTGTTGATTCTGAGGCCTTATAAAATGTGGATTTATAAATTTTGGCTCATGTTTTGCAGGAGGTGCAGAATCATTTCCAAGGGCAAGCCTATCCATGATTTTTTCCATAGTTTTCATCATAGAATCAAACTTGTCATCTGAGGTGGAAGGCTTTTCTTCTTTTTTTTATTTTTGTTTTACCCATCTTATACTTATTACCTGCTATCATGTTTACTTCTAATTTCGTAACATCATTCTGCATTTTTTCTAGTGAAGGAGATTCTCTTTCTCTAAGCAGGATAGAGAAGTCATAGTCAAATGCCTCAGCATAGCCCAATTGAGCAGCGCCTGGTGGAGGTTTAAGATGGGCATGTATTGAATCATAAACTTTATTAAATATCTTGGATAAATTTTGGAAAGTTTCATCTACAACTCTTTTTAGACTATTGTATTCAGTAAGGGTCTGCATAGGGTCTGTTCTATTCCCCCATTTTCTCAAGAAACTATCCTCAAACTAATTCCAATTATGCAAGCTTCCTAGAGCTAAGGCTTTAAACCATTTTCTGACCACACTAGTTAAAATTTGAGCAAATAGTATCATTTTTACATCTTCATGGTCTACCTCCTCTCTTTATATGAAATCATTGAATTGGTCTACATGTTCCTTAGCTGTAATTTCTTCATCACCTCTCCAAGTTTTAATTTTAGCTGAGTATTTACTTGGGAGGGTGATCTGAAATGTGAGAACTTCTTATTTCTAATACAGAGATGGACTGTAGGGGAATTTACAGGATATGTCACCTTTAAAGAAAGGATGAGATCTCGAAGCTTTCTGGCCCTTTACAGACTCTGCCTAAAGAAATAATAGAAGTAAACACTAATGATCTGGAAATGAAACTTCTTGTTTGGTGGTGCAAGGTATTCATTATCCATAAAATTATGTGTGAAAACTGTTTAATATGTTTGCAATTGGAATAAAATGCTTTTGGTGAATTTATGAGTCTTTTTGTGTGTAGGAGCCTTATTTATTTTTACTGTTTAACATATTTAACTCTAATAAAACACAGAAAATAAATCATAGAATATAACACAGCATATGATAAGGCAGTTCACCCCTACTGGGCTACATCTGCCGAGTCCAAGGCCCCCAAATGGGCATGCCCTTGGTCTTATTATGCTCAAAATTAGTTGTACAGTGTGAAGAAAGCCTAAAAATGAAAAATAGTTGTAGAAATGAGTTCAGAACACTAAAAACAGTAAAGATAGGCTTTCTTTTAACCTCCAAAGGTTAACCATAGCCCAATACAACTCCAACACTCCCTAGGCCCTGATCGCTCTCCAAGATTCTCTGCTGAAAAAGTACCTAAATATGATCTCTGTTGCCTCTGAAACCTACACCATTGGCTCTGGAATGCTCAAATTACCCAAAATATAAAAAAAAATCACTCCAAAAGGTTTTCCCTAGCAAAAGTTATGTCCAACCGAAGTTTTTGCCCAGTTTTCCCTAAACAAAATCCACTAATTGTGGAGAACTTCTAGTTAACGCCAATATTTTTGGCCCAAATACAAAATTGGCAGAACCGCCAAGCTTAACCATTGGCAACTAGAAGTTAAATTTAATGTGGAACGTGGGTGGTCACATGTGGAGGATATGTCGGCGGAATAGACGTTAACAAACTCTGATTCAATAAACCGTGGCATATAATATAATATGTAAGTGGTATGGAGCGGTCACATAGTGGGGTCTAACCGCCACCATGACCGTCGGGCGGCAATTAGCCCCGGGTCTCTAGCGCATGGTCTCGTTTATAGGGGGTTGGCCCCCTTTCCGCCGCTAATCAAGCTTTGCAAACCTTAAATACAATATGCAACCAATCTTTATTAAGACCCAAGCGGATAGCACAGTGGTAAGTCACGGCGTTTGCAGTGGAGAGGTTATTGGTTCAAAACCTGCTGGAGCCAAATAAATTTTTAACCTCCAAATTTCTACCGGCCAGGGGGCCACGTGGCCCCTCCAGGCCTACCACGTGGTTGCCCACGCTTGGCCCAAAATTTAAAAAGTCAAACCAACAACGAATAGTTGAATGCCACTTGTCATTACTGGATTGGACCAGTTGGAATATTTTGAGGAATATTCCAAGGAATATTTTAAGGAATATTCCAAGAATATTCCTTGGAATATTCCTTTTTTAATTTTTCAAATTGAAAGTCAAACCTGGTCAAACTAGTCTTTTTGTAGTTTATTGAAAACGTCAAAGCTGCATAACTTTCACATACAGTGTCAGATTTGAGCGTCGTTCACAGCATTAGGATCGTATCTCCGAGGCCTATCTGGTTGCTCAGGTTCTAACCAATTTTGAGGAATTCCAATTTTGAGCATTTTTACAACTTAGGACATGATCACCTGATCACACCTCCCAAATGGGAAGCTTCTAGACCCACAAAAGCTCTCTGATTATAGAAAATGAAGATGAGGAGACTGATTCTCCACTCTTCCAACTTTGAACCAGTAAAATCTTCCCTACTTCATAAAATTGAGCTTCTCATAAAAAGATAAATTTTCTCTTGAATTCACTAACCGACCGTTGCTAACATTGACTGAATCATAACGCAAATTCTTGAAATTTGCAGAACAACAAATAAAATTTGTAGAAAGCATATTGTTTCTACCATGGTCAAACTTCAAAGAAGACTTAAAATAAGATTCACCTTGCCAACTGTTCACATGGTGAATTTTTGTTGAATGAGCCATGCACTTGTGCTGAATCCCGAACAAGTTTTCTCGCCATCCCAATCTACCATTCTAAAACCAACATTGACCCATGCTGAACTGTGTGCCCTCTTTGCTTGCATGCCTTTCCATCTCATGGACTCTTGCACTGCTTTGCACTGACACTTTGTCCTCTGCACTGATCAACACCAAAGGTACCTTATGCAACAAATTGTCATCTTCTTTCAAAGATGAAATGTTATAAGACTCAGACATATCATTAGCAATATCACGAAAAGGTAAATGTACAAAATCTTGTCGTTTCAACATCAACAAAGTCAGATTTTGACTTGCATTAACTAGCCTTTTCAATTGACCTTCATATACTAAAGAAGATTCTAGCTTCTTCTTATGTGCTCTCACAATGTACTCTATTCCATCCTTGAACAAGTGGTATGTGTTCTCATGGCGATGAAAGATGGCCTTTCTGTCATATAAATATGGACTACCCAACACAACACCTGTTATGTCAAGCGGTACTACATCCAATTCAACCCAATCAACATACTGAGCTATTATGGCAAAGCGCAAGATACACTTCTTTGAGACTTGTAAGTTTGCATCCTTGCATATCCACCCAAGTGGATAAGGCTTTGGATGTGGAATTGTCTCAAGTTTCAACTGTTTGACCAAGTCTTCTGAGATGAGATTAGCTTGAGACCCACTATCAAAAAGTGTGTCTATCTTTGTGTGGTTTGAGATTATCCTCACATGAAATAGCTCTATCCTCCTCTTTTCATCTTGAGTATCTTTGTGACAGTTTAATGAGCTAGAACTGGGATTTGATTCTTGTACAACCTCTTTCCCTTTTATGTTATTTAATACCATGGTGATACTTTTTGTCTCATCACCTGACTCCGACCCTAAGTCCCGTTCAATAGTTGCTATAGTTTTTCTCTTTTCTTTGGTCTTGTCTTTGTTTTTATATTTCTCTGGTTTCAGCTCAGGATGAAGCTTCCAACAGTGGTCTTCATCATGGCTTGTTTTTGAACAGTTCTTGCAAAAGAATTTACCTTTTTCTTTTCTAGAATTTGCAACCCTTTTTCTTCCTTTGCTTTTAAAATCACTATCCTCATTCAGAGCATCAAAAGTATTTTTCCCTCTAGCCTCTAAATGTGTAGCTTGTACACAAACTTCGTCTAGACTAGTAGGATTAAACATAAGAATAGTGTGTTGAAGGTAACTGTGCAAACCACCTATGTATTTTAACAAAGTATCTTGGCTTTGTAAATCTACCCCAAGTAAGAGTGCTCTTCTCCTAAATTCCTGGGTATAGTCTTGCACATTCTGTCCCTTAAGCTGTCTAAAATTTTTCCAGTTCATTATAGCCTTTTGAAGGTGAGAAAGAGGATAAAATTGTTTCTTGATTGCAATAATAAACTCAGTCCATGATAAATAAATCTTCCCATGTTTCTTGATTTCATCCCTGGTTTTGGCTTCCCACCAAACCAATGCTGCTCCATCCATCCTTAGTGAGGCTTATTTGTATTTTGGTGTCATCATCATGTAGATTTTGAATCCTCAAATAAAATTCCAGTTGTCCGATCCAATTATCTAATTTCTCTACATTAACATCACCATTAAACATTGGAAATTCAAATTTTATATCAAGCTTTAACAAAGGATTTTTACCAGTTGTTTTTTACTTATGAGACTGATTTACTGAAGTTGAAGAGGATGAAGTTGAGGAAGAGGATGACGATGGAGATGAAGGATCACCATTTCCTCCATTCCTTTTATTTGACTTATCCTTGTCCTTCTTTCCTCCTGAGGAATCCTCTCCTTCTTTTTGGTTTTTTGATCCCTCTCCAGCAATCCTATCATTTCTTTCTTGATATAGGATCCTTACTATTTCAGTCATATCCAAGAAAGCTTTCCGAAATATTCTTTCTTCTTCCTTGGGATCCATTTCTTCATGAGCTTCTTCTTCTCTTGAGGGTGAGATAGAAGGTGGAGATAATGGCACCCTGGCCCTCCTTGTTTGAGGATTGTCTTGTGCTCTAACCAATTTTCCTTACCCTCTTTTAATTTTAATCCTAGTAAGCATCAAATTTGCAAAACAATAAAATATTTCTTTGCACAAAACTCAAAACTTTTGAGCTCAAGTCTATGTTCAAACCTATGCTCTAATACCAATCTGATCTGAAATGTGAGAACTTCTTATTTCTAATATAGAGATGGACTGTAGAGGCATTTATAGGATATGTCACCTTTAAAGAAAGGATGAGATCCTGAAGCTTTCTGGCCCTTTATAGACTTTGCCTAAAGAAATAATAGAATTAATCACTAATGATCTGGAAATGAAACTACTTATTTTCTGGTGCAAGGTATTCATTATCCATAAACTTATGTGTTCAAACTGTTTAATATGTTTTTCAATTGGAACAAAATGCTTTTGGTGAATTTATGAGTCTTTTTGTGTGTAGGAGGCTTATTTATTTTTAATGTTTAACATCTTTAACTCTGATAAAACACAACAAATAAATCACAGAATATAACATAGCATATGATAAGGCAATTCACCCCTCCTGGGCTACATCTGCCGGGTCCAAGGCCCCCAAATGGGCATGTCCTTGCTCTTATTATGCTCAAAAGTTATACAGTGTGAAGAAAGCCTAAATAGGCAAAAATAACTGTAGAAATGAGTTTCGAACACTAAAAAAAATAAATATAGGATTTTATTTCACCTCCAAAGGTTAACCATAGCCCATTACAACTTCAACACTCCCTAGGCCCTCATGGATCTCCAAGCTTCTCTTCTAAAAAAGTACATGAATGTGATCTCTGTTGCCTCTGAAACCTACAGCATTAGCTCTGGAATGCTCAAATTACCCAAAATCCAAAAAAAAATTCGCTCCAAATGGTCTCTCCTAGCAAAATTTATGAGCAAAACCACTTTTGCCCAATCAGGCCTAGAAAACCTCCACCAAATGTGGTGGAACTGCAAATAGCTCCACTAATTAAGGAACATCGCCAAATCAGGCGGAGTCCGCCAAAATAGCCGCTACGGTTAGGCTGGCATTAAATTTTACAGGGGTCATGTGACTGCACCTGTCGGCACATAATGTTGGATGTAACGGTTTTCAAACCATAACATAAAAGTTTCAAACCCGTTGGCATATACCATGTGACCTGTCTGCATATAAATCATAACTTGACCATTGTATTAACCACCGGGTTGAGAGCCATGGTTTCGAGCCTCCGGTTGCATGGGGTTTGGCTAGCCCTAAGGGGCTAGCCCCTTTTGTTTTCTGCCCCAACCAATTTGAAACCATGAATATGATTGTTGTGCACTATATGTTAACAATTAAACCGTGGGTGGATTAGTTAGACGCTTTGTTTGCGGGAGTGAGTTCGCGGGTTCCAACCCGCCGGAGCCAAAAATTTTAACCGTGCCACTATTTCACTGACCAGGGGGCCACGTGGTGCCCTTCCGGCCTGCCACGTGGCAACCCATAATTGGTCCAAATTATGAAAATTCAAACCCATATCCAATCTAACTGGCCCAGGTGGAATATTCCAGGGAATATTTCGAGGAATATTCCAAGAATATTTCTTGGAATATTCTTTTTTTAATTTTTCAAAAATTGAAGTCAAACCTGGTCAAACTGGTCTTTTTGCATTTTACTGAAAACTTCAAAGCTGCATACCTTTCACATAAAGTGTCGGATTTGAGTACCATTCATGGCATTGGGATCATATAGCCGAGGCCTATCCGGTCGCTCAGGTTCCAACCAATTTTGAGAAAATACAATTTTGAGCATTTTCTCCAATAGGACATGATCACCTGATCAGTTGAAGAAGCTGGTCATGCATGGATCTGAAAAACAACAGTGGCTATAACTATAAGCCCTTATGGAGTTGCCATTTGTTAGTGTGAATTCCAATTGCAAGCATACGAAAAAAGTTCACTTTAGTTTTTCATAACAAACAACCCTAACATCAAAGATGGCTGCCAATTTCTTTATATCTGCAGTTAGTGATTAGAATAAATGCTACAAGAATCCAGATCTATGCAGTTAAAGACAATAAACAACAAATAATAAGAAAGAGTTTCTCCATGCATCCAATGAAAAAGACAAGAATTTTTAAAGAATTTTTTTGGATTATGACACCTAGGAAGGGAACATAGAAAGATGTTACCAGCCCCCCTCAATGGGAGGGGTTCTTGTATGTCCTCAACGATTCAGATCTAAGATCTCTCTCTTTTGATGGTGCAGAAAACCCAAACAAAAATGGAACTCAAAGAGAGCTCACAAGCAAAAAAGTAGGAAAATATGACAATGATGGAGGTTCAAAGTTAGACCAAAAATATAGATCGAGAGTGATCTTTAGGTAAAAAAAGGTAGTGAATGGATGGAAAAACCCTTCTATTTATAACAAAATATCGAGTTAGTCTAGATATTGGTGCATATTTAAAATATTATTAACCAAATCTAGATCCAACTTTTATGGAATATTTTATTATTTTTGTTGGAGGGAAAAAGAATTTGAATTTGGTCAAATCCCTTTATTTTTAAATAATAAATAAATAAATGATTTATTTATTATTTTAAGAATGTGGTTGAGTAATAATTAAATAAATAATTATTTATTCAATTATTTATAAATGATTTAGTCAAATTTAACAAGGAATGTTATTTAAATAATGTTTTAAATAATTATTCCTAGAAAATAATAAGATAATTAATGATTTATCTAATTAATTTTTCTGTTTTGGGTTAAATATGACTAGGAATATTAATTAAATTGTGGTTTAATTAATTATACCTTGAGGAAAAAAAAAAAAATGATTTATTCAATTATTCCTCATGGGGTTTCCTGTTTAGACCATAAACAACTTAATAAATTATGGATTACTAACTTACTTTTCATAGTGAAAGCAATTTTACTTGGGTAAAATTGGTCTTACATGGTGTACTTTGGTCCATCTAATAGTAACAGGTTAGATGACCAAACATTGGTGTAACAATTTCCAGTTGGGCATACAATTTTAATTTCTAAATTGCTACATGATAAAATAAACCCTCATTTGTTGCATCGGTTTTCCCTTTGGGGTTTTCTCAGGGATGTTTAGTCCAAAATAACTGTGTCAAGGTTTGTGTGTGCAGTTATTTCTCAGATCCTATTTTATTCCACAACATATTTTTAGTGTGAAGTGATTTAATCATGATTTGATGTAAATCATGAATCATTCATTCACGACTTAGAGCTCCTTATATCTCAATCTTCTTGATTAATCTACTACACCAACAACCCCATCAAATGCTATCCATTCTCAATATGTTGGCCCAGGTAGCGATCAGGTACAAGGTAGTAATGTATTACATCCAGAGGAAGGAAATAATTAAAAAAATTCTCATATTTCTTTTGATTACCAATCCTCAACAGGTAAGGATAATGATTTCTCCGCTCAAATCATCTATGAAATCCATCTGATTAAATCATTTTCATTTATAATCAAAATATAATTTTCTCTATTGAATAATCTATTTGGTGCATTTAAAATATCAGATCAAACTGGTGAGACCAATAGCTACCTCTCAATTAATAATGATCTTATTGACAGTTGTCTACATACAATTTTTTATTTGACCAAACATGTGAAATATGTTCATCCAACATCTAGAGGTTCAAGGACTTTTCAGGAAAACGAGGCACCACTATAAGAAAAAAGGACACTGGTGAGGGTTATGCTTATGACAGGCCTTTAAGGTCTGTCACCAATGTCACATATGGTGACGGTCCTTAAAAAGTGTCGTTGTAAGTGTATATAGTGATGGTCCTTTAAGGTTCATCACCAAATCCATTTTCAATGACACTTTTGGTGAGGGTCATTAAAGGCCCATCACTAATTCTCTCTTTGGTGACACTTCTAGTGACGAAATTTTAATGGCCCCTCACCAATGCTATTTTTGTTACTTTTGGGGATGGTCAAAAAATGTTCATCATCACTGATCATTCCAATGAGTTTTTGATGACGTTATGTGCATGTTAATATTTTTTTTTTCAAAATATAACAATTTAAGACCATTATTGTGTAGTCTTTTTTATAATATTTCCAATACCATAGTGGTTAGAATCAGACAATTTTTTAATAAGTAATTAGTGTGTATCATTTCCCTCAAGTAATGACTAGTCGATTAGAGTTTTCCTATGAGTCAACACATGTTTCATATATATTAAGTTTATTATCTAGCAAACTCCCCTTATATAAAGTTCCACTAGTGTGTGAAGGAAATATATTATTTAATACATAATCAAGCTCTGTCAATTCTATTAATGAGAAATACCTAACACTCCTCAACAATCTGACACACTTTAAATTAATGCTTTCGCACATGCTAACATTTATTAGCACCTCACATGTATTGGAACATTTTTGTACCTAGAACATCTTTTCATGACACTGACGCCCAAACACATGGTGGCATGCACTAGCACAACATAGAACTCTCCTAGCATGTGTTGGCATGCATGTAGTCCCTAGCATGCCCTTTAACACTTGGTTGAATGCATTGACATACATTAGCACTTGGCACATAATGCCACTTGGCATGTATTGGGACATATTATTAATGTTCCTAGCATGCCCCGTTTGAAAAAGATAAAGTCTGGACTTATTAACTCTCTTATTGGTTCTTCCTTTTGTTGCCTTGACACTTCTTAACAAATATTGACAAACTCTGGCACCTTGCACATCCTTAGCACTTGGCATGTATTGGCATATCTTGGCACTATTTGGAACATATAATTAGCACACCCTGGAACTCCCAAGCACACTTTGGGATTTCTTGACATGCCTTGATATTCCCTAGCATGCCTTACCAATGCTTAGCATACCTTGTCACTCCCTCATTTGCATGACAGGTAGCACTCATTAACACTATTCCTTGGCACACGTTCCTCATATTCATTAACTTCCATGAATTTTGACCTAGTGCTCCCTTAATGTTTTTTCCTAGTACTCCTTAAAACTCTTCAACATGCATTAGCACTCTCCAACACACCTTAACACCCTTCAACATGCCCTTCCACTTCATTGCATGCATAAAAATCCCTAACACATATTGGAACTTGCACATGTTGGCGCTTGGAAAGTCTTAACATGCATGGAATATGTTGAGATGCCTTGGTATGATTTGGCATGGCTTAATATTAAATTTATTTGAGATCAATAGTTGGAAAGTAGATGAGAAGGAAAAAAGGAAGATTTGGCACTTAGAATGCACTACGAATTTGCACTTGGCACCTATTGGCACCTAGTATTGGTGTGTATAGCATTCCCCTCTTGGAAAAGGTAAATTGATGACTTATTAACCCTCTTATGTGTTCATTTACTTCTAGTTTAACTTGTTTCTCCATTTTGTTTCCTTGACAGTCCTTGACACATATTTACACACCCTTGCACATATTGGCATGCCTTGTCACTTGGCACATCTTAGCATGCTTGACATTCCTTCGCACTATCTAGCACATCTTAGCATTCCCTAGCATGCCTTGGAACTCATCTCCTCACATCTAGCCTTTACATTTTTTCATGACTTGGGAACCTAATCAAGTCCTTGGCTACTACAGTTCATGTGATAATATTGGCCTGCTTCAACAACAACAACTTGAACAATTGCACCTACTACAAGTAGATTGTGCCTTATTCACCTAAGAACTGCCTATAACTCATCTTATGCCACTCATGTCCAAGCTCAACTTGTCCCACTTAACTAGTTACCAAGACAAGGATCACATGATATAGCCATGGCCATAAAACAACTAAGCAACATAGCTTACATAGCAAATATTTCACATGTATGTTTAGTTCATATAAATAGTAGAACATTAACTCAGAGATTTTAAGAACCATAAGATGCACAAGGCACACAAGATATAAGCCGACACAAGCCGAGTTCCCCAAAAATTATGCACAACAATGTACAATATCCAATTATCTAGAATAGTTTAAAACATGATCATGTAGCCAAAATGTGCCACATCTGATAAAAAAAAGAGCTAAAGGAAAAACAATGCTTTGCCTAGCACAAAGTGATCTCCCTTTTTCTAAAAATGATAACAATTGTATGCTTGCCTCTTGTAAATCCTGTTCTGAAATTATCCTAACACACTTTGTCCTTTGCACACTTGAATTTTCTAACACTCCTTGGCACACACTCTTATTCATTCATTTCCATGCATTTTGACCTAGTTATCTATTCATATGCCCTGACACTCCCTAACACTCTTCAGCATGCATTGACCTTGTCTGAAATGTGTTACCATGCCTTTTCATTCCTAATTTGCATGCCTTGACCCTCCCTAGAAATCATGTCATCACAACTACCTTACTTAATTTTCAACTTGGGAACCCTACAAAGCCCTCGCTTGACTACAAGAGCTTGACCAACTTACAGTTACTACAAATAGACTATGTTTTTGAATTATGTAACTTGGGAGGTACTCGATAAGCCTAGTGAGATGGGTTTTTGTGAGTTTGGCCACAAAAGGATTTGTGGGCAAAGAAGCCAAGCAAAGGGATTTTGGACCCAAGATGGGGTTTAAAATCTAAAATAAAATTAAAAAGGAAAATTAATATTTCCTAAGGTTTAAGTGGATAAAACTCATAAGTTATAGAGGGTTTCAAAGAGGTCTAGGAAAAACTATTTGAGGAGGCCCTAGGATGAAAGAAATAACATCAAGTGAGAAGGAGCTCATTTGATCAAGGGGGCAAAGAGAGATTGTTACACCATTTTTTAGTCATCTAACCTACTATCATTATATGAACCCAAGTACACCATGTAAGACCAATTTTACCCTAAGTAAAATTGCTTTCACTATGTGAAATAACTTAGTAAAACACCTTTATTAAGTTGTTTATGGTCTAAACAGGAAACCCCAAAAGGAAATAATAAAAAAATCTATATTTGTTTATATTTCCTGGTCATATTTAACCCAAAACAAGGAAATCAATTAATTTATTTGATTATTTCCTAGGAATAAGTTAATTAATTCCTATTTAAATAATATTCCTAGATAAATTTGACTAAATCATTTATAAATAATTAAATAAATAATTATTTATTTAATTATATTCCCACCATTTCCTTAAAATACTAAATAAATCATTTATTTATTTATTATTTATAAATAAAGGAATTGACCCAAGTCAAAAATCCTTTTCCCTCCAAAAAATATAATAAAATATTCCTAAAGGGTGGTTCTAGAATTTGATTAATAATATTTTATTCATGCACCAAGTTTCTAGATCGCCCTAATATTTTGTTATAAATAGAAGGTTTTTCCCCATTCATTAGTCACCTTTGTTGCCTATTAGATCACTCTGGATCTATACACTTGGTCACATTTTCTCCATTTTTGCCTTGTGAGCTCCCATTGAGTTCTATGTTTGTCTGGGTTTTCTACACCAACAAGAGAGAGAGATTTTAGATCTGAAATGCTAAGGCCTATCAAGAACCCATCCCATTGAGGAGAACCGGAAAAAACCTTTCTTTTTTTCCTCTCAGGTGCCCCTTTTCAATATAATATAAAAATTCTTTCAAATACATCGTTCTTGTCTTGTCTATTGGATGCATGGAGCCACATTTTATTTTATCTGCTTAATGTCTTTTATGCTTAGATCTGGATTTGTGCAGCATTATTTGGATCACCTAATTACAGATTTAAAGATATTTGGCAGCCATAATTGATATTAGGGCTATTTTTTATGCATAGCTAAAGTGGTCTTTTACAACGAAAGATTCATACTAACAGAGATGTAGTGCTAAAGTAGGTTGAGTAAGAGGGCTGAGTAAGGGTTGCTAAAGGGAGGCCATGATCATCCTCCAAGAGCAAGGTCATCATGTGAGGGTTCACAAGAATGTTGCATACCTTAATGTTTGGTTTGAGCTAGGAAGTAGGATGGCATATTGTTGGTTCTCTTCTGGTAGATCAAGCTTAAGAGAGGTTTCTCATGAGAATCTGGGCATGTGATTTCAATGGTGTATTTGTGTGAAGGGCGCATAAAATTATGAAATGTTGAAATTTGCAACAAGAAATAGTGAAATTGGAAACTAGAAAGGACAAAAAAAGAAAAATTGCACCCACACTGGTGAGGAATTTTGATGCACGACGTGGGGCATCTAATTTATTTTTCCCTTAAATAAACTGGACAATAAATTGTAATTTCGTCTCATAACAACTTGTGTCAGTTAACTAAGTCATGATGATCGATTTAGCTCAATAAATTCGAGTTGAGGGTCTACGATAAGGCATGTAGAGAGATTCTAACATTTTTTGGGTTTAGTTCCAGTTGATGCATTAGTGGGGTGCATGTGTGAATTAGTTAACTCAATTAAATGATTTAAAATCAATTTAACTAGTTCTAATTCAGTGATGAGTTAGTGAGAGGTCAGCCAGTGAATTAAATTAGATTTAATTCACAATAAGTGATCAATCAGATAACTGATAATTTGCTATTAATAGTTACATGCATGTCAGTTCCCGAGGAAGACCCAGT
Source organism: Pinus albicaulis (assembly GCA_034641835.2). Lineage (NCBI taxonomy): Eukaryota > Viridiplantae > Streptophyta > Pinopsida > Pinales > Pinaceae > Pinus > Pinus albicaulis. The sequence goes on from CM076581.1 coordinate 1,056,453,952, forward strand.
CTAGACAGAGGTTAAAGGGAACATAACTATCAATTGTATTTAAACAAAATTTCCCATGTGAATTATAAAGTCAATGGGATGCCATGATGGATTTCACAATCAAGGAAGACTGATTTTCCTAATTAAGAGGGAGATAATTCCCTAGGAATTGTATGATCAAGGTAGGCTAAAGGAAGGTTGATAATTGGCTAAGTACTAGAGCGATTTTGTCTAGATCAACGGGAGACAATTGGCAAAGTGCTGGAGAATATCATGAGAGATTAAGAATTGTATTGTTTCATGATTCCTTGACTTAATCAACAATAGAGATGGAGGGATTTTGAGCAGTTTCTTTCCCCAGATACATCATGTGTTATGGGATTGATAATTTTTTTCTCTTACTTATATGTGATTGTGTGATTGTATTTTGTTTCCGCAAATTGTAGGAAGGATTTAGTATCTTGTTTTAGTACATTGCAAGATCAGATTGAATCTCGTTGGTCAAATTTTCTACATGGTATCAGAGTAGGAATATTTTGGGTGGTGAGTTTGTAGAGAATATCTGAATATTTTGGTATAAATTTTTCAAAAAAAAATAGCATATTTGGATTCCTTGCGAAAAAATACTGAAATTGAAAAAAAATCGTTTGAATCGAAGCTCGGATGAGGGAGATATCGTCGATTTAAAAATAATTGTTTTTTCTAAAATTTGGTAATGGTGGGAAAATTACAATGTGCGCAAGTCAAGAACCTATATGCACTGTATATACCAGATGTGTTAGTGTCTTAATGTTCAGTGATAAAAAATACTCTTTTCAAATTTACTTGGTAATGGTCCTAGGTCAAAATTTCATGTTTCAAGTCAAGTTTCAAATAAAATTTTGTTCACTAAAATATTGTCTAGGTTTGAATGCTATTCCCTTCACTCCATTCATGGTCATCATAATTTCAATTTCATGACATCCATTATCACCTAGGGTCTTAGATCAGTCACCACACCTCCATCTAGGTTAGGTTCTAGGTCTCTTTTGTTTCGCCACCACAATGTCCAATCATGTCATAAAAGAAGGAGAACAAGTTGTAATTTTCACCATACATATAATTTAGATTAGGAGTTAGCAAAGATAGAGAAATAAGTAAATGCAATTTGTCTTTTCTCAAAGAAGTATGCTACATGGTAAAAATATCTCCTCTCTCATGCTCACAACTCTCCACAACCATCCAAAGATTGGCAATTTGCTACATTTTTTCCTTTCAAGCTCCAAGAAAAATTAGAAGGGTTAGTTCATCATTGCTCAAGTTTTAGGGGCTTCCAATTCAGTAACTGATCATCCCTCACCTTTCATTCAACTCAATTTCTTTAGCAAAATTTGGATTCCCTCTTCTAGGGTTTTCAACTAAATTTTTGGTTTCATTGATGTTTAGCTTGATTCAATTTTTAAAACCATAATTTCATCATATAAAACCATCATACATCATCCTTACATCATCCATATTCCATATAAAATCATTAATTATCACTCATACCTCTCATAGCTATCATTTTCACTGAAACCCTAGTTTTCACTAGGTTTTTGCAAGGAAACTGGGAAAACTCTGTTTTTTTTAATTTTGGGCACCTTCCTCATACCCATTTCCAAAAATTTAACCTACATACTATTTCTAACTCATCACCCTACCTCATAATTTTTTTGGGGATTTTTCCCTAGCTTCTTTCTACCTCATTTATACCCCTAAAGCCACCCTACCACCATCCCTTGTTTTCTTAGTTCTACACCTTCCCTACCCATCTTATCCAGTTAGGGTTTAATATTTTTGACAAACACCATGGAGGGAGAAAAGAAGATTCATAAGGGAGGCCACCATTCCAGGTTTGAGCCATCCAACTTGCAGGAGTTCAATGCTTCACAATTCATCAAAAGGTCATTTTCTAGGGTTTATATTGCACACATGGATAATTTTGCTTCAAAATACGTTTCTGAAGTAATGGATATGAATTTTACAAAAGTGAAAGAAATTTTTGTCAATAATAGGCCAAAGAAAGAAACACTCCTTCAGTTTATGCATAGGTTTTATTATTTGAGAGAAATTCCAAAAATACAATTACTCCAGGTCATTTTATGCACTTTTGAACAGGTTGTCTTCAAGTCCATTTTTCAGGTGTTTGGTGCAGGGGTTTGCAGTTCCCGATGACTCTATTTTGTAGAATAAATCCTAATATTTCAAACCATACCAATTTCAGCACAAAAATCATCTAGGAAGGCCTCCAAACTCCCTCTCAAAGTAGGCACTACACTTCTGCTGAGAGTGCACTACGCTTCTTCAAATTTTGAGTGATCAACTTCAAACTTGGATTATGAGAAAATGGGAAAGTAGTTTAGAAAAATGGAGGATTTTTTTTCATAAAATTCGAAAGAAAAAAAAAACACTCTTCATTTTTCAAAAAACATTATGGTTTGAGAAATATGTATTCATCTTTAAGCCCTATTTTTGCAGAAACGTTTTAGAAACATCTGGAAATTCTTCCTTCACATAAACGTAGTGCCAAGGCGCTACAATTTTTCTCATGACACCTAAATAGATATTGGATTATATGGTTGGATGAATTTTGATTAGTTCATTCCATATTTGGAATTGGTTTTTCATGACAGGCTCTAATTTTGAAAAAAATCCAAAAAATCCACCATTTTTCTATGCTTCTGCTAGTGTTTTAGACAAGACGTTACGTTTCTCGAGTGAGGTTGGGAGAATAAACTTTTGGAGGCCTTCATGTGTGTTTTATCTAAAAATTCAAGATTTTATGGAAATTAGACATGCAGGTATAATTGACTTATGTTTTAGATTTCGATTTAGAGCCCTAAAAGTCCCTAAAAATCACCTCCAAAGTGGCATTATGCTTCTGCAAAATGGTGCTATGTTTTTGTCAATAGGCCCTACGCTTCTGCATTGGATTCCCTCAGGAAATATTTCAAGCTAGAATAAGTCGGAATTTAGAGGTTTATTTTTCCTTCGAGCTGTCATTGGAGTGATTGAGTTTTTTTTTGCTTCTTATCATGAGGAGACACACACTCCTAGTCTTTAGATGAATTTCAGGGAATGGTTTCTAGCTTTACTAGATTCTAGGAAGTGATTCATCTCATGTAATTATGATGCATTTTGGATGGGATTTTTAACCTATGAGTTTTCATTGTTCATATTTTCTATAATTATTCCACCTCAATTCATTTTAGAGGTTGGATAGTTTTTTTTTGCCGTGGAGCTATTGTACAAGATTTTGCTAATGAAATCAAGGACAATGTTGCAGACATAGTGTTGAGACTCCTGTGGTATGCCTTTGAGAATTTTTTTCTCTATAAACTCATGATTTTGAATTTTATGTTACTCATATTTCACATATATGCTTCTTTATGCTAATTCTTATCAGTTTATTGACATAAAACAGGCTTTCCATGCTTTGTTTTTCATAAGCTTTACATGAAATTGTCTCTTTTCTTCTGATGAATGAATTTAGTTTATTTCTCATTCTGAATCCTTCTCATTTAAATCGATACACAATGAAAAATTAATCATGCTTCTTAGCTTACCTACCTGGCCTTACCCTTACCTTTGCAACTAAATCTTTGAATTCATACCAAAAACCTAGACCTAGTCTCCTAACTACCATTTCCTATCCAACACGAGAAAATTCAAACAAAGACTCTATTTACTGAGCTTATATACCTACCCTAAGATCATTAGATATTCAATCATTTCATTGACTACAAAGTGAAATTGAGAGAACCCTCTCTGGTCTTGGTAGGGCTAGCTACTAGAACTAAAGGTTCGTTTGAGGTTACCTCTTTTAGTTCCATTCTTAGCCTTGGGAAATGAGGGGAGTGATAACATTTTTGGTGCCGTTGTTGGGGAGCGAAGGTTAAATATTTCCTAGGAAAGAAAGAAAAATATTAGCTCTAATTGTTGATGGTGAATAGTGGTCATGAACAAGAAGGTTGTGCATATTTCACCTGGTGACTCCAGTGTCAAAGAATCCAAAGGAACTGAGTTTTCATGGTGACTCCACTGTTCAAAAACTGGTAGCTTAAAGAATTTCTTAGCGACTTCAATTTTTTCAAGATGGGTTTAACTACAAGAAGGAATTCTAGGTATGCTCTTAGGGATTAGTCTCATATCACTGGCTTTCCAAATCCTAGCATACCTTGTCACTCCCTCGTCAGCACACCTAGAACTCGCTAACACTCCTTGTCACACACTCTTATTCATTCATTTCCATGCATTTGAGACTCAGTGTTCCCTTTTTTCCCATGCACTCCCAAACACTCCCTGGAATGCAATGGCACACCCTGGGACTGGCACATCTTGGCATGTTTCCCTAGCTTCTAACATGCCTTAACAATACCCATCATACCTTGTCACTTTGTTACATTGAAATTTGTCACCGTGACATTTATCTATTTATATGGGTTCATCATTACCTATTTATTGCTCCCTTAGAGGTCTACAAACATAAAGTTCCTAAATCAAGTCTTAGAACTAGAAAAAAGCTCTTATAAACCCTAAAAAGCCTAACTCCGTACTTTTCCTAGTCATTTCCTGCGGTACCGCGGTTTATTGCTATAAAAACTTCAGCACATCCCGCACGTTCTGCTCATTAAAACTGTGGACCCCCGTAAAAGGTAAAATAAAAAGAAAATTAAGCTCTAGAAGTCCAGCTAGTCGAATATTCTCCCAGATGGGGCCTTCTAGAAGCGCTATCTGGTCGAGCTTCACCCCTTCCATTCATGAACCTTTAATACTTCATAGATGGAGCTATCCCTTGGTTTTTGGAGCTGAAATCCCATGATGAGAGGGCTTTATCCCTTCCTTTTTGGAACTGAAACTACCTCCCTTCTGCTATAAATTGAGACCTTGTTTCAGTCTCAAGGGTACATATAACTTGATATTTTTAAGGTGAATTGCTGCAGAAATATACTCTCCACATTTTGCATCATTGGCATGAGAGAGATTACATACTCATATCCATATTCTTATGCTGATAAAGAGAGTTGGAGTCTTGTCAAACTGAGGAAAACGACTATTCGAGACCCCAGAAGAACCTATACAAACATCAAGGCATCAAGGTTGTAGGGTTTCTTCTTTTTATTCAAAGTTAATACAAATGGATTCTATTTTCTCATTAAGTTGTTCATCTATCTTTTGAATGATTTAATTCTTAGATTCCTTGATCACTAAGATAGATTATTGCTTTTGAATTATCATATTTTGTAGATGCTTTTGATCTTGTTTGCTTGTCTTTGACTGCAGATCTTATATGCTGGATCGATACCTTCTATAATGACTGGATTGAAGACTGAGCAAGCGTTCGATTGCAGGCAGGAGTATCTCTCCGTAGTTAAGTAATAATTCTTAAGAAAAATAGTCTAGACGAAATGGTCTACATCTGTCTGTTTGTTTCTAGTTTTCTTTTTCATTTTTAGTTTGATTATTGAGATTTCTTTTATATTTCTTTGACTTATATTAGCTCAAAACTGGATTGGGTATAAAACTCAATTGGATCCCTGACTGTAAATCTGTATTTTTATTTTTTCTCTACTTTTCCTACCTTCCGCACTTTTTGTTTAAAAACAGAGCATTAGACTCCACAGATTTTAGTGTAATATACTGCGGTACCACACCTTGTTCCATTAAAAACTGCAGACTTTTGGAAAATTTTAGAAAAATTAGAAATTCTATTTTTTGGAGTCCAATTACTTGATTCTTTGTTGTTATCCCAATTTGTCTTGACTATGAAAGACATCTATAAAAGTTTTCTTTCAAAAATTCTTTGTTTAAAGTGATCTTTTCAGCGAGTTTGCTTTTATGAGTAAATGTTTTCCTTGTCCTCCCGTTGCTCTGAATCAAAAACTTTCGTATACCACAACTACTTGGTATGTCATTATTTTTCTGTTGAGCCATTGAACTTGATGCAATTATTACTCTTATGAAAATTTGATTTTGTTTTCATTAGCAAACTTAGAAAGCCTTTTGGATTGATAAGGTCTAAATTTCATTTTAAAACCGTTATTGGATGCTTTAGTTTCTTGCTGAAATAAGTAGAAAGATCTTGGTTAGATTACAAACTGAGCTAAGACATCCACCATCTTTTAGATAGAGTTCAAGATTAGAATTTTCTTTTAGTTTTTAATTTTATAGTTTTAAGACTTTTAGTTTTCTTTTGGAAGAAGTTTTATTTTTGTTTCTGATCCAAATGATATAGGGAATTTCATTTTGAGCAAATATCTTTTTGAAATTGAGTTCTCTGAATTGTCTTCTTTTCAAAGTTTCTCATGTGGGAAAGAAAGAATTTATATTTTGAAAATTATTGAAATCTCTTAACTCTTTCCTCTAGTTAGATTTCATTGAAAATAAATGAGTTGTTTCTCATATATATGCATTATAGTGTATTTTGAGTCGAGTCTTTAAACATCACCAAAGTTTCATTTCCATACCTCTTGTCCGAAGAAACTGCCAATTAAAAGTAACGCTTAATTAAAATCAATCTAGAAATTTTTATATTTTTTAGGGCTATTTTCCACCAACATAGCTTAGGTTAATGTCTTAGAATAGGTTTTAGTTAACTTTCCAAGGCAATAAAAACAAACAAGTAGTGGATCTTGTGGTAGGAAAATCCGATTGTAGCATGTATGCTCTGGGAAGCTCCTCCTAAAGGAGTCAAGCATGAGATCATATCCGAACTAGTGAGGTAATCATACCTATCTCATTAGGTACGATAGAAGATGTGCACGTATTAAAAACAGTAAACCTCGGATAGACCACTGTCGAGGAGCCTGGGGTCACTTGTCGATAAACCTTGGATTATGTCAAGGAGCCTTCAAGGGGATTGAGCTTGTTACTCTGCCCTTGCGTGTATATCGGATCATAGACTATTTCCTCGGGTATATGTGATCCCATTGGTGACCTTAGTGGCCATAAAATTTAGGATTCTTTCCCAAGGTGACGGTGGGGGGAAGGTCCCACTGTACCTAGAGCAGATGTTGGCTAGACTCACTTGGACTCTCTGGAGCGTTATCTTCACTCGAGATGGTTTAAGTGGAGAAAATTGCACTGGTCTGTTTCATTAAGCATGTTATCGAGGTAACTGTTCCAACCGCCATTTCCACATTATAATTATACGATGTTGGATTTCATCACCAACTAATGTTTTTAGTGCAGGAATCTACTGTTTGTGTGTGGATCGATCTCTTAGATTTTTATAGGCATGTGATTCATTTGATTTTTTCCTTAGTGACTTTAGGGTTTTTATTGAAATTTTCTTTGATTGTGTGTGTTAAATTTTTTAATCGTGGTTGAATTACTGAGACAGTCATGTAGAATGTGGGGGAAACCCCCGGAATATACATCGAGCCAATTAGAAAAAATTAAAACTAAAAAAGGACAAACATCAAGAACTGGATCAACCGAACTGGAAGAAACATCCATTATTATTCGTCCTGATTACAAAGTAGACCAACCATAAGCAGTAGAGGTTACTCCTCAGAAAATTTCTATTTCTGAACTAGTTGAACTCGCTTCTATAACAAGTGGATTATCACCTTCTGAACCTAAAATTTTTTAACCAGAAACTGAGTCTGCTACATCTGAACCTACTTTAGAGTTCGCTACTCCAACTCCTAGTCATCCTGATTCACCTAGAGTAAGAAATCGGATCACAGAAGATCTTCCTCCTGGTCTCATTAGTATTGAAGAAGTTACCGACACTAAAGAGGAAGTTGTTCTTCCTTCAGTTCAGGAATCTTTAAATCTTAGAGAACGTGAATCAATTTTTTATAGTCCTTTTAGAAAAGACGCTTGGTATTCTTCATTGACAGACTTTCTACAGAATGTTGGTCTGAATTATTCGCCCCCGAATTCCTTATTACCTTATGCCAATAGGTTATAGACCTCCATTAAACATGTCAGGTGAGTCATCTATGTTTTCTAAATCCCCGGAAACTTTTTTATATGGTGGTCCATCTATTCTTGCGGGCTATCAGTCGCTCTCTGGTACCTTCTCAGGGGCATATCCTTTTCCCAACAAACAAATACCATCATCTGGCCCAAATGAATCAAATACTGGAATTTTGAACAATGAGCAAGTTTATATGATGTTTGGAAATATTCCAAACCCTGGACCTCAAGGTGGTAATTTACTGCCTGGGGGGCAACCTCAAAGTACTCAGTACATATCTCAGGGTCAATATCAACCCCAAGGACAGTACATACCTCAAGGTCAATATCAACCCCAAGGGCAGTACATACCTCAAGATCAATATCAACCTCAGGGATAGTATATGCCTCTAGTTCAGTACATGCCTCCAAGTCAATATCAACCTCAAGGGAAGTACCCTGCTCAAGGTTTGCAACCTCTTTTAGGACCTCAGTTCTACATGGAACAACAAATGTTACAAGGAGGCGAAAATTATCCAGCTAATTATCAACCATATGTTCAACCTAGTTATGGTCCTTCTTATGCACAACCTTCGATGGGACCTTCATATCCTAGAGTAAATATGGTGTGGGATCCATCCCAATTTCAACAGAATTTGCAGCCAAATGTACAAGCACCTTACTATCAACCTGGAAAACTGAATGGTTATACTCATATCCAACAACCTGTCCAACCTGTTCAACCTACTTTTTAGGTACCTACATCTGGAACTGTTCAGCATCCTGGTCCAAGTACACCTAGGAATCCATCTCAAGCTACTTCTCAGACTTCTGTTCAACCTACCACACCTATTCTTGGAGTGTCTATAGTTCCAATTACTTCTGCCCCACAAATATTGGTAAAAATTCCACAAGTTTCTATTCCGCAATATGGACCTACAATTCAGACTACTGTTCAAATCCTTGCATGAAAACCTGGTACAAGTATAGTTATTACAAGTCAACCTCAGTTTACTTATCAACCATATCAAGGGAAAAATCCATATGGACCTGTTCCACAAAATCCAGTATACCTGCAACAACCATATCCTGGGCATACATATCAGACACCTATTCAACCCCAGTATGGTCCGACTATTCCTAATTACCTAGGGGGCATTCTGATTCCAAAGGCACAGGCTATTCCATGGTATCCTAGATATCCTCCTCCTGGAACTGGTTTAGTTTCACAAGGTTATCAGCAGGACCCTAAACGTCTGTTCCCATTCATAGAAAATTTGGACTTACTTGATTTACCATGCCTTACGAATGATCCCATCAATTATCATCCGTATTGGCCATCGATGCCAAATAAGTTGCCCAGTGATATCCCAAATTTTGAAGGAAAATCAAGGGAGGATCCTTCTAACCATGTTATGAATTACCATCTATGGTGTGTATACAACTCATTAATCAACGATTATATTCGACTTATACTTTTTCAAAGAACCTTAATAGGATTAGTTGCCAAATGTTATATTGAACTGCCATGAGGCTCTTTTAACAATTTCAACGCTATAGCAACCTCTTTCTTAACTCATTTTCAGTTTCCAATCAGATACGAAAACGACACATAATTATTAACTTTACTAAAACAATCTACATCTACATACATATTAGATCATATACATGAATGGAGACACATAAGGCGTTTGGTGAAAGTTTTTATCCCGGATCAGATATTGGCAGAATGGTTTATCAAATAATTGCTGTCGTAAATCACTGAAGATGTAGCTAAAAGAGGCGTTGTTACAGAAGAATAATTCATCGTTCAAGCTCAGTATCTTGACTTGGTATATACCCAGTCAAGTATTTTGTACGAGAAGATTCTCAATTTACCGCGCCCTGGCCAGATAACAGCAACTCCTTCAAGGTCTCATGCCGCTGATGGTGTGATTGGTTCACTTAGTACGACTAAGAGTAAGAAGAAATCTTCAAAGGTTACTTCTCCCATAATAACTTTACCAGATTCACTAAAAGGAGAATCTTCGCTCGAAATTTTTGCTGATATTCAAATTGTATAATCATCTACTACAAAGTCAAAATCTAGCAACAAGAATAAAGGGAAGAATAAAAGTAAACAGACTTCATCTCCCAAGGAAAAAACTGATAAAAATGAGAAGACTAATGATAAACGGAAACCTCGTTATCCTTGTCTTATCTGTGACAAGGATCATTTCACCAAGGAATGTTCGCATAGGGCTGAGGTATCTAAGTTCGTCAAAGGTTCACCCACCCTACTATCTTGAAGGATCCTTTTCTAGTTCAAGATAGCAAAATTATTGGATCTTCTTCTAATACATCAGCAGATATTTTGATGATGTCTCAAGTAATGGTTGTGACTCGATCACAAGATTATGGTAGTAAAAATATTGTTCCTGGTAAGGAAGTAGAAAATTCTAATTCTACACCATCTACATCTCCTTTGGTTTCTGATCCACTTCATATTAAGAAACCTAATCCTGATTTAGTAATCAAACCGCCTCCTAAAGGTGTACTTCATAAATCGGCTTTCAATCCACATGCGAGAGCTGCTTAGAACTACAATATTGTTGAAGATTTAGCAATATCTCCTTCAGCAATGTCGGCCTTAGAAGTTTTGCAATCATGCCCAACACAAAAGAAATTACTCTTATCAGCAATTGGAGTTGTAGATCTTCAAGATTCAAACCTCATGGTCTTTGATTTAGAAAATTTTACACCACGTCTCCCTCATCAAATGGCTTTTCAGATTCCATTACTAGTAAAAAACAGACGTCGCTTTCGTACTGTTATTGATGAAGGAGAATCTACATGTATCATGTCGTTAAATTGTTGGAAATCACTTGGTTCTCCAACACTTAACCAATCACTGACAATCCTCAAAGCTTTTGATGGAAGAGGATTCCATCCTTTTGGAATTTTTCAGGATCTACCTATAGAGGTCGAAGGTAAAACCGTTAATTTAGATGTGGAAGTAGTTGATGCCCCTCTAGATTACAACCTTCTTCTGGGACGAAGTTGGTTTTATGCTATGATTGCTATTGTGTCATCCGTCTTTCGAATAATCATGTTTCCTCATCAAGGAAAGATTCTGAAAATCGACCAGCTTTCATATTATTCGTCCGACCCATCTTCTACAGATAGTATTCAACACGTTGGAAAATCGACTATCCTTTATGAGGATGTAGGAGTAGGTTTAATCAAAGATTCCGCTTTAATGGGAACTTTTTCTATGCCTCCAGCTAACGTACCGCATACTATTGCTAATATCAATATGATTACATCAAGCACTATTCCATTTGATGATCCTTGGGTAGTTTCTTTAGAGTCAGAATTTGATTCATTCAATGGTGTGATGCCTTTGAGTCCTTTTGAGATAGCATATCAAGCTGTACAGTCATTTTCCAATCCTCCATCAACTGATTCTGATCCAATGAATGTGATCAATGAAGAATCATTTTCACCATCAAGCTCAGCTATAACATTAATTCCTGATTCTATTCCATAAGTGTTTTATACTGATGAAAGCATTCATGAATTCTTGTCCATAGATGATTTACTGTGGGATGATCTCCATCATATGTCATCATGTTTACCTAAGCTTGATAGATTTGAAAATAATTTTTCATCTATTTTTATAGTTGATTATGTCAAAGAGCCCCAAAGTCAAATATCAGTTACAAATTTGGATTCTGAAGTAAATTTGGGAAATATTTCTTCAACGGTTCCCATTGACATATCAGTAAAACCAGGAATGATTAAAAACATTCATATAGGTGCTTCGTGTATGTTAGATGAAATTGATACATATAAATCCTTATTTCAAGCATTACGCGACATATTTTCCTAGTCTTATGAAGAAATTCCATGAATTGATCCTAAAATTGTCATTCATGAAATCAAAACTTACCTGAATGCTAAGCCCATCAGACAAGAATTACGTCTGATACATCCATGAAAAGTTATTGCTATCAAAGCCAAAGTTGATAAATTACTAAGAGCAAGTTTTATTTATCCTATCCCATTAACGGATTGGGTATCTAATATTGTTCTTGTTACTTAAAAACAAGGAACAATACGCATATGTGTCGACTATAGGGATATTAACAAAGTTTGTCCTAAAGACAATTATCCAACCCCTTATATACATCAAATTATTGACGATTATGCTGGAAATGACATGTATTAATTTATGGATGGATTTTCTGGATACAATCAGATCAACATACTCCCTACCGATCAACCAAAAATAACATTCATTTGTCCTTAGGGAACATTTGCTTATTGTAAACTACCTTTCAAATTGAAGAAATTTGGGGCAACTTTTCAAAGGGCTATGTCCAATGCTTTTCATGACATTAAACACATTGTGCAACCATATCTAGATGATTTACCTACTCATTCATTACACAAGGAAGATCATCCTACTCATTTATGAGCGATTTTTATGAGATGTAGGTATTATAAGATTCACTTGAATCCACACAAGTGTTTTTTTTTTGTACAATCTGGTAGATTACTGAGATTTGTTATTTCGAAAGAAGGCATTCGTGTCGACCCTTTGAAGGTTGAGGCTATTATTAATTTACCTCCTCCTTCCACACTTCACCAACTCCAAAGTTTTCAAGGGAAAGCAAACTTTCTACGTAGATTTATCCAGAGCTACGCTGAGTTAACCAAAGGTTTTACCAGGCTGTTGAAATAGAATGTTCCTTTTATTTGGGATGAGATCGTTGATCGGTATTTTGATGCTTTAAAACACGTGTTGACCCATGCACCGTTATTGCATCCACCAAATTACAGCCATGATTACTTTTTATACTTAGCAGCCTTTGATTCCACTATTGGAATGGTATGAGTTCAAAAAGATGAATTCCACAATGAGCATGTGATTTACTATCTCTGTCGAAATCTCAATCCAACAGAGACTAAATACTCACATGTGGAGAAATTGGCCTTGGCAGTAGTTCAAGATGTCTAACATTTTCATCATTACATTTTGTTACAAAAAACAACTGTGATCTCTAATTTCAACCCGATGATGTATATTCTAACTAAACAATTTCTCGGGGGCAAATACTCTAAATGGATAGTTATTCTTCAAGAGTTTTATTTAGAATTTGAAAAATCCAAATCAAAGAAATCATTGGTGTTCGCTAAACTTATGTGTGACTTCTTGAATATTGAGACAGAAACTATGGTAGAAGATCTGATCACTGATGATTCTCTGTTTCTTATCAGTATGTTAGATCCTTGGTATGGAGATATCATCATTTATCTCCAAACCCAAACTTTTCGGCCTGAACTTTCGCATTCACATTGACAAAAGATCTATTACCAATCTCAGCAATACAATATTTTTGGGGACATGCTTTATCATCATGGTGCGGATTATGTATTTCGACGATGTTTGACTCATGAAGAGGCTGAACGAGTTTTGAATGACTGCCATTCTAGAGCATGTGGCGGTCATATGTCTGGGTATGCCATAGCCCAAAAGATACTACACGCTGGTTATTTTTGGCTGTCATTATTCAAAGATTGAATTCTCATGGTCTGAAAATGCCATAACTATCAGATATTTGATCGGAAGATGTGTGCACCACCAGCTCCTCTTCACCCCATAATTGTTGTCGTCCCTTTTTCAAAATGGGGCATTGATTTCATTACATGTAACCCTCACTCGGTCGAGGGGCATGGGTATATTATTCTTGTTGTAGATTACTTTACCAAATGGGCCGAGGTGATGCCTACATATGTAGCAAATGGAAAAACTACAGCTACATTTGTATTCAACCACGTGATTTCTAGATTTGGTGTACCACAAGCTATCATTACTGATCATGGGAGTCATTTTCGAAACATTATGATGACTGAACTTTCCGACCAACTTGGTCTGCGCCATGATAATTCTACTCCATATTACCCACAGGCTAATGGTTAGGTTGAAGCTGTTAATAAATTTTTGACTACTATTATTAGAAGGATAATCGGAATTCATAAATCGAATTGGCATACTATGCTTTTCTCAGCATTTTGGGCATACCGAACCTTAGGAAAAACTACAACAAGGTTCACCCATTTTCAACTGGTCTACAGTTTAGAAGCTATGTTACCGATTGAATTTGAAATACCATCACTCCAATTAGCCATAGGTTATTACCAGCCACTTCTGAAGAAGAAAAACACCTTTTGTACTTAGCACAATTAGATGAGACTCGATGCACTGCTACATTAGCAGTCGAAGCTCATTAAAAACACGTTAAAGCTTAGTACGATCGAAGTGTTACACCTCGTATTTTTTCAGAAGGTGATCTAGTATTGGTATATGACCAAGCTAATGATAAACTAGGAGCTGGGAAATTCGAACCCATGTGGCATGGTCCTTATATTGTCAAGAGAGTGCTTGCAAAAGGGGCTTACGAATTGATTGATTATGACTGGGTCTCTTTAGATAAACCCAGAATTGGGCTTTATCTAAAGGAATATTATGCTTGATTTTTTGTGTGAAGATCATACCTGTATATTAGTTATTTTTCTAAGATTAGCTACTTTAGATTAGATGAGTGCATCTAGTTTAAGTTTGTGTTGACTATCATTCCTGCTTATCCTGATTACTCTTGATATTGCAGATGTCGACATCCCTTCAACCGTACATTGGTTTTGGTGATGGCGCCTGTCGTAGTACACTAAATATCTCTTTCACGGCCTGGGTTATCTAGTCACCCACTGATGAGTTAGTTTCTATGCATGGGTAAGCCTTGGTCAAACAACGAATAATGTTGTATAATATAGCGCAGTGATTGAGTTATTGTTTGATGCCATTTCATTTGGCATTCAAATTTTGATCGTTATGTTAGATTTTGAACTCATTGTATTGCATTTAAACAGGATATATGCGATTAAAAACCCAGTGTTACTAAGATTATTTTTGAAGGTTCGTCTCTTGGAAAGTTAGTTTGATTACATTGAATATCAACACATTCCAGGAATTTTAAATACATTTGCTGATGCATTAGCTAATAATGTTATAAATAGACATTTTTGACATTAAAACAATAAATTAAAAACAACATTCGATATGTGTTGAACAATATAGCCGAAAAAAGTAGTCATAGATATAGTTTTCGTTTCAAAAAATATTAAATTGTCTAGGACCATTGGTTTGAAACACCTTATGATCTGAAAGATAGTGATAAAAAAAACAAAAATACAATAGTCTGCGATAATCATCCACTATCTGTGGTGATGATCAGGATAATATACTATCGCCCGCGCCACTCTACGTAGATGTCTCTGAAACTGGCCAGGAACGCCAGCGACATTCCTCTGGATACGAAAAGGGATATCATCCATCGTAGTCTCTGGAATGTATCTAGTCAACCTTTCCAGGTTGTGTTATAAGTCAGTGAGAATCTCTGCTGCCTAGTTCTCTGGCAATGCAATAGGATTTGTCGGCTTCCTCTCGAAGCGGTGGAGATTGGCTGGTATTCATGGACCAACATCTGCATTTAAAAGTTTTTGTTATCAGTATTGGACGATTGAAAAACAAAATAAAATTAGCATTAAAATACATAAAAACAATTCATTTACCTGATTCATCACATTATTCCCCTAGAGGTAAGGACATCTCAGGATCATTTCGGAAATCAATGCCTGCATATGGGAAATCCTCAATAGCAAAAATTTGGTTCTGTAACCAATGAAAGTATTCTGGAGTAAATCGTACTAATATACAACCATCGCCACCATGACAGGACATCACTGCAACCCAGTGTACCATGTGAGGCTCTCTGAGTTCACCATGATCAACAGAGATCAGCTGAGGGGTGAGAGATGGAATTCTCTCCAAAGAAAAACATACCAAGATAGCACCATACCCAAAGGTTTTTAACTTTGTGTTCTTTGCTCTGGTTAGTTGACCCTTCATATTGGTCAACATCCCTTCACACCAATTGAAGATAGTGCCTCTGTAGCATTCAACAGTTGTCTACAATTGTGACTTGGTAGCCACATGTGGAGCTGCACTTCCACATAATCTGGTAACAGTGAATGCAATGACTTTCAGATCAAGATGTATGATATTTTTTATGTCTATCCGGTTGTACTTGGGATCAGCTTCTTCATTACAGAATTCTTGTTTGTAGCTAGCGATAGGCAGTCCACCTTGTCTAGCTCCAAACAAAGAAATAGGTTCACCTATTTTTGATAAACCGGTGAGGAAGTAGATATCTTTAAGCTCAATTTCTAGCTTGTGATATCTAATGATGAAACATTGTTCCTGAACGTCCCATTTATTTACCAGTCAGGTCATTAATTCTACCTATGCCCTCATGCCCTGAATGGCCCAGGATTTGTATAATCCACAATTTCTCAAAGTACGCATTACGGCTAAATTATTCATGGCCATATCGTCTATCTCTTCATGTTCACATTCTCGCCACTCCAACATTGTGAAATGAACTACAAGTGGATGCATTTAAAGGTTAGAAGCTATTAAAGTAAAAAAAAATAGCCATTTTTTAGAGAATTCATCAAATTTTATTTTCTTATAGCGCCTCCGCAATTTTTGTATAGGGACAGTGTGGACCTCCACACGCAAGCTTTATAAAAATTGTGGTAGCCTAATAATTTTCCATTAGGAAAATTATCGGGGTCCGCAGGGAACCAATGGCTGACCCTCGGACCCCGT
Source organism: Pinus albicaulis (assembly GCA_034641835.2). Taxonomy (NCBI): domain Eukaryota; kingdom Viridiplantae; phylum Streptophyta; class Pinopsida; order Pinales; family Pinaceae; genus Pinus; species Pinus albicaulis. The sequence goes on from CM076581.1 coordinate 1,056,470,567, forward strand.
GAGAGAAATTTTGATCCATTTTCCCCCCCAAAAATCAATTTAAAAACTAAAAAAGAGAATGTAAATAGATGAAAATTAAGAGAAGGGTGTTGTGGATTACCTGGATTTGACGGATTTTGATTTGAGTGGTTGGTTCTCCCGTTATCACCTCTAGAATGTTTTTTGCCCAGAGCTCTCAACTTTCAACACTGAACACAAAAGGTGAAAATGACTTTGTTGAACTACTTTTTATAATATTTTTTGAATAAATAAAATATTATTTTATTTTTTTTCCACTTTAAAAAGCTGTTTTTCAAAATTTTTTACTTATTGGAAACAAATATGTTTAATTTTTTGAGTTTATGTGCAAAAAACAGGTTTATCAGGTGGAAGGAATTATTTTGATGACGAGTACACTTTTATCACTTTTTCGAGCTCTTAAAAATTTACAAAAATCGAAACCTTTGAGCTATCTTTTAAGCCCTTTTCAGACTCTCTAAACATGAAAATATTTTCGAGTACTTGACTATTCGAGCTCATTAAAGGAAATGAACAGTTGTCCTTTCAGTATAATTTTACCCCTTTTCCGAACTGAAATGGACTATTTACGAAAAATGTATACGTTGACTAATCATGGTCAATAGAGTTCTCTCCTACATTATTTTATCCTTTTTCGGGCTTGAGAGACTAAATTTACGAAAAAGAACACCCACGGAGTTTTCTTAAGTTTTTCTTCTGACTCCCTAAAATTGAAAAACACCGAGTTTCACCTATACTGGACTCATTAAAATTTAACAATAAAGGACCTTTCAATTATAAACAAGAATGAACCACTCCTTCTTAGGGTTTGATTTTAATACTAAGTTGGACTCATCCGAAGGATGATCTTATATCACAAGCAAATGTTATCCTCCTCAAGCTTGTCAAAAATAAAGAGGTACTTGCCAGAAATGGTGGGGGAAAAGAGATAAAATGAATCCAATTGTCACACTTTGTTTCAAAAATTCATATACCACTCTTGAACATGACACTTTTTTCACATTCATACCTGGGTTGGGAAAATCCTTTGGCCAAACAGTTAATCAAACCACATTGAAAGTCTTTAGCCGGTTTCTGGGTATTAGCTTTAGGTCAATTGCCACCAAACCATCTGCAGTGTCGTTATGTGTTCAAGGGATCAGTTTCAATAAACCATTCATTGCAAACATTTGTATCCATTCGTGTTGACCATCCCTGAGTCAGTCCTTGCAAAACATTTCTTCAAAACTTGATCTAATAGTTTCGTGTCGTGGGCTTTCCTGCAATGGGTCACTTTCTATCGATGATAGCTCTTCATCTAGAAAGTTGATCTAGAATCCTATCAATACCTTTGGATTTGCATGCCCTAATGGTATATTTCTCGCCTTCGATGACAGGTTGCATCATTGACCTTTGATCGAAAGATTCTGTGAAATGTTCGACTTCAGATCATAAATTCACATTTCATAGATTGTACTAAGTACTTTGAGAGCCATTTTCATTATTGGTGGTTTCTCTCACATTTGTTAATAGTTCACATCATTTACTGGTAATAAATTGGTTTCTACCATGTTCGACTTCGACACAATCAATCACATGGATAGAATCGTACTATTTCGAGAAGCAGAAATCAAGACCCTGGATCTAGTTTCCACCATCCAGGCTGCGAGGAGTTTTATTATTCATTAGACAGTAGACTACTTATAACAGATGGCTACCTCCATACTATGTCTACTACTTTATGTAATTCTAAAATCATTTATGTATCAGAATGTAGAGTTAGTTTTGATATGAGTATGGGAATTCCTACCTCAGCGATGATATATATATATGTGTGTGTGTGTGTGTGTGTGTGTGTGTGTGCTTGCATTGAATTTTTTGTTCTAGGTTTCAACCGATGTCCCGGCAGCTCGATCCTCAGAATGATAAAGCACTTCACTCTTCAAAAATCTTTAGAACTTTTCATACTTCACACTTTAGGGGGAAATCTGTTACACTGAAATTTGTCACCATGACATTTATCTATTTATATGGGTTCATATTTACCTATTTATTGCTCCCTTAGAGGTATAAAAACATAAAGTTCCTAAATCAAGTCTTAGAACTAGAAAAAAGCTCTTAAAAACCCTAAAAAGCATAACTCTGCACTTTTCCTAGTCATTTCCTATGGTACCATGGTTTATTGCTATAAAAACCGCAGCACATCCCACATGTTCTGCTCATTAAAACTGTGGACCCCCATAAAAGGTCAAATAAAAATAAAAGTAAGTTCTAGAAGTCCAGCTGGTCGAATATTCCCCTAGCTGGGGCCTTCTAGAAGCGCTATCTGGTCGAGCTTCGCCCCTTCCATTCATGAACCTTTAATCCTTCATAGATGGAGCTATCCCTTAGTTTTTGGAGCTGAAATCCCATGAGGAGAGGGCTTTATCCCTTCCTTTTTGGAACTAAAACTACCTCCCTTCTGCTATAAATTGAGACCATGTTTCAGTCTCAAGGGTACTCAGAACTTCATAGTTTTGAGGTGAATTGTTGAAGAAATATACTCTCCACATTTTGTATCATTGGCATGAGAGAGATTACATACTCATAGCCATAGTCTTATGCTGATAAAGAGAGTTGGAGTCTTGTCAAACTGAGGAAAACAACTGTTCAGGACCCTGGAAGAACTTGTACAAACATCAAGGCGTCAAAGTTGTCAGTTTTCTTCCTTTTATTCAAATTTAATACAAATGGATTCTATTTTCTAATTAAGTTGTTCATTTATCTTTTGAATGATTTAAGTCTTAGATTCCTTGATCAATAATATAGATTATTTCTTTTGAATTATCATAATTTGCAAATGCTTTTGATCTTCATTTCTTGTCTTAGATTGCAGATCTTATATGTTGGATCGATACCTTCTGGAACAACTGGATTAAATACTGAGCAAGCGTTGGATTTTAGGTAGGAGTATATCTTTGTATTTAATTAATAATTCTTAAGAAAATCAGTCTAGAGGAAATGATCTACATCTGTCTGTTTGTTTCTATATATCCTTGGGATACTAGGGAGATCGCTCTTGTCTGCAAGAGGGATTTGTCCATCTAACACACTCCCTCCTTAGCACACCCAAAACTCACTAACACTTCATGTCACAAACTATTATTCATTAATTTTACCTAATTCTCCCTTGTGTTTCCTTGACACCCCTAACACTTCCTAGCACGTATTGACACACTATGGCACCAGGCACATCTTGGCAGCATGCTTCCCTGACACTCTAGCATGTCTTAGCACTGCCTAACATACCATGTCACTTCCTCCTTATCACACTTCAAACTTGCTAACACTCTTGATCACACACTCTTATTCATTCATTTCCATGCATTTTTACCTAGTGCTCCCTTGAGTTTCCCTAACACTCACTAACATTCCTTACCACATATTGGCACACCTTGGCACTTGGTACATCTTGGCATGCTTCTGTAGCACTATAGCATGCCTTGTCACTTCCTAGCATACCTTTTCACTCCCTCCTTAGCAAAATGGAATTCGATAACACTCCCTATCACAAACTCTTATTAATTCATTTCCATGCAATTGAAACTAGTGCTCCCTTATGTTTCCCTGACACTCCCTAACACTCCCTAGCATGTGTTGGCACCACACCCTAGCATCTTGCACTCTTGGCATCATTCCTTAGAAATTGAAATATCTTGGCATGCCTAAAATGTATGGGAACTGTCAAGCATTTGTTAGCACTTCTTGGCTTTCCCTGGCACAACTTGACACTCCCTAGTTGTCATGCCATTATAGATAGCCTTACTTTTTTTATGAGTTGGGAACCCAATCAAGTCATTGAAAAAATAGTGTTGTGCCTATCCCAAAGTCTCCATTTGTATGAAACTTATTTTTCTAGCCCTATATCGCAATCGTAGGCTTGCCTCCTCCAAGTCTTATTCTAAAATTCTCCTAAAACACTCTTATTCATTCATTTCCATGCATTTTTACCTAGTGCTCCCTTATGTTTCCCTGGAGCTCCCTAACACTTCCTAGAACATGTTGGCACACCCTAGCACATCTTGGATGCATTTTTCCCTGGAACTCTAACATAAATTAGCGTTGCCTAGCATACCATGTCACTCCCTCCTTAGTGCACCTGGAACTCGTTGACACCCACTGTCAGACATTATTATTCATTCATTTCCATGGATTTTGACCTAGTTCTCCCTTGTGTTTCCCTGACTCTCTTGTCTTGAGTACAAATACATAGTCAATATGTCAAGTGCTATATCCTCTCCTTGCATGTGTTGTCTAAAGTTTTGATAAACTCCATCTCATATATAGAAGGCTTGTCAATTGTATTTATAGGGTTTATAGCTAACACTTTAGCATACATGTCGAACCTGCAATTTGAAAGGTGAGAGGTATTGAATAAATTGAATATTGAAGCATCTCAGGTGTTGTCACTCCTAGAGATAGCCTTGAGTTGTACAAATACCAGTGCCTAGGACATCTTAATCAGCAAGGAGCAGAAATTTCAACTTATAAAGGTTGACAAGAAACGAGGCTCCCATGCTATCAAATCTTGAGTGGAAAGGTTTGGTAAAGGTGGAACCAAGACTCAAAAAACTTAAACACGACAGAAGTAATATTGTAGTAGAAGAGTGTAAACTTTGATATATGAACGTATCAGACAATTTTTAAGATAGCATGTTACAAAGGAGGTTGAATTCTAAAATGATTCATAGAATTTAATAAAAGGAGGGTGATCGATGATAAGAGCGTGTAATGGATACTAACTGTAACAGAAATTTAATCCAGAAACAAATGTCCACATATACTAGGCTTATGCGCTGATAAGAATCCATACATGAGAACAATTTTAAAGATAAAACTCCATTGCTGCTAACATCAGAAGAATATTGGTGAGAGTAAAAGATGAAACAAAATATCTTGCCTGAGCCATATTTAAAGCACTAGATATGAGTAAATATGAGTATAAAAAATGATATATCCACATTTAAAACATATGAGCACTCGCATTCCAGAACACAGATATAAGAAATGTGGAAATGGATGATAAAACACAAAGGAGAGCTACAAACTGTGAAACACTCAGATCAAAATCCCCAATATGAAAAAACTCCTTATCGCTAAATCCCAATGGGATCTTCAACATTAATATCAAAGTTCTAGAAAAAATACATACAGAGTTCTTCCTTAGTCAGTTCTTTTGAAAATCTGGAACCCTATCTCAGTCCCTGTTTACTGCTTTTATAGAGTTTTTAATGCACATATGCGGAAAGATATTTTGGGAAAATATCCTTTCCGCATGCTGGTAGGAATTTTCAAGTATTAATCAAAATATCAAAATTCATGATGGGAATAAAACATTCCCCATCATTTACAGTTCGGGCTCATGGCCATTACTAAAAAATATCACAACTGTTCTAACAGAAAGTAAATTGCAAGAGTGAAAGGTGAATCTCACTCGAAACTAGAAAGTAAAAGTAAAAATAAAAACTAAAGGCCACTCGGGCTGAATCATGAGTTAAAATTTTCAATGGCGGGAAAGAGTCGAAGCAATGGCTGAAGCTGGCGGTGCAACGGTTACAGAAGAGCTAGCTAACAGATTAGCATAACTGGTACACCTCTGCCAGGTGTCAACTGTAGGCTCAGGCATTGCGGTGAAACCTTCTGCCTTGATGTAAGCCTCGGTAAGTTCATCATAGTTTGCATCAGTAGGAATTTTATATTTCACCTGATGCAGGAGTGAAAAGTATTTACGGAGGACTGAAACTATGGTTTCAGGTTTGAGTCAGGCAGATTTTTTAGAAGGTATATTGGTCTGGTTCATTAATTCCTGTAGGACTGCGTTGGAGGGCTCCCAGCATGATGGGAGTCCTGCAAGGGTTATCTCCACCCAATCTTCCTCGAATTGTTCCAAACTCGTCGCCACCTTTTCCAAGATGTTCAAAGCCATACTACATGCAGACTCTTTTTATATCACCTTCTGACACTCTGCAGCTTCTTTGAATCTGCTCTTGATACCCCGCTTGACCACATCCTCTGGACTTAGCTCTTTTAAGAAGGCAATATATCTCCTTGCGCTTTGAACCTTGTTAGAGGTGTCAGTACTTCCTTCATGCAACATTCTTCTAAAAAGGCGCATAGCTGCTCTCATTTCCTTGATGATATTCAAAAATAACTAGCGCTTCTTCACCTCCATGATAATTTTGGCCCAGATCAAATGCCTAGTGTCTAGGAGGGTGATATTTCCTTTCATTTGGTTAGTAAGCTCACGGATGGTTTTTTCTTGCTATACCCTTTCCTATTTCCCCTCCTCTATCTCTTTCTACATAGTGGTAACCTTTTTGGAATTCTCTGCGAAGAGGGCTTCGAGCTCGCTGATCCTTTGGTGTCCCATTGAGACCTGTTTTTCTGCTACATCAAGTGTGGCTAGTGTAGTAGTCAACTTCTCAGAGAGCGAGCTAGTACCTTCTGGAGCTGGTGGAGTGCACACATGAGTATCCCAGCTTATCTAAAATTCATTCATCCTTCCCTGTAGAGCAACCATCTCCTCTGAAATCTTAGTCTTCTCCTCCCTTTCCTTCGCAAGAGAATCAGCCAGGCTTGCTTTATCTTTCTCTGCCTGGACTAACTCAGCAGTTTGTACATGATGAGAGCTAGGTATATTTACTTTGTGTTTCAGGGCTGTGACCTGCTTTTGCAATTCAGCGATGAGATGACTCTGAGGGTCTTCTTTGCCTTTTTCTTTCCCTTTTATCACTTCCTAGAGACTATGTAGGTCCTTTGTGAGTGCACGGGAGTTGATCTTCTCCCTTCTGAAATTTTTCAACACTTGGTTATGCTTACTTTGCATTTTTTCTCAGAGTAAGGGAGAGCTGTATTACCTCATCTTTTAGCATGTCACCAAAACACTGGAACAAATTGCATTTGTCAATTGGCGAAAATTGTGACATATCTATTTCTATCTCCAAGGCTCTGTAGCTAGTGGTGCCAGCCTCTGGGTTCAGGACAGCTTCAATCATAGGCATTACCAGTTACTCTTTATCCAATTCAATCGCAGATGAAAACCTAGTATGGTACTTATCAACATATCCTTCTAGCTCAGACCATTGTTTTTCTCTGATTGTTTTGTTCCTTCTCCTGCTCTCGCTTGCTCCTCGAGAGCTGATAGATGAGATGGCTTGTGAGCCTTCTGAGAAGTCCAAAGAGGCCGTGCTATCCCATATCACCATGATACCTGCTTTTCTCCTGTCTTATTTCCTGTAAAGTGTTTCATTTTGAAGCAGTTGTTCATCTCCCACGCCTTCTGCTCCGCTGGTCCCGGTTCTCTGTCTTTTGAAAGGGGGATAACCTTCTCCCGATGCACCAACCTCCTCCACCTGTTTCTTATCTACTTCTCTGGTTGAAGTAGTATCTGCCTTTTCCCCCGTCGTATATGAATTAGTCTCCATCTACGAAAGCAAAGGCCAGGTTTCAAGATTAGCTCGCCATTCGATAAAGGGCCTTGTTTCATGGTTGTAAGGGGTTGACTTAATCTTATTTCTTTTGTTAGAGATGATGCCTTTTGGATCATAGGGCCAAGCTTTCCCTTGCCTCAAATCCATGCCTTGAAGCAAATCCATGCCTTGAAGTAGCTTTTCCACCATGGGAAGGGCGTGTCTTGAATTAACAACAAAAGGGACAATGGTTGTGGGGAGCTTGAGAATAAACCCCTTTTTTTGTAGGGAGGAAGTGAAGCTGGTCAGCCTTTGGGGTCTACCAGAGGTATTCTAAAGCGTAAATCCTCCGGGCAGGAAAAACTGGTAGTTGGTAGGGAGAAACTTTGGCCCCATAAACCCTAATTTCAGTGTAGTGATAAAAGAGATACCAGTCTCCAGTGCTTTCGGCTTCACTATACTGCAATCGTTTTCTCAGTTCAGGAAAAATCCTAGGTGAAGGGGAATCATGGATGATAGTGTAAGCTATGGGCATGAAATCATTTAGGAAACTTGAGTAGCCCACCCCATTTTCCAACTGATGAGTTACGGGACTCTAGTCAAAAGCTGGTCTTGGCTGAGAGTTTATTCTGTAGACCTTATCTAAACCCAAACCCTCAAATTTATCAGCGTGTTGGAAAAGGAAAAGATAAAAAACCATAGAACAGAAATGAAAACGACCCGTATCTAATATTTCCTGGAACTGAGTTTGAATGACGGCGGCCAGAAAACCAAGGATATCTAAAATGACACCGGGTCGAGACATTAACCACAGAAAGGCTATGCATTGTTTTGAGGCTCGCCCAAAACCTTCCACATCTAGGAGACCCACAATAAGAGAGAGGGTAGGCTGAAGCTCTTCCTTGAATAAGGTTAGGGGCACTAAATTTGTGGTGGGGAGGGTTGCGAAATTGGAGTCGGTAATGGCAGCAATGAAATCGCTCTGTTGCCTCCATGGCAATTTTGAAAATTGATGAGACAGTGTTATTTCATTAAAACTGGCATAGTTCGAACTGGTAGGATAACAAAGGGCTTTTCTGATGATTTCGGGGGAGATGGTGAATATTTTGTTCCCTTGAGAGGAGAGGAACATGCCCCGATGTTCATCGTAAGCATCTAGGAGCCAAAATATGAATTCAACCGCTGGGTAGATAGGGGGAGCATTTTGATGATACAGACCAGACAAGACGACTCGAAACCTATCTCTATTTTCCACATGTTTCCTGAACAGCTTAGGCTTGATGCTACTAATGAGAAATGGGTATTGTGGATCCCGGATATTAGCCTGCAAATCCGTTAAAGGTTCGGGTCCAGGGACAGCCCTGGACTCACGGGCTTGGGGAGTTTCAGGCTCTGATTTCTTGGCTGTGACTTTACCCATGACCATAATAAAAATTTAAAAACAAAAGGAAACCAAATGGAATGAAAGGGATGGAATACCTGCCAAGTAGGAAAAATGCTCGAGAAAACGACACAGGGGTACTAACAATGACTGGGCAGACCTGGTACTGGGCGCTCGTTTTCGCATATACAGTAATCGTAAACCGAGAGTATTTTACCACAATAAATCACGGAACATAGTTATACAGGCCCAAGGTAGCTCGAGAAAAGATGGCGGGGTGAAACGAGTAGGGATGACATCATAATGATGTTGACTGTGAGACATGCGGCATAAAGGGATTGGGTGTTAGGCTTTCGTTAGGTGAATACAGTGTGTCAGGTTAAATGCCAGTACTGGTCTTGGTACCAGCTATCCTAGGACTTACCTTACCATTGGATCGTGGTAACAGTTGTACCTTGGGACCCGACCCATCAAGGACAAAAGGAGATCTTCGTAATAGCTTTTAAACCCATGACCTTTTCTCCATAGAGCGCTCACCTCGTGTCATGATCCTTGACACGTCATTAGGATTCTGAGGGGGGAAGGCTCCACCTTACCCCTTTCGTTTGTGACCCCCTGGAATTGTGCTTGCAATCCTTCGTTTATGCATGTGCCGAGTATAAGCGGGTCCTGCCTTATATCGATTTTCTTTGCACTTTTTAGAATTTCGTTATTTAGTCTAAGGCTTTTAAAATACTCCCACTTTATTATAAAGCGCGCTTGTCCCCTTTTTTATATTTTAAATTTTGTTTCCCCTTCACACCCTTTGAAACATAAGCCTAATTTACTACTGTCGAGTAGTCTGCCTTTTATAATCTTTCTTCAGACATTAACGGTATAATGATATAATCAACATATGGCTTGTAAACCCTATCTAAGTTGTGAATAATAAAAAAACCTTAGGACAAAACCCTAAGGCCTATTGTTTCCTCTACAAGAAGAAACCCTAGTTTTTGCAAGAAGGATATGACATCATGTTGATGCTAAGGATATGATAACATGCCCCTTATTCTTTACATTTAAATCTAGAATTTGTCAAAATAGAGATAATTGAGCTAACCTATTTTGTCTCTGGTTTGGAGCTGACCTGTTTACACATGCTTAGGGCCAACCTATATTTTTTTTAAGAATAATGTGTAGTATGTAGCAACATAACCTTTTGTCAACATGCTATTAAATGTGGGCTTCCACAGAATTTGAACCACCAGATGGTTGCCCTATCAAATTCTTAACTTTTGCTTCTAAATACCTGATAGGCCCTGAAACCGCAACATGGTGATATTTTGATCTAAATTCCAAATGAAAATGGATAAAATCCTTGGGACTATCCTAAATTTGTTGAAAACTACCTCCTCTAGTGCATAATCTGCTAACTCCTTCTCCTCCATGTGGGTTCGATAGTAAGAAACCAACATCTCATTTGAAAAGCTTATTTGATGAGTAGTTTTGTGTCTACAAAGGGTTTATCATGGCAGTTATCTCTATACTTCAAAAATTATATATCATGAGAATAAAAAACTCATGGTTATCATGTAATCTTATTTTGCATTTTGATAAGGATATTAGAGCCTAACATTGTCTAGAGCCCATGCATGCTTTGTCAAAACTACGTCGTGCTCTAGTATGAAATTCCACACCCATTTCTTCGCCTACAATTTTTTCGTAGGCCTCTAGGGTTTCTCCATTGTTGAATTCCTCTCCCATGATAGAGATGTTGTAATGTCTTCTTTAACATTTCAACTCCATCAAAATTATTAAAAGAAAAAATGTAATAATAATAATAATAATAATAACTAAAACAATCTAGACCCATCTTAACTTTTGATTTACGAAGCACCCAAGGGGAGGGATCAAATATCTTAAGCTGAAAACCTCTTTTAAAGTGAGAAGAGATTTGATCTCTCTAGAGACTTGGTAGATCTAAAATTAAGTTAAATCTAAACTGGTCATATACAATGAAAAGAATAAAAAACACAAGAAAACAAAGTGACATATGGTCATATACAATGAGAAGAATAAAAAAAAATGTGAAAAAAATAAAAGAACACGAGAAAACAAAATGACATCTAAATTGGTCATATACAATGAAAACAATAAAAAAATGAGAAAACAAAATAACTTAAATTCAACATGATTTCTATTTTTCTTTTGAAAAATATTAAAACCTTTATAATATTTAAATAACTTTAAAAATTATAAAAGAATTTATTATATTAGAATTTCTTTCAACCCTTCACTTCACTTAAAATTCTTTTGACCCATTCGAATTTCATTTTCCCACTACACTGTAAGAGGGTACGATAACTCACGAGCAGTGCAAGAGGGGAGCCTTAAAATTTTTCAACCCTTCACCTAACTTAAAATTCTTGTGACTAATTTGAATTTCATTTCCCACACCACTATAATAGGGTATGACGAATGAGGATTGGTTGGGAAACTAGACACTGATAACATTCAGTTAAAGGGTATGACAAAGGAGGATCGACATGGAAACCAGACACCGATAACATTCAGTTAGAGGGTATGACAAAGGAGGATAGGTGGGGAAAACAGACACTGATAACATTCAGTTACCAACACAATAGATTAGATCAGGAGGAGAGTCTTACATTCTGTCATCGATACAGATAACACATTGGAGAGTTTGACTTAAGAAAAGATGATGAAACAATAAGAGTTTGAATCAGGCAAAGATGATGAAGCAATTTGAAGAAGAAGAAGGTGACCCTGGAGGAGGCCTATGATTAGAAGGTAAGAATTTAAGAAATTATTACTTTTTTAATGTAGCTACATGGATGATAAGAATAAATAGTTGTGATGGAATCTACTGTATAATTTATTTTTTAGTTGAGGTAGATGAACCAGAAAGGCGATGTGATTAACAGAAATATCAAGAGATGGATACAAATCTCTCCATATACATAAGTAGCTCAAGAAGGCATTGAGAAGGACTGGCTATGTGCGTCCTCAAGAAGAAAAAATGTGTGTATATATCCTCTGCAGGAACATTTGTGTGGGTTTTAATCTGTTCAAGACTACTATGTTCTAATCACAGAAAACAAAATTATGCAAAACTAAATATTATAATTTGGATACAAACTATAGAATTGATAATTTGGATACAAACTGTGGAATTGAGTGGTGCTTGAAGCATTGTTTGGTTGGGGTAATTTCTAACCAGTGGGTTTTGGGGTTTAAATATTGCTGGAAAAAAAATAGAACTCATAGCCTAAGGTGGATGTCCTAGGATGTGTTGTGTGGGGGCTTAGGGATTTGAATCCAGCTGGAAAAATATGCATAGATTCATAAGATAAGGTATTTTTCCATCTTTCTGTTATCTTTCAACATAACAAGGACAAAATATGTAGCACACCCCCCTATCCACTTTTATAAAGGAAAGCGGTCACTATGTTGATTCAATTTCAAAGTGAAACTACGAGGATGTTATTCATAAGGAGAATTCACTAAAACTACATATATGATCCTAGAAGTCTTGGAATATGGAAGAAATGGCTCATCACCCTCACATTTAGGCCATACACTGTAGAAAAAGGCATCAATCTATTATAGGGGTCCTGGGAAAAAGAACTGACTGTCACACACACTAATAACCCACTAATTTTTTTTTATCATGGATTCATTGGGAAAATGGAAGGTAGTGTGGCATTGATGAGGCACAATCCACACTCCATCCTTCATACCAATGCCAACAATTCTCTTATTTGGTCAAGTATCAGTTCATGGTTACATTATGGGATTTACTTTTCATCGGAAATTTATCATTCAACAACAACGCGTTTTGAGTGCTTTCCCAGACTTAGCATGTTCACAAATCTTCATTCTCAAAATTAAATGATTGGATAGGTTAATTCCTTTGAGAAAATGGTTTCTATTTCATTTTTGGAGAGTTGACTAAAACGCAAGGTCTCGATCATTGCCAGGATGAAGGAACAAACAACTCTTATTGTAGGCCTTTTGAGGATGATAGGTACCGAATGCACTTCATTGCCTCGTAGAAAAATTGGTTTATTATCTAAGATAAATCAATCACAAATTATTTTCTTAGACTTTATTATGACAAGTGGGAGGTTTTTTACTTTCATGGCCAAAGCTTTGGCCAAGATCGTTTAAGGCACATCGAGTATTGTTATATGACTCCAATTTGTGATGAGTTTCTTGCTTGCGAATAAATTTAATCAATCCTTTATTGATATGCTATACTAAAGAATTCATTTCTAAGGCTTCCTCATCACCTTGAAGAAGGCTAGGGCTTTTAAATTTATACATGGCCTTACAAAATTTCCATGGGTATCCATGAAATCTTGGTGAGTTTTGCTTTTCCATCTCCATCAGGGCAACTACCAACTCATCTAATTCCATCTCTTGGTCACAATGTTGTTCATACTCTAGATTTATCCAGTGGAATACAAAATTCAAGCACATTTTCATGTCCATCTAATGATCCCTTTTTAATCCTTGAGATTTAGCATGGTCCTAGATTGGGTAACAATTTTTTAACTTTATTTAACTTTAGTGATGCAATTTATTTCATATTTGATGGTTACCATCTATTTAGAAACCCACATCGAGGTCATTGATTTGAAAAAGGATTTGGTTGGTTTGCATATGAATTTAATTTTTTTACAGTTGGATGCCTCGTGACCTCTTTTTGCATACCTAATTTCATCAACTTAAGAAAGTTTTTGAGTTTGTTTGCTCAGGTATTATGGCACCTTAATTTCTATAGCCCTTCTTTTACATTTTTATGGCACCTTCATTTCGTAGTTGTGTGCCATCACCTATAGCCTACAAAATGTAGTGTCTTGGTTGATAGTCTCACTCCAATAGGGATTCCACCTCTTAGATCCTCCAAGTCTTGGGATTAGTGCCATATTTGTTTGATTGAATTGACACAACTTGGGTGTTGAAGATGGGATACATTCAGTAAGAATTTCTTTCTCTCTCTTTTTTTAATTTTCATCTTCTTAGATCCCTAGGAGATATATAAAATAATAAGTTCAAGGTTAGAGAGTCATCTCTCAAGTACTTGTACCTCCTGATTGTTAATTTTGAGTTAACATGTTCTTAGCTTAGGTTGGTTACATCATTTTTCCCATTAATCCATTAGAAATATCATTAATCATAAGTGTAACTAATGAAAGAACATAAGTAATAAAAGATGAAGACAATCCAAGATAGAATAGCACAAGAATATGGCTCAAGCCAAGAAAAACCTCAAGATGGGGAAAACCCTTATCAATTATTCTTATCATTCATGTCAAATGTTCAACACAGAGAGAGAATACAATACTTCAAAGTCAAAATGACTTGCAAATGAGAAGGTTTAATACCACTACCCTTAGACAAGAGGATGGTTCAAACAAGGCTGCAAATCTAATGTTTGGTGTAGGCGCCAAGGACTCGTGTCTTATTGCAATTCTAGTAGGACTAACTAGGGCATAAACACAGTAAAAAAATACCCCATTCACAACCTTAAAGACCTTTACTAGACTACTGATTACCTTCAACCAACCCCTTCAAATGCTGGTAGACCATAAGCCTTCTTTTAGGTTTCAAAACCCACTACACAACTTCATGATAAAGCATCCTTGACTACAAATTTCTTGTTGTAGGTTCTCGGCCTCCAGGACATGGTTCTTAAGCACTGTGCCTAGCTATAGGTTACCCAAAATAGTGCAGATGGCTTCAAGGAGAATGGAACCTTCACAAAAGTCCTAAACTGTCACCAAAATCACCCTTAATAGGTGTGGCTTCTATCTACTTTAACTTGGACCTGTGATGAAGATAAAATTCCCAAGACAAATCATAAATTTTCCCAAACCAATCTCATCCTCCATATTGTGGAACTCTGCCCTTGAAGATGACTAAATTGAACCCAACCTTGCCTTCATCTCCTTCGTTGGAAATAACCTTCTTCTATAGCTATTTTAGAGAGAAAAATGAATATCAAAGTGCCTAGGATAGGTTATTTATATCCTTCTTGGGTAGGTCGACTTGATTACTCAACAAGGGAAATTCAAATTTTAAATTTTAAATTTTTCTCTCTTAAATAAGGTCATGCCTTATGAAATTTCATTTGAGTGAATGAACACTTTTCATTATCCAAATCAGTCATATTTAAGTTGATTTTGATCCTCTTGAAAAGAGAAATCCAATGCTGCAGTCATCTTCCTCATAGGAGAGGTCCAAAGTGGAAATTGGCTCTAGTTGCCAATTTTAACACTCCCTCTCAACTAGGGAGAATTACACCCACCAATCCATCCATCATGAACCATATATGAATCTCATCTCTGATCTGATATGATTTTTTGAACAATGATATGAATAATAAAGAAGAATTGATCGAAAGTGAGTCACAAGACCTTTCCACTCTCTATTGACAAAAGTTAGTTCGGAGGTAGAACCTCAATTGGTCCCAGATCACTTTGTTGAACACCATACATCCTAGCATATGGATTACGATAGTACACGATGCATCCATCGACAGTGCTATGATCCCTATTTTAATTTCCCAACTCATTGGTTAGATGAGAGGTACTTCCCATGTGTCCCAAACTTCATGGGTAAGATGATGCAAGAACATCAACCTGCAAAGATCATATCAAATCCTGCTCACAACCACTCATAGGGAATGGTGAAACCACATCCTTATACAAACACACATCATAATCACACGTAGGGAAAGGATGAGCCACTTCCTACATTCACACATCACAATCATCATAGGGAAAGGATGAACCACCTCCTACAGGCATGCAAAACACTGAGAGTAGGGAAAGTAATAACCATGTCCTACATGCATGCAAACCAACAATAGTAGGAAGAATCCTACATGTGAGGAAAGGATGAACCACATCCCACTGACATTTCATCCATCAATCATAGGAATGAGAATACTACATGTGTGAAAAGGATGAATCACATCCCACCAACATGTCAACATATGCCTATATGAATCTCTCACTGGGGTACCTGCAGGAGAAGATGAACCACTCATCTCGCTCATATTCCATAGGAGAAGGTGAACCACTCATCCTATGCATGTCATTAACTGTAGGGGAAGGGGAACCACTCACCCTACACACATGTCAGCCATCACAAGGAAGGTGAACCACTCACCCTATACATAGCGCACCACTAGCGGAAGGTGAACCACTCACCCTATGGTCGCTTATAGCTAAATAAGTACCCCAAGCCCCCAGGAGCTCCCAGAGCTCAATTCTTCAACCAAGAATCCCTTCATATAGGGCATAGTGCCAAGTTGCTTCCTATAAATCAAAACTGGATCAATGGAAGCCTCATTGCTCCATTTAGCAATGTACAAATGTATAGCAAACATATTGATTTACAACAAAGACTTTAATAGTACTTAGTAATCCTCTGCAACTGTTCTTACTCCTTCATACACGGGAAGACCACAGCCTAAACTAGTCTTTTCAAGGTGCACAGTGTCCGTCAGACAACCTGCTCATCATGAGATATGTCTGCTCAAACATGTCTTACAACAGGAATGTCCTTTTTTGTACAATATGGAGAGGTATGTGAAATATTGGATTCTCATAATATTCTTCTACAATGATGAAGTGCACAAATGGCTTACTGAAGAGATTTTTAAATAGAGTGGCTTCATAGTAAGTCACGCATTCAGCTTTAATGGAGCTCTCAAAGCAGCCAAATCAAGTAATGTACCATCATTACGCTAACTAATACAATATCGGAATATTTGAGCAGCTATCAATAAATGAGGCACAGGAAAACCAGGGATCAATGGTTTCTCCATTTCATCAGGTTGTGAAAGACTTATAAGAGAAATTATTAAAACTTCATTTTCAATCATTGCTCCCCAAGTCTTAGCTACGTTTCCTATCATACATCTTGGGTCATAGCCATCTCTAAAACTCCCTCTAAAGCCTTGCTTCAGATAGATATGCAGACTTCATCATTAGTTGTGTCTAAGTAATCCAATTATCATGGATTGTCCATAGGTCCCTCTGAATGTAGGGAGATTTACCTTCCTAGAACATAATCATCGAGCCACTAGAAACTTGTCCTATATTCTGTTATGGATCCTTCTGTGCTCATAATCAATACATAAATAATCATCAAAATGATTTGTTGACCTTGTCAGTCTACAGTACAAGGTTTTCAACATCAATAGAAAATTCCTCCACTTTTTCTCAATAGACCATTTGTAAATATCTCGTGCTAAAGTTAGCTTTTCAACATATGTAGAAACCATAATGTATTCTACAAAATATTCATACTGATGTTTTTCAATTTTCCAATTAGATCACTAAAGAACATACTAAGGTCTTTGAGAACCAAATCCTTCAATTCATGGATTCGATTATATCTCGAACTGCTATACATTTCAGAAATATAATCTATGATTCAACTCTTAACAATTTGTAGTGACAAACTATAAATTCCCTTCAAAACGTGGAGTATTCAACTGTCTCTATCCATATATCTTAACTGATATATTTTCTTGATGATGCCAATAGACCTGCCTTAAGATGATAAGGTTTTTTGCTTCCAGGAATTAATACAAAATCACTACATTATCATGACATAGATACCAAGACTCTGATTTAAACTGTGTCATCCCCAATATACTCCAGCAATGATATATATAAACTTGGTTAGTCATGCAGTGTTATTATTCTATTAACTAGTTGTAAAGATGTTCATACACAACAATATAATGAACAATCCCAAGTATTTCTTAGAGAGAAAATCTCCACAGACATAATCCTTAGCACATGGATGCATTCTACTGGAAGAAGGTATGTTGATCAAAACCTTGGAAAGTTCAAAAAAGGCTCCCAGAAGTTTTAGAAAGGTCTTAATGCACTTCAATTATTTTGGTGTCACCATCATGCATAACTAATCATGATATGATTCGTTGCGTTGTGGAAAAATCAAGGCCCAGACATTTGATCAACACATCACATGGACCTTATCATAATTTTTATGAAAAGCATACAAAGAGTGTCTCCTAGGTCAGATTCTTGGTCACTCGATCGATGTATGTAGATTTGTTATTAATTTAACAACACAAATAAAAATGTTTAGAATATCTTTAATAGGGCTAATATTTTTCTTGATCAAATATAGATATCCTCCACAATCTTCTTAAGTCATTCCATATTTCTAATGAACAGAGATGCTCACACAGTGCTTGTCATCGAGCTCAGTATGTTATGTAGGCTGTCTTGTAGGAAATTGTTGAATAAAACATATGTATATATATGTGACAAGGGATATCTCTGTTATACAACACTTTTACATCTTGAATTTGCACACAGTGATCTGTTAGATATCACTGTAACATATGTATCGGACTTCTATACTTCAGGTTGATTGCGTTAGGTCTGTAAGCTTCAAGACTAACACTTCTTATTAAGAACAAGGCCTAAAGAAAAAAATAATAATTTGTTGACTTTGGTAGTTGCTTTACACTTTGTCTAGAATTGAGATCAGGCTGCCCTTGAAATGGAGTTTCACAAGTTTGGATAGGAAGAGTAGGTCTTCGTTGTAAAGGATGAACCAAGGTTCTATTCAACTTTGTTTTCCTCTTACTTCCTGAATCTCAATCTTCTTGTGCCACTTTAATCATAAAATATTGCAGATATTTGTTTGGAGTGGTGCCATAAGAGGGCCACAAGAATGAAGGTCTTAAAAATAAGATCTGAGCTAGACCTTTCATTGACATGTAGTGTCTTGAAACAAGGGAAATTTTACCAAAAGATTTCATTGTTTTGTGATGAAGATCACAGAAGATGGTGAAACTTGGAGTTCGGCCTTGTAGAGATCAATTGCCTTATGACATCCAAATAGAGCTGGAATCACTAGATATTAGGCTTGTGCTGTGATTTCCTAATTGTAGGATAATGTCACTATATATAGAGCTCCACACATCAAAATAATTCTCAGATTTTTTTTAGAACAGACATCGGGATTAGCGTTTTATTCTTACAGTGATACTACAATAATTCCAACAATAATTCTTACTGCTTTTTCAGAGAATATGAATCAAGTTACTCAATCTTCCACAATACTGATGAATTCAGATCATAGAAAACTCTAAGTTGTATTAACTCCACCAGGCCAAGGGATTAGGAGTTCTTGACAGATAAATTATTTTATGTTACTATGATACCTCAAATTCCATGCAAGGATCTTGAAGGGAAACATCTCCTTCAGAAGTTTTACTGCTAAATATACCTCTGAAAATATCTTGAAACCACTTAAAAGCACACCTCATAAATTCTAAAACATACCTTGATGACTTCCAACTTTTGTTTGTAATGACTGAGCTGCTCTTTGAATTTGTGCCCAAGTTCACTAATTAGGGCTTGCAGAAGTCCTTAAGACAATGTCACTGATTGTCCTTTTTGAACTTGAATTTTTCCTACCACAGAATTCTGAAAGTGACTTCTGTTGAAATTCCTTTAGTGCTTCTTAGAGATTACAATATCTTAGCCTTGGGCTTGTCCTCACTTTGCTCTGAAACCATGTTAATTTTGAGTTAACATGTTCTTAGCTTAGGTTAGTTACATCATTTTCCCATTAATCCATTAGAAATATCATTAATCATAAGTGTAACTAATGAAAGAACACAAGTAATAAAAGCTGAAGACATGCCAAGACAGAAGAACACATGAATATGGCTCAAGCCAAGGAAAAACCCCAAGATGGGGAAAACCCTTATCAATTCTTCTTATCATTAATGTCAAATGTTTAGAAGAGAGATAAAATACAATACTTCAAAGTCAAAATGACTTGCAAATGAGAAGGCTTAATACCATTTCCCTTAGACAAGAGGATGGTTCCAAAAAGGCTACAAATCTGATGTTTAGTGTAGGCTCCAAGGACTTGTGTCTTCTTTTCAATTCTAGTAGGACTGAATAGGGCATAAACATAGTCAACAACTACCCCATTCACAGACTTAAAGACCTTTATTAGACCTTACCCCCTCTCCTGCCTGAGTTGAAGTAAGGAAAAATTTTATTTATCTGGGCTACTAAAGTTCTTTATTCAATGATGCTTTTCTAATGTTGGAGCGCTCCCATCCATTCGACAATATAAAAATTATAAGATATTTAAGAAGTATTCCAGTATATCAATAATCCACGTCCACCTTGTTTCAATTGTGGAAGCACCTTTCCAATACTTGAAGCTTTTTAGGCGATCCAACTAGCATCTCAAATACCTTTCTTACAGAATCACTCCTTGTCCTGGGAAATGATATGATGATTTACAACCTGGAAGGAGGAGAATTTTTGGAATGACATATTCAAGTATTAGTTGTAAAGTGATCCAGTGGGGCTCATTAAGCAGGGTTTGTTGAATAGATGTCTCTTGAAAATAAATTCTGACACCTTGTCAAATAGCTACATGAAGTCTTCCACATAATGCTCAAATAACAAAAGAAAGTGATGATTTTACTTGACATGAAATTCATAGAGGAAGAAAATAAAGGGAAAGAAAATAATGTTTTGATTATGTTCCTCCCATTTTTAAGCATATATGAGAGTTTTTCAATAGCTACAATAGATGTAAGGCAACATAAAACTACTTTCTAGAGGTGCACGAGGTCTCCATTTTTTTTGTTTTTATTTTTTTCCCTTCTGCACCAGAAACCATCTTGATTTTTAAGCTTGGTCACATTTGAAGTATCAATAAAAAGTGTATTTTCACTTCCATAGTCTCCCAGACCTTATCAGCCACTAATCAAATCCCTATAACATCCATGCAATTCATTGTCTTCTCAGCAGAGTCTTGCATATAGACAAACAAGCCCACAAAAATATGCAAGCTTGAGGCAAATTGTCATGTTCCCTTGCTGGCCCCTCCTTAAGCCAATTTGATTGACATTGAAATTCTTGTTTTCAAACTAGTAACCCAACTTTTGGCCTCTGTTAGGCAAGCCTGTTTCCAGGAAAATGTCTTTTTTTTTATCCAATGATTTTCTATAGCCAAAAACTGTAGAAAAACTTGATCTAATTTCGAAATTTGTGAAAACTCGTCAATGAAGTCCCAAACTTGGTTGAGGACTTGCCTGATCGATTCATTTTTTACAACATAAGGCTTCAACCAAGACTTATCTAACACTTGGAGCTTGTCAATATTATCTATTTCAAGCCACCTTGAGGGTTGTTGAGGAAGGATGCATGGTCGTTACTCATCCATGTCTCTCCTTTCCATGGTTTTGGAGAGGCAAAATTCAAATGAAGAGGGTGTATTATCATTGAAACTAGAGAACAATTTCGAAGAGTTTACATGATATATTTCAAAACATCCTAAGTTAGCAGCAACTAGAACTGTCTATGAAAATGAGATGTTGGTTCCTTATTTTAAATTCCCTTATCTGACATTAGCTTTCACACGTTGACTACATCATCCCATAGAAGTAGCATATATGTTCAACAACATCACATATTCTCCATTCAAGTCTCTCGAGTGGCCAATGAGGTCAACCATGCATGCATAATTCTCCACTCTAGGCTTCATGCCAAACTTTCTACTAATTCAATCAAAATGATGCTATCCTTCATCTACTATAGTCATGCATGGCTATGGGAAGATAAAATAGAAATGAAGATGATATGGCCTACCTTAATGCATGATTCTTGTATTCATAAAAGAGTGTCAGGACATCATGCCCATGCATTTGATACCCACGTTGCAGAGCCACTAAGTCAGCACATGAATGAAAATAATTATTATGGTAAGAGAGTTAGGCTTCACCTTTGCAACTTGCATTCAACTGAAGAGTTTCGAGGATTAAACACTATGACAAAATTTAGTATATCTCACAATGACCACACTCCATGTAATTACATTTGGGTTCATTCCTGTCATTTTGAAGTTGATAAAAGAGTCCTAGCACCTCATCACAATATCCATTCAATGCATAACAAAAAATTATTATATTTCATGAGATCATATCCCTCCTTGGCATATTGATAGACACTTCATATGCATCATCCTTTTTGTTGCAACATTTCTAATTCTGCACAAGAAGTGAAAGCACTAACAATAGTGACTGAATTGGATTTGACTCCATCCAGATGCAATTTAGAAAAGATCTCACTGCACCATTTATGTGACCATTCTACTCATACTTGTATATCATCACACATTACATAGGGTTTCCACCTTCCCATCTGCATTTCATCAAGTAGCTTTCTTGCCTCTTACACAATTTCTAATTTCGAAATATCCCGTAGTCATGGTGTTCCATGTAACTGTGGATTTCCCTGCCCTACTCCAGGGCTGCAATCTCAGTGCATGCCTTGAGAACAATTGGAAAGGTGTGTCTCCACTTGCCCTGTTGAATTTGGTAATACAACTTGAGGGCTTCCTGGCAGTATCCATCCCTAACACAACCTCTGATAATAACATTCCATTCAGACACATTTCGCTTGGGAATTTTCTCAAACACCTAGTGTGTGCCCTTCATACTTCCACAATAAACATACATGTAAAAAGTTTAGCAGAATCGTTGAAAAATAGGAAAATTAGTGATATGGGAATTTCAATCTGCATGAGTAATTATATCGATCTTAGATTCAAGCCAGTACACCTTTATCTCCAACCTAAGCCATTAAGATTAAAAAAATCTATCAACCAACACCCTTTGGGTGAGATATGTTATCACTCCACCAGATTCCCAAGGCTGAGGAATGAATCCCAACAGAGGTAACCACAAACCAAGATTTTGACTTGGTAGCTAGCCCTATCAAGGTGGAGAGGGCTCTCTCCAAAAGGGTCACAGCCAAGAGGGCTAGAGAAATTTTGGTTTTAGGTTAGATAATGAGTGCAAGGGGTTATTTTGATTTGGTTTTGGTTGGGTAAATCAACAGATAATGAAATTAGGTCAAGGAAAAATAGGTCAGGGATATAGAGTTAGGGTTGCAGGGATGAATGGGGAAAGGTGGTATAATTCCAATCACTTGAGGGAAATGGTTATGGAATGGTTTATAAAATTTAAGGAGGTTGAGGGAACCATAAGACATGTATTTCTCTCAGACAGAAGATATGAAACAAAATATAATCAGTTACCGAAAACAGAGCATGGCTAGCATGTATTCTGAATTTCACACTTATAAAATATCATAATCATAGACATGAAAAGGAAATGAAAAATACATTCACGCATATTTCACTGAAGAAGAAACAATGAAAGAGATTTAATACCATAGGTATCCCATAAATATAGCTGCAACTCCTCTTGTATTAATGACCAAAACTAAATACAAAGTATCCTTGATCAAGTAGCAAAATGAAACTGATTCCAACTCTAAAAATGAGTCAAAAAGTACAATATATAGGCCTCAAACAACCTCTCTCAACCTCATGGGTCAAATCCCTAAGAGGAGGAGCTGATCCACCAAAGTCTGAACTAAAACCTAGAGTGTAGCGTGGTCAAAGTGACTCATCCCTAACTTTTGTGAATTGATTCATTACACCTCATTTGCTTGATTTACCGAATTTATTTACCCTATTAAATAGTAAAAAAATTATAATTATGTTCATCTTCATCATTTACATGAAGTAAAAACATGATTCCCCAAGGTAAAATTCAAATTTGTAGAAAAACTCAGGAAAAAATAAGTCAATTGTTAAACGTGCAGCGCCATTTTACCCTAAATTTCAGGTTGTTTTTGACTAGGTTTCAGGTGTAAAAATTGGCTCCAAGATAGCGTGTTGGAAATCCCTTCAAGGCTAATTTCCATAACTACCTTCAGTTTTCAAAATGAGGCCCATTTTCCCTGTCAAAAATCACTTCTCCCAAGACTAGTAAAAAAGTGCAGAATGAGGGTGCAGAAATGCAGAGTTCTGTTGCATGCAACTTTCGGAGGCCTTCCGAAACTCCACTTTGAGCTCATGATAGCTCATTGGAAATATATTCCATTTTATTTTTCATTTAATGCATCAAGAAATTCTTTTGGACACTCCATATAGGAGAAAACTTGACTTTCCCAAGGTCACTCCAGAAGTGCAGCAAACCTCTTGTAGCACCTGTATCGTTGAAATTTATCCCAAACCATGATACCTGTGTAAAAAATGGAGGTTTCTCTTTTTTGACCTATGATGGAAAAAACCCTCTCTCACTTTTTTCAAATGCATATCTTTTTGGTCAGAAACATAGTTTGAAGAAAAACTGACCCTATGTGTGGAAAATGATTTGTCCCTTGCAATGACTTCTTGGAAAATGATGGAGGAATGATGTTTATGAGTTGGTATGGCTTCATAATTGCTGAAATTACCTCCCTTATGCCTCCTCTACTCATATTTCTCTGATTCCATAGAAAACCTTAGCTCAGTGGGAGAGGAAATTAGGGTTTGGTGTAGGGAAAACAAGGGATTTAGGACTACTTTGTAGAGGGAGGGGAATGAAGGGGTTAGGAGATGTCTAAATTCTTGGGGAAATTTTTGGGAATAGGGATATATGTTAGAGATTAGGGGAAAGTGGAATTTAAAGGATTGAGTGAGGGGAAAGGGTCCAAAAGGGAAAAACACAGGCCTAGTCTCGAAAAGTGTCAAATTGTAGCAATAGGCTAGGGCTTGTGGAGAAATGATGATATTGAGGGATAGTAGTGGTGGGAATTTTTTAGGAAGGTATATTAAGGATAGGATAAGGTGTAAGAGCATCAAGATACAAGTATTTTTGATGATTTAACCATGGAAGTCATGAAACCAAGAAAAATTCCCTCAAAACCCTAGGAGAGGGAAATAAGCTTTCCAAACATAACTAAGAGATAAATATGGTAAACACAAAGCCACTTATTTGGAAATGATAGTTTTAGAAACTGAAATTTTTGAAGACCTTTGACTATTAATATTCCTTCAAAAGATGAATTTGATGATGAAATGACCAATTTTCATGATTTTGACCCTATAACCTAATGATGGCACAACATGGAAGAATGAGCTGAATGATGACTATGATGACTATGGGACCCTTGGTAAAAATGTTTAAAAAATGAAGTGAGGTAAATGATAGTGATGGAGATGAGGTGAAAGTAGAGTAAAATAAGGTGGGATGGGTGGGATACAAATACCAGTGCTAACAAGATAGACCCATGAAAAAGAAGCTACCAACACTTGCATAAACTATATATCTTTGTATATCTTGTTTGAGTTCAAATCTATTTAATCCCACCCTACCTCGAGTTCCTTTCTCTTAAAAAAGTCTATTGATGCTGATGATTACTAGATGACTACTTTTCTTATTTGTTATCAAAGGACCTTCTAAAACTGCTACATGTTTTGATCCTGCTCTTTCTTCTTTACACTCTATTTTAGAAGTATTTAAGCAAAAATTCATATCCAATTTTGGCATGGACTAGATTCTATCATTGTTGGGATTTGGAATTTTTTTCAATCCCATTAAGTAAGAATGTAAAATATGGGGCGGAAGAATTGTACCAGAGGTCAAAATCTGAGAAGCACCTGGAGTGAATGGGTGAGAACCTGAATAGTCCAAGAAATATGTAGACACAGCAGGAAAAGAGGGAGAGCTGAATCCAAATGGGTACCTAGTGGATGGAAAACTAGGTGACTGGATTATATATTAAAATGTTGCAACTGTAGATGATGAGAACCCAGCAAGTGGCCTCTATATATCTGCATGGAATGAAGGAATAACTTGCTCTTTTCCTGCACTAAAGAATGTTTGGGGAAAAACCATAGAAAATGGAGATTCTGGCCTCACAGATGTATATGTTGGCATTGCAACTCCAGGAATTGGTCCTCCAGTGTGAGACCAAGGAGTTAGATTTATTATTTCACCATCCGTTTTAAGGCCCTCAAGGGAGGAAGCTTGATTACCCACAACTCGTGCACTTCCCTGAGAAGAAATAGAATCATCTGCATTTATTGTGTCATCCATACAGAGGTCATCATTCAAGTCAAAATCATGCTTAATGTGTTTTTATTCACTAGAAGAACCATTGTTTATGTTAGAGATGTCCACTACTTTAGCCTTCCTGTGATTTGAAATTAAGCCTGGTCCATTTTTTTTACTCTCATCTGCACTATTCAAATGGCAATCAAGTTTCACTCAAGTGTATATTTCTTGGGGTGGTTGGTGATGAATTATGTGAAGGAAAAATCAAAAAAATCTTGAGATGTAATTTTTCCTGGAGCCAATGGTAGTATCTATTTCAGTTTCAGCTTGGCACCTGTCTGAAGTTCTTCTATTTTATTTACAGCTTGGAACCTATCTAGAATCCTACATGTTATTTTTCCATCTACTTCAGTTGCATTTTAACGCTTATTTGGATTCCTATTTGTAGGCGAAAATAAATTTTTTCTGCAGAGCCTGTCTAACCCATCTCAACTTTTCGTTTAAGAGGGCTCACTGGAAGTATACATGTTCCTTTTGTAGAAGCTACAACTAGAATTGGAACACTTAAGCTCGAAGAAGAAACTGCAGAATGAGAAACAACTAAGAAGCTAAGAAGAAACATGATAAGAAACTACAACTGGTTATTGTGGGTCTTCATCTAACATGATTCCTTCATTCAAATTGAATTCATGCTTTTCTGGTGCTTCAATATCAGTAGATGATGCAACCTTCGTTGTCTAGTCTGGATTTGTTGTCCTACTCCTAGTACTGTTTGGAACTACCAAAACGTTAGGCAAAAGATTGCATATTGTGCTTTGAAATGGCCTGCATGAAGATGGGATCCCATGTTGGGCCTCATCAACCGCTTGTTTGAGCTTATTGAAGTCATGATTTTCTCTTTGTTTGTAAGGAGGACACACTGTGAGTTGCTCTACCACTTTTTAATCACACTTTTCAGTGTTCCCTTCTCCCATCTTACAAGTTATTGCATTCATTGTGCTCAAGTTCCCATCAAGCTAGTTATGCATACCCATATTAGACTCGTCAGCATCCTTCAAGAAATCTGTGAGCTTTAGTTTTCTTTCCTTAACAACTTGAGACTTTGCATTATCTTTTGATATGATCACGATTTAATGGCTTGTCTCCATTTCCAAAATATGTTTCTCTTCCATTTATTGCTTCACTTCCTTCGCTACATGCATTGACACATCCTATGCATCTTCACCTGGAAATATAAATGTAGGATCGATGACAATTTTGGTTCCATCATCCTTCTCATCCATACCATTATCCTCCTCTCCTGAATACCCACACCTTCCACTTCTAGAGATAGTAAATGAAGTGTCCACCGTATTTCTCGTTGGATGGTGTAAGAGTTGTTTCTTTTCCAAAGCATATTTACTTGTCATCTCAAGTTGAGAACCATAATATCTAGACAAGTATGGTTCAACCTCCCTTTCTTTTCGCTTGTGCTCTCCATAAGCATACATGTCGACAAGCTTAGTTACCAGGAAAACACTCTGGGTTAATACTCCTGTGATGAGCATCTGGGAATGGAATTTATGGCCTTTTGATGGGGTTTTCTAGGTTAATACTCTCGTGACAAGCATCAGGGCATGGAATTTATGGCCTTTTGATGGGTTTTTCTTCTTGACACATTCCTGCAATAAGAAGTGACAGACGTTTGAGTCAATGGTGTATGTTTCATTGACACCCTGAAATTCGGTCTTTATATTAGAAGAAGGTATCCTTATAATCATGGCTATATTCATCATTGTAGTTGTTGTTGTAGTGAATGGTTTTATTTTTTGGTGTCTGAATGTAATCAAAAAACATATACAATGCATAGTGAGACCACCATAAATACCTCTAAATAGAACCATCCAAGATGTCATTCATTTTGTACAAGTATTATGTCAAGCAATAGGTATGCAAACTATAAGTTCTGGCACCTTCCATACAAGAGCATCCTTAACAGAACTTTTCAAAGAGAATCCTCTTCTATGTTAGTATTTATAACCTTTCGATAATCTAGCTTTGGCATTTTGTCAAATGGCTTGCAACTATGCTCGGTAATTTTTATTGTGTTATAAGTTTTCAGCCCATGTAGGCCTAGTATTGCAACTTGGGCACTTTGATACCATTATAACATCCCTACCCACCTCTGGGCAATGCCACTCACAAAACCCCCAAAATTGCTCCAAATTTTACCAAAAGTAGAAGTATAATTTAACCACATCATATAATTCCAGCATACTAGCAAACCCTGATGCACAAAATACATATACATTTTAAACGTAACCAAGAATACATATATATATACACAGAATTAACACTAGAAATAGCTCCATGCACATGTAGACCATAACTACACAACCCTAGGCAAAATCAAACTAGAAATATATGTTTATGTGAATTGAACAGATTCATTATATTTATTGTATTTTTCCCGAGTATAACCATAAATATATGCTCAACCATAATATATGATATTGATCATAACCAACGACAATATTACAAAACCATATGCAAATGTAGCAGGATGAACACTAACAAGTTATCAAATACTTATCTGTGAATGTTGTTGGCTGGTTGCGAACCTTTGACGTTTCACCCCACCATAGACTGTGTTGTTCATTGCCTTTCAACAATTGGTCACACCGAAGTTGGGGCCTGACTCCATGGCTACCAGGGCCATAACCAGAACTTCCAAGGCTCTCACATCAGGGTCCATCCTCTATGGCATGACTTACTAAATAACCATGCTTCAATCGGTTATAGATTCCAAGCACAAGTCTCAGCGACTGGTCATTTAGTTATAGATTCCAAGCCCAGGACTCACTATCTCAAAAATACATGGCCACCAAGCCATAACCAAAGCCACCAAGCTCTAGGGGCCATCGAGGCCCACAAAGACTCAGATGCATCCCAATTAGTTAGTTTCAAAGTCCAACCCCTAAGACTCACTGACACCTCAGTCACCATGACTGCATTCCCTCCCGAGTAACCTATTTCCCCCTTTTATAAACATCTTTCCGCTTTATTTAATATTATATTATAATATCATAATGTTACCTTTTCATCAAGACACATTTTCTATCTATGGAGTAATGGGTCCCTCATACATCTTTTATCTGGGTCCGCCAACAACCATTATGTTTTTATTAGTATACATGGATTAAACATATTTACCACACCACACCTCCCGATCTCATAACATATAAGAGCATAAACACACGGGCACAACGACCCCAACACATAGCACACATACACATGGGCATATCGCCTTGGAAGCAACCCTGAGATCCCCAACCTAATTATGTGTCGACTCACTAGCCCAAAATTCACAATCCTCAAACCCATTACATAGGCACACCAACCTTAACCATATTAATAACTTGGCCCCAATGACCTAACATGTATATACATAAAGAGGCACACAAGCCTCAATGGGTCTCAGGCTCACTAGCTAACACATATTATACATGGCTATTACATTAATCATCCGGGGGTGGAACCAGGGGTGTTATAGCTATGTTCAATGTTCTTGTTGTCTCTATCAAGGAAATAGAGGACTTTTAACAAACCTTTGTTATGTATACTATAAGCATTGTAGTCTCTGACACCAAATCCCCATGCCCAACATAATGAATGTTCGTGGCATATACATTAATGAAATATTTCAATTGGAAAACCTTTGTAATGTTGATGTAAATTTCATGAGTGTAAAATTGAGTGGGGTATTTTTCAAGTTTGATACAATGATTTTCCACTCAAACCGAGCCTCAATAGAATTTTACCACCTGTAAAGAGAATTTTCAACACTACATTCAAGTTAATAATGGCTTGACATGCCTTCACAGTTTCCTCCATGAGCATATAATGAAGATTGAAAACCTGGTCATGACCCCTTTTTCTCTAATGATGGTAGCCTATTTAGGGAAAAACCCTCTTCAACTAAACCAAAATATGACTACAAAACTAATACACTATATATTTTCACTGCTATACTCCATTTAATGATTTCATCAAACAATTTGCAAACATTACAATAGTTTGTATTTGTTGTTTATATTCAACCCATGCATGTTCGATGTTCCATATTGCTGAGAACAATTACAGGTCCACTAACATTCACCACCATATCTAACACCATCAATTTTGTAAGATTATGTAACTTGCTAGGCAATACCCCACTCAATCCCTACACATAGTGATCCTCTAGAGTCTTACCCAACTTGAAGATGTAGGTGAATGAAATCAAGGAATTAATAAGCTTCACAAGGAATCATCTAGGTGACACCGGGAAATCCATGAATGGGAAGGAATCAAGATTTGACACATAGATAAGCCAATATACATGCTTGAAAAACTTCAGGTGCACCTTTGAATTTATTGGTAGTCCCAAAAAGCGTGAACCAACAAAATCCATTTCCTTCGTATCTATGACCATATCATGTGTATGTATACATGCATACTGTTGGGCCAAAATTAAGGTGTGTTTTCACCCTATTATTACTTCGAATTGTGATACATTTTTAAGAATTCTTCCTCATCTTAACAATAAAGAAAAAGAAGATTTATAAAAATAAGGACAATTGGGCTAAATGAAAAAAGGAACGTTTTATAACAGAAATTCGATTTATTGTATCTTTGTGTACCGGGAAGTAGAGCAATTGAATCAACATTAAATGACAGAAGACTGACAGACATAGACTCACAAAATCTCAGTAACTCCCAGAAACCGACAGAAGGCAGAAAGACATATCCAAGCTTGAGAACCCAAACGACAGCCATGCGCAGTGGACTGACATTTGGAAAATACCATCCCACTGCGTGAAAACGCATTTAAAAGGACCAAGGATGAACTAGATAGGGGAGTTGAATAGGAATTTTCTTCTGTAATCAACGTATCAGGACATAACTTTTTAGTTGTATCCCTATATTATCTTTCAATTTAATAAAGATTTTTGATGTTTTGAACAATCATCTTTTGAGTTTTTCATTGCACTAGAAATTCTGGTGGTGGGGGTTTCCTCACCAATTTTCGTGGTGTGCGTTAGCTACAGAATTGATGTCCAGTTGTCTGATGCAGTTTTTAAATTACTTTTCCACTCAATAAAATAGAAATACATGAGGTTACAGTTTCTCTTTCATCAGAACAGTTTAGCATTCGTGCTTTCTGGTTTATAGTAATTCTTTTTCACAATGAGATGCTTTCATTTTCTCCCAATGCCTTTATAGTCTCTTTATGAATCATAGAGTAATTACTGCTCAATGTTATCTATATTTAAGAATTAGATTGTTTCCTTAGTACAATAAGGCATCCAATTATTTATTAAGTACAGGAAGATGTACATTATTTAGTTTGCAAAGAGAATTCCATTGCAAAATTATATAAGTAATTGTTGATTCAATTTATTCAGATTGTTGTTCAATTCATTAAGGTTTTTGTTCAATTCATTAAGGTTGTTGTTCAATTCGTCAAGGTTGTTTTTCAATTCATTAACTTTTTTGTTCAATTCATTAAGATTGTTGTTCAATTCATTATTAGTTGTTCAATCATAGGTTTCTCTCCTTCTGAGCTAGATAGAATAGTTAGCTGCATTCTACCATTTCATTTCTCTTTGAGTTGATTGAACTTCAAGAATTAGATAATCCTTCTCATAAGCTATATAGAGTAACTATTAGTCGACCTCACTCGCATATACAGTGCTTACACTCTTGAAATAAGAAGACTTGCCCTGGGTTGACAATTGAATGAACCTAGAGGTTGCCTCTAACAAGCCACCTTTGTGAATCGACATTTTTGGCGTCGTTACCGGGGAGAGTGTTAAGAGTGATATCCTTTATTCATCTTTCTCCATTGTTGTGAAGAATTGGGTATTAAAATTGAGATGTAAGAACTTGCGCACCAGCAAGAAAAAATCTTGCTCCCTAGCTCGCTTCTCAGCAGATTGTGTAAATATTGGTATAATAAGTGCTCTTCGTTTATGAATAGGAAGAAAAAGATATAAAAAAATCGAAATCATCCGCAAAAATCCCCAAAATCCAAGTGATCGGTGATCCTTGGAAGAACAACCTATATAGAAGAAATCATTAAGAAAGCTGAATCCTAGGCATTTGTAGGACCTAGAATCATTCCCACTCAAAGTCATACTACATTCCCTCAGGAAACAGCCTCACCGTATGCAGCCTACGCTGAGATTCATAGTGAGATAGAAGGATCTGAACTAAGCCTTCAAACTGCCGATCATATAGGTACTGACCCTTTGAGAGAGGGAGGTTCTTGTAACTTACAAGAAGGGGAAGGAGAAATTAGCGGTGCAATACAAACAGAAGCTTCAGAGCCTAAATCCCCTAAAGGAGTGGTCGATACAAAGAAACCCGGTATCCCAGATCAGGGAAGCACTGTAAATTTTCCTCCGCACTCACCTCCCAATCCCCCCAGGATTACTCCTCCATAACAAGAAATTCTCGAATATTACTAGCACATATTTAATCAAATTGTAAACAATCAAAACCAGAATCAGAGGTAGACATCAACATTGGAGTACCCCATTGTTGATCATGCTGCAAATTCCCCTATGAAAGCCATTCCCTTACAAAACATTCCCACTTTCCATGGGTTGACCACTGAAGATCCTAATGCATTCCCATTTGAATTCGATGTCCTATGTAGGGGTATGACTACACCACCGACCCTCAGAAACTAAAACTATTTCCCTCTAATTTAAAGGGAACAACATTACGCTAGTTCATGGGAATAGGTGGGGGAACCATCAATAACTAGGACCAAATGAAGAACATTTTTCTTAAGAAATATCAAGACTATTTCTGGACTCAAGAACTAAAAAATCAAATCTTCAATATGTCTGCAAGGGACAATGAAACATTGGAAGAATACGTAGAAATATTTCAATAAAATCTACTAAGGTATCCATATACTACATTATCCAAAGACATCTTAAAAACTACAATGATTAAGGGAATGAAAGAAGAATGGGTTGAAACACTTAACATAATGGGAAAAGTGGACATTTCCCAGGAAGAATATGATGATATAATTTCCTTGTGTATTAGGTGCTCTACGGGTAGTACGCGTAATAGGCCAAGTGAACCTGACTCAATAAAAAAAGACCTTAAGCAGTCTGGTGGCAATGTAACTAGAGCAGAGTTTGGTAATCTCTTGGAAAAATTTAAAAATAAAATTTTAGGTACTTTGAAAACACAACTTGATGTCTTACAAGCCAAGCAGAAGCAAGCTATAGCACAGCTGAACTTGGCCGTTTTTTTCCCACGCTGTCAGAAGAAACACAACCAAAGGGGATTCCCCTGAGACATGGTTCAGACCTATGCCATCTGCACTAAGGACCATACCATGGGCCATTACCCCTCACTCCCGGGGCTGAAAGTAGTTTACAAGGAAGTAGAGGAAGAGACAGAACTAGTCTACCTAATGAATTAATGTCGACAATAGCAGGCACGAGCATGTATGCCTCAATACCTATCTCAGTTCTTTCCTTCTCCACAGTTTAACTAGAAAAACCCTACAGCAACTTGGCAGAGTCAAAACCCTTTTTATACTTGTCCAAACCAATCGTTTCCTATACCACCCTGGCCAACACAACCCTCATCAGGAAATAATTGGCCAATTTTTCCCTGTTCACCTCCTTATTGGAAAAACACTCCATATCAAGCTGAGTGGCCAACTTCCCCTTATCAAACCACTAATTGGCCTCAGAATTGGCAGTGACCCTTGGGAATGACCAACCTACCAATGGGAGTAGGGGTCCAGAATCAACCTACACTTCCATCACCGTACCCAGTCCATCACAACCCTCAACCTATCATACATCCTCAATTACCATCTCAACCCAATCCTAATCCCAATAACAGAATGGTTCAGCTAATTCAGATTATAGAAGATCCAAACCTCGACACTAAAGAGATGCAATGAATTGAACTAAGGCTGAGATCTAGACGTACTATCTCACCAGCAAAATTCATGACCTCACCTCAATCCGAATCTGGAACTTCAACAGAGCCTAACCAAGAAAATATAATAGAAGCAGAGGTAGGCCAAGAAAAGGAAATGATTGACCAAGGGGGGCCTAAAGAGCTTAGTATGTCTCCACCTCCATTTCCTGAAAAGTTAACTCTACCTAGACCAATAGTCTCTCCAGATTTTGACATCTTTGGGGAGTTAATAAACCTTTGTATCAAAATCCCTCTTCTCCAGGCCATACAAGACTTTCCCATCTATGTAAAAACAATTAAAGAGCTGTGTGGGAAAAAGTGAGTAAAAAAAACAAAGGTTGTGCCCACCGTTAATGTGGTAGGGATGCTATTTGACTTATTACTCAGTAAGGAACCGCCTGTAAAATATGAAGACCCAGGAAATCCCATATTAACTGTGTAGATCTTTGGACACTCCTTTCCAAACACATTGGACGACTTAGGGGCAACCATTAACATCCTAACTATGGGAACCTGCGAAAATCTAGGCATATTAGCTTTAGAACCCACGGCTACGCTGTTGGAGCTTGTTGACAAGTTCGTTATCAGAACAGAAGGAATAGTGTAGGACATCCTGGTCTCCGTAGACTCATGGGAGTATCCAGCCGATTTCTTAGTTATTAATCCAAAGAGCAGGATGGATGGGCACCCATTAATTCTTGGGTGACCTTGGCTGGCGACAGCCGATGCTTACATAGGCTGTCGAATAGGCAGCATGACCATCACTAGAGGAGATTCCATAAAAAATATCATTATTCATCTACTTGCCAAACCAAGGTTACCCACGGTAAAAATTCACAAACATCCATATGCATATTGGGAGCAAAACATTCATCCACCTCTAAAATTAGTGGAAGCTCTTAAATTTAATTATCAAACCAAAGATGATGTAATCAATAATTTTATGAGTCATCCACCCACGTCTGAATATTTAAAATGCCAAATGTTGAAAATGGTCCTTGAAGATGAAGTTCAATAGGACCCCTTGACAGACCTTGAGGGTCAATATATTCCCACAACCATTGTGCATAACAACATATCCATTGATATTGAGCCAGGGAAGATCCTAAATATAAATGGCAATTTGGATAGTAACCAAAAGAAAAGGCTCATAAAATTTCTACAGAAGCATAAAGGGGCATTTTCTTGGGACTACCCAAACATGAAAGGCTTAGATCCCCAGCTTTACACCCATCACATTTATATTGATAAGGAAGTTAGACCCATTAGACAACCTCAACGAAGGGTAAACCTGCACTTAAAATATATTGTAAAAGACGAGCCGCAAAAACTACTGGATGTGAATTTCATTTATCCTATTTCGAACAGCAAATGGGTCTCCCCTCTGGTAGTCATCCCTAAAAAGATTTGGAAATGGATAATTTTTGTGGATTACAAAGAACTGAATAAAGAAACATAGAAATACCACTTCCCCCTCCCTTTCATTGACCAGGTCCTTGACACATTGGCAGGGAAATGGTTATTTTCCTTTCTTGACGAGTCAGTGGTTATAATCAAATCCAGATAGCCCCCGAAGACCAGGATAAGACAACCTTTACCTACCCATGTGGTAATTTTTCCTACAGATTTTCACCATTTGGGCTATGTAATGTCCCAACAACATTTCAAAGAGCCATAATTGACATTTTTTCTGACTTAATAAATGAGGGGCTTTAAATCTATATGGATGACTTCACACCATATGGTGATGACTTTGATCGAGCATTAGAAACACTAGAAAAGGTGTTGGAGCAATGTATTGCTACTAGGTTATGTTTAAGCAATGAAAAATGTCACATGATGATGATCGAGGGAGTGATCCTAGGTCACTACATCTCTGCAACTGGAATACAGGTAGATCCAACAAAAATAGATGTAATCATTCTATTAGTTGTTGGTGTCCCGTGATTTGGCAGATTGGTAAACCAAATGATAGGGTAACATCAAACCAGTCTTTAGAATCCTAGGACCTAGCCTTCTTGGATTCAGAGAGGGATATCTCTATTTGTTTGCAAAGATATAACCTTGTTTTCTTTAAAGGGTTGATTTTAGGCTAGTTATTAAGTGTAAGGTTTGTTTGATTGTTTTGGTTGGACAAGATGGTCAAGGAGAACAAATAAAATGAGGAAATATCTAAGTCATTGGGCAATGGATTCTAATGAAAGTCATGATAGGTTCATCAGTGGATCAGGGAGCATCATAGGGAAAATCTAACTTGGTCAGTGGATCTTCAAGGTTCTTTTAGGTGTAATGAGAGGGACATCAATTGTAAGAAAGAAAAGTAGGATGAAAGGAAATTAAGAATCCTTAATCATATGTACTTTTCAACGGAGGGACTTAAATATCATAAGCATGAAGAGGCAATCAATAGACAGGGAAAACCATAAATTCTTTGATTCAACTAAAGAAAATAATGATTCAAGGAAAACTTTTCCAATGAAATATAGAAGGCGAGAAACTCATTTAACTTCTAGTGATTTCACCTTCAAGGACAGAAAACACTTAAGACACGCATATAACTATAATCAAGGAACAGGGAACTCCTAAACATCCTTGATCATAGTGATGAAGATCTCTAAAAAAATTATTTAAGAAAGTACAAAGGGTATGATCAAAACAAAACCTCTTTAGCAAACTTTAAATAATGGTACTTTAGGGAGATACTTCAAAAACAATGTTTAGGTGACATCAAATAAGCAGGGTAGCCATAGATCATACTTGATACCAACTGTATTAAACTATTCATGAAATAAACAAGCTTAGGGGGTCTAGAGAGCAATTAATAATTCTCTAAAATGTCCAAGTAGAAGAAAACATTAAGGCAATGAAGAACAAATAGAACTAAGGTGCTTTCAAAAGACATTTCTTAGTCTAAATCCTTTATTCTATTGCAACATAGAAAGATGGAAACATAATGAAACAGGAAATAAAAATAACAAATTAGGAGTACTTACCAAAAACCAATCTCAGGGATTTAATGATCTAGCCTCCTCCATCAACAAACAAATCAGGGCATCCATAGGTTCCAAGACATCAATTTCCTTTCAACTTCCAAGAGACTATGTATTACTTCAAAGAGTCATCAAATGCCAACCTAATAATGAGTTCAGATGCAGTATTTATGCTGAAAATGAGGAGGTGAAGCTAAGCTAGGGTTTGAGTGTCATTTATTACAGAGTTAATGAATTCCTAACCTTGAATACCATGCAAGGCTTAAGGCAGGAATATCTGCAGATATTTCTCTGAATAATAACTTCTACCTTAACTCCTAAGGAAAAATAGGTGAAATGTTTGACTTTAAGGCCTATCCATAACCTTTACAATAACTGTTTGGCAGATATAAATATCTATGAATAAGCTCAACAACTGCCTAATGATTTATTGAAGAAAACAAAGCACTAGGTGGCAAAATATATTTTTAGAGGAGTAACTCCTGTAGGCTGAGTCATTCGAATTTGTTTAGGTATAGATTTGCCTTTTGTCTTAGCCTTAAAACTCTATTTTAGGCTTTTAAACTTGTTTTTATCCTTTTAAACTATCTTATTGATTTATTTCTGCCTCTTCATCCTCTAAACTTTGATTTAATATTTCAAGCTTTGATATTCCTTTATGTCTTTTGTTTTGAATTTGATCTTCTGGTGCTTGTACCTTTACCTCTAATTCTGTCTTTACCCTCAAGCTGTGATTAATCACTTAAATTGGCACTTTAACTCTATTTTGTTCATTGATCCTTTGATTATCCCTTTGGTCTTTCGATTTCATTTTTTAACCTTCGACCTTTACTTCCTTTAAATCTCTGCTTTATTGGCTTAATCACTTTAATTTCTGCTTTGTTGGCTAACCCTCGTGATTTTTTTTTGAGCTGTGATTAGCCTTCTAACCTCCACTGTTTTTCCAAAATCCCTTGACTATCTTTTTCTTTATTGTGTTTCTGTTGGTGACAGTGTTTTTTATGTGCAGGGAGGCATTCTGACAGTGTTAAGTCCCTATATTAATAGTGTAGCCCCTTATTATGTTAGTGTAGCCCCCCTTATTGTTATTATTGTACCCCTGTAACCCCCATATTGTTATTATTGTGCCCTTACATTATTATTGTTAGGTCGGGTAGGATTACATTGTGGCCCCACTAGGATTATATTATGGCCCCATGGACTCCTATATATAGAAGGAGGTTTTGTTCATTTGTATCATCCAAGAATTGTTCATTCATGTAATGTATTGGAGGTTTCCCCCTCGAAGTGGCTCATTTATAAGGCGTGAATATCTCTTTTCTTCTCTCTTTGGAGCTGGTTACACAACATTTGGTATCAGAGCTTGGGATTCTAGGGTTTCGCTGCTCCAAACAGGTCATCGTGGAATTTTCGCTATAACTTTGTTTCTACGAAGTTTTAGAAGCTGAAATTTTTAGGGTGCGAAGCTGAAATCTTGAGGAAGGTTGTCTAAAAATTTCAGATCTTGGTTCGCAATATTTGAGGAGATATCATCTGTGGAAGTTAGGTATTTTTTCAGGCTCACAGGTCATCGTGGAAATTGCGCTATAATTTTTTTTGTACGAAGTTTCAGAGTCTGAAATTCATATGGTGCGAAGCTGAAATCCTGAGGAAATTCGTCCAAAAATTTCAGAGCTTGGTTCGCAATATTTTTGGAGATATGATCTGTGGAAGGTAGTGCTTTTTCAGGCTCCTGAATTTCATCTCAAAGAGGTGATCGTGGGAAAACTTCAATAACTCTCTCTCTGGGCATTGGATTGAAGTGCCGTAAAAAGTGGTCGCAAGTACACGGACTGAAGTTTCTTCGCTATCAATTTCAGAGACAAAGGACAAAACAGTGACACGTGGCAATTCGTACAAGTTCGCTCTACTGAACCAGTCCAGAATTAGGTCATTGTGGGAGATTGGACACAAATTTGTCTTGGAGAATCCAAATCAGGTCAGACCTGTGGCATTTGAAAGAAGCTTCAGAGATCTACTACAGAGCTGAATTTCTGATATCGAAGATTTTCAAATACAGAGATAATTCAATTTCAATATCGAGCTCCTAAAAGCTAGTAAAAGGTGTGTATTTTTTTTTTCCCAAATTGCATAAGTCTTGTTTGAAGAATCAAGTTGAATTCCAAGGGCATATTGTAGAATAGATATCAATATGGAATTCTAAAATGGCCCCTAAAAAGAATTCAACACCCATCAAGCCTTCAGAAGGCTCTACCATGACTCATGAAGATGAAGAATTGCAACATGATCTATCAAAATTACAAGAACAAGTGCAACAAATTTCACTCTCGCAAAGAGCGGCAAAAAATGAAATGGAAGTTTTGAAGAAAGGTGTGGAAGTGAAGATGGATGGTTTGAAGAAAGGCATGGAAGCTAAGATGGATGGTGTGCAAGCTAAGATGGAAGCTAAGATGGATGGCATGGAAGTGGGCATGGAAGCTAAGATGGATGACATGAAAGACAACATGGAAAACATGAAGAATGATCTAAAAGCATACATGGAAGGCTTGATGACAAGATTAAAACCAGAAATGATTCCTAATGGCGGAAATATAGGAGAAGAACCTCATGATGAGAACAAAATAAATGTTAATCGTGATTTCATAAACTCGAATGTTGGTGGGAAGAACCACCATATTCCAAAATGGATATGAGGAAGTTTGATGGAAAGGATCC
Source organism: Pinus albicaulis (assembly GCA_034641835.2). Lineage (NCBI taxonomy): Eukaryota > Viridiplantae > Streptophyta > Pinopsida > Pinales > Pinaceae > Pinus > Pinus albicaulis. The sequence continues at coordinate 1,056,509,999 of CM076581.1, forward strand.
TGTAACATGGATACTACAGATGGAGCAATATTTTGATCTCCATAACGTGCAAAACACACAAAAGGTACGCATTGCAACTTTACATTAGAACAAAATACATTTGTATGGTATCGATGGCTTTGCTCCCGTAAAAAAATTGTCACTTGGTCAATTTTTACGGAGGAAATGATAGCACATTATGAGGATACAAAGAGCAACACCTTCTTTAGCCAATTGATAAATCTCAAACAAAAGGGTTTAGTGGGCAGCACATTGAGGACTTCCAAAAATTGAATATAAGGGTAACTGATATTCCAGAGGAACACAGGATTGATCTCTTCATAGGCACTTTAAAGGATAACATCCAACATGAAGTTCGCGTTTTGGAACCTGATTCATTGGAGAAGGCATTCAGGTTGGAAAAAAAAGTTGAATGTAAAATTATGGCGACAAGGAAGCCTACCACTCAATTCTATAAAGAAGGAAGTGTTGCTACGCCTAGATTTCCACAACCTACAAGGTTGACACCACAACAATTGGAAGAAAAAAGAGCAAAAGGGCTTTGCTACAGTTGTGATAGCAAATACACTAAAGGTCGTAAGTGTGCTGAGAAGAAATTATTTTACATAGATTGTGAAGAGGAAGAAGAAAATGAACAAGAAGAGGATATACACCAGGAACCAACCCCGGAAGAGGAAGAAATGAATCCAACCATATCGTGTAATGCACTGGCAGGAATTACCACTCCTCAAACTCTCAAGATAAAAGGACAAATCAAGAAGAGAAAGGTAATAGTGTTGATTGATTCAGGTAGCACCCATAATTTTATTCATTGTAAGGTAGCCAAAGAATTAAATTGTTTCCTATACCCAGCACCAGAATGTCAAGTGATGGTTGCAAATGGAGGAACTATAAATTGCTCTGGAAAATGCAATAACATCAAGCTAACCATGGGGGAATATGTATTGACTAGTCCAATGCTTTCCATTCCTATGGGAGGTGCTGATGTTGTACTAGGAGTACAATGGTTACAATCTTTGGGGACGGTAGCTTTTTATTTTCAAGAACTTTTCTTGAAATTTTTTTCAGAAGGAAAGGAAGTCGAATTACGGGGTATTGAAGGGAAGCCGGGAAGGATAATAAGCTCTAATGTCATGACAAAGCTTCTAAAGAAAGAACAACGAGGCGTAATTGCACAATTATGCTCACTAGACGTTTCAACATCAAAATCATCTATTTCGGCAGATCTCCAACAAGTCTTGGACAATCATTCCAAGGTGTTTGAAACTCCCAAAGGACTCCCACCTATTCGTGATCATGATCATGCTATTCATTTGATTCAGGAAGTGTTCCTCCAAACATCAGGCCTTATAGATATCCTTACTTCCAAAAGAGCGAAATTGAACGTATGATTGCAGAAATGTTAGAGGCGGGTATAATTCAACCTAGTCAAAGTTCTTTCTCTGCTCCTGTGGTATTGGTACACAAGAAGGATGGATCATGGCGAATGTGTCCGGATTATACGGAGCTCAATAAGCTCACCATTAAAGACAAATTTCCCATTCCTGTGATTGATGAATTATTGGATGAATTACATGGAGCAATTTATTTTACCAAGTTGGATCTTCGTTCATGATATCATCAAATTAAAATGAAGACTGAAGATATTCCAAAAACAACATTTCGAACTCATGAGGGTCATTATGAATTTTGGTCATGCCTTTTGGCCTTACCAATGCACCTTCTACATTTCAAGGGTTGATGAATTCCATTTTCAAACCCTTCCTTAGAAAATTTGTGCTAGTATTTTTTGATGATATACTAATCTATAGCAAGGCTTGGAAGGATCATGTTGAGCATGTTGACAGGGTGCTCGAGGGTGTTAAGTAGACCCTAACAAAATTAAATCCATTAAGGAATGGAAAGTCCCTAAGACAATAAAGCAGTTGCGAGGATTTCTCGGGTTAACAGGCTATTATCGTAAGTTTGTTAAGAATTATGGAAGAATAGCAGCACCTCTAACAACATTATTGAAGAAAGATGCATTTTCATGGACTCCTGAAGCAACTAAGGCCTTTGAACATCTTAAAGGCAATGTGCTAGCAAGGTCTTAGCTACGCCGGTTTCACAAAAACCTTTATTGTGGAATGTGATGCCTCGGGGAAATGGAATTGGTGCAGTTTTAATGCAGGAAGGAAGACCCATTGCTTTTGAAAGTCGTCCAATCAAAGGAAAGTATTTACAGAAACCTATTTATGAGAAGGAAATGTTAGCAATACTGCATGCACAAAAGAAATGGCGAACTTACTTAACTGGAAGACACTTCAAGGTAAAAACTGATCATGATAGTCTTAAACACTTTTTGGAACAAAGACTATCTTCAGAAGAGCAGCAAAAATGGGTCACAAAGATGTTGGGTTACAACTTTTAAATAATCTACAAAAAGGAAAGCTTAATGTTGTTGTAGATGCACTCTCAAGAAAGAATGAAGAGGTGGAAGCATTGCTCTGTGCCATTTCTATTATCCAACCAGATTGGATAACCGAAGCAAGAGATGAATGGAATAAGGAAAAAGATGTATGGAACACTCATTCAAAAGTTACAGCAAGATCCTATTACATCTGATATATTTAGTTGGAAAAATGAGTCCTTATGGTGCAAAGATTGCTTATATATTTGCAAGAATTCCCAACTAAAACAAAAGATTCTTTTGGAATTGCACACTTCTCCTTTAGGAGGACACTCGGGATTTTTAAAAGCTTACCACATGGTGAAGAAAGAATTTTTTTGGGATGGCCTTAAATCTGAATTCAAAAGTTTGTAGCAGGATGTTTGGTTTTCCAGCAAAATAAATTTGAGATAATTAAGACCTCGGGTCTTCTACAACCTTTATCCATTCCAATTCAACGTTGGGAGGAGATTTCAATGGATTTTATCACAAGTTTACCTAAGTCCAAAGGAAAGAGTGTCATCATGGTGGTAGTTGATAGACTTACCAAGTATGCACACTTTTGTGCATTATCTCATCCATTTAAAGCAAGTACGGTTGCTACTACATTTGTGAATGAGAATTCAAAAGCCATGGAAGCCCGAGGGTTATTGTGAGCGACGAGAGATCCCATTTTACGGGAAATTTTGGACGAGAGTTATTTTCTTCTTTGGGTACTCAATTAGCTCATAGCTCATCTTATCCTCCTCAATCTGATGGTCAAACTAAAATAGTAAATAAATGTTTGGGAGGATATCTTCGTTGTTTTGTATTTGATAAACAAACACAATGGGTTAAGTGGTTACCTCTCACTGAATGGTGGTATAACTCTTCCTTCCATACTGCAGCAAAAATGACCCCATTTATAGCACTTTATGGATATCATCCGCCATCCATCACATCATCTTTAAGGGAAAATTCGAAGGTTCAAGTAGTGGAAGATCACATCGAGCATCAACAAGAAGTTCTCCAACCCTTAAAGGATAACCTAAATTTGGCACAAATCGAATGAAAACAACAGACGAGATCAACTTTACTACGAAGTTTTGATATAGGAGATTGGGTATTTTTACGGCTACAACCATGTAAACAAATGTCCTCAAACTTAAGCTAAGAAGGATAATAAATTATCGCCAAAAATGCCTATGGTCACCACAAGGTGTTGCAAAAGATTGGTACTATGGCATACAAATTGGAGCTTCCTACTTCTTGGCAGTACATCCGGCAGTTTTCCATGTTTCATGCTTAAAGAAGGTTATAGGTGAAAATCTTCAAGTTCAAACAATATTGCCAGAACTTGATGAGGAAGGAAAAATCATATTAGAACCTGAAGCGGTCATGGAAACAAGAACTCGACAGCTACGGAATCGATCAATTTCAGAGTATCTCATCAAGTGGAAGAACTTACCCACTAAAGATTCTACATGGGAGGATGAGAATTTTATACAGAAGCACCCAGAGCTACTCAAGCGTTGAGGACAATACTTTTTTGAAGGAGAGGGGCATGGTAGGTCCCTATATCACTAGTATAGTCCCTTATTATTGTTAGTGTAACCCCCTTATTGTTATTATTGTACCCTGGTAACCCCCATTTTGTTATTATTGTGCCCTTAAATTATTATTGTTAGGTCGGCTAGGATTACATTGTGGCCCCACTAGGATTATATTATGGCCCCATGGACTCCTATATATAGAAGGAGGTTTTGTTCATTTGTATCATCCAATAATTGTTCATTCATGTAATGTATTGGAGGTTTCCCCCTCGAAGTGGCTCATTTATAAGGCGTGAATATCTCTTTTCTTCTCTCTTTGGAGCTGGTTACACAACAGACAGTGTTGTAGGGTTGTATCATTTCCAATGATCATGTTTCATTGGTGCTGGAGTTTGAAATTTGACCTCTGGTCCCTTTGAAATAATTTAAATCCCTGGATCGTCACGCAGAGACCTGTTTGAATGCTTTAGGACCTTCTAAAGGAATCTCCTGCCTTCCTACTTTTAAACCTGTACATAAAATCAAACTTATTTATTCAAATCCTGTGTGAGTGGCTTTTTTCTGCATTGATTTTGGGGCTTGCGGGTTATTGGAGCATTTGCAATTCGAGGCCTCGTCGCAGAGCCGTAGGGCTCTAGAGCATTTGAGTGGAGGCAGATTATTTTTGGCTCAAAGAGGGGAGGGTGGTTTTACACGAGTGGGAAGTCGGTTTTAAGAAAAACTTCTTATGGAGTTCGCCGAGGGTCCATGGTGGTTTCTGGTTTTAGGCGGGGGGTGGGGGGTTGTTGGGCCAGAATTTTAATCTACAGATAAATTACGCTTCCCTAGATAGGTGCTAATCTAGAACAATAAGTGAAAGGATATAATACCATTTCTCCTAACTCAGAATAGACACACGGAGAGGATTGGAGGCTTACTTGTTCAGTCGCTTCCAAATGGCCCCTTCTGTCACTTTTGTTGCAGCTTCAAATTCAATCGGTTTATGAGCTGAATTCTTCTTTCAAGAAAGAACACTGAAATAGTAGAAGATGCAATAATATAGATATCTATTCAAGCTAGTTAGCTAAATTATTAAAGAATAAACTACATTCATCAACCAAGATCTTACAATATGGAAAATCAAAGTTAACATAGATGCATCTAGGGAAAAAAAAGAAGTACTCTTTATTGATGATAGAAGGAGAGGTTACAACCTAGTGACTAATTTGAGGTGACCTTATAGAAAATTTCCCAAGCCTCATCACAGCATAAATCTCCCCAGCAACAGCTTCACAAATATAGCTCTCAATTGAAAATTCTCCAGCATTTCTTTACTCAAATTCTTCCTTTTCAAGCACTTAGATCTGTGCTCAATTTATAGATGAACTATATGTTGTTTTGCAATCAATAACTTTCCAAACATAGGCAAGACATGTTTCCATTCATGTAGATGTCAAATGGACACTTGGATCCGAAGCTTGACACATGTGAACTCTTCTAGAAGGCACTGGCCAAGTGGAGATTCTGGAACAATGAGAATTTCGCTCCCAATGTGACCAACACACCTGTGAATGTCGGGAAGTGCTTTGCAGAGTAGCCTTGCAGGGGCTACCTACATATGCAACGCACTTAGGCCCCTTAGAGCCTACATTGGTGAGCTCTTATATGCTATATAATAAGCTTCAAACCATGGAAATCCTTGCTTGATGAAATTCTTGCTTGATTTGTCTTGTTTCTTGTCTTAGGGCATGTAGCAACTGAAATGATAGGGAATGATAGACCTTGATCATCGGTCCTGGAGATGATGCCCAGTTAACCAGGTCATTGGGAATGGTACCAAATTGACCTATAACAATTTCCCCCTAAAGCATGGGATCCAAATAATAGAGATGCTTTACACTGTGATGAGTCTGGAAATGAAGAGGAATGGTCACTTGCATCAATCTTACAATACATTACATCATGATATATCCTCTATTGATCATAATTGTTGAGGGTAGGCATTCCCATGTTCAGCACATAAAACAATCTGATAACATGTACATAATTCGGAAAGTCGTCTATATTGGAATGTTGCCCAGATGCAGACATGCCTACAGATATAGGCCCATGTTTGGATGACAATCTGTATGTAAGGTCACCGTATAGACGATGCGTACAAAAATCCTGAAGTCACAGCCCGGATGGATGAAACTAGATCCAGGGTCTTCTTATCTCGTTCACTCGATCATTCGGGTAAAAGTCTAGCCATGCGAATATATGATTTATCGTCGAACATGGAAATACATCATTTGATTACCAGCCAATGATGTGAGTTGCTAACAAACGTGAGAGAACCACCATTAATGTCAGTGGCCCTCAAGGTACTGCAGTACATTTCGTAAGGTGTGAATAGATGATTTGATGTCGAATGCCAAACAAAATCTTTCGATCAAAGGTCCGGAAGCGAGGATATTGTCGATGCTGTAACAAGCCTCATGGTACTAGAATCTAATGTTTCTAAGTGAACTTCCTAGATATTGATTTGTTGTCGACAGGAAGTCACCTTATTGTAAAATTGGAGTTACTGATTTTGAAGACAAGGGTATGACTTGATATAGCAATTTTCAGGGATGATGGTCATGAAAATGAAGGTTTACGAGTATTGCATATGAATGAGTTTTTACTCATTGGATGACTTCGCTTGAACATATCAGCAATGTTGTGATAAGTTGGCAACATTGACCCAAAACCGAAGTGAAGGTATGATGAACCATAGGTGTGAATGAACCTTCAAGATGAATACCCAATCCAAACAGTCACGGACATGGAGTGAAAGAAGTGTCATGTTCAAGAGCGACTTGCTACCAAAAATAAACTTTTCTTACTTTTCCCAAATTTTCCCCGATTATTTGTTGACCAGTACCTCTTTATTTTTTAACAAGCTTAGGGAGGATAACATTTGCTTGATCTATAATTCAACCCTTCTATTAGCCACCTATAAAATTTTTTATATCAAAAGGTGGCTAAATCATTTTTGGAGCCTTCAAGAAACAAGATTTTATTGCTAAAAATGTTATCTCTTGAAGACTCATGAAGGCATCATGCCCTTTGTTTAATAGTCACTGTTGTTCCCATTTTTAAACTTTGAAAATCTACTATTTTCGTAGAGAAAAGACTGCTGCAAAATCCCATTTTTCCCCTCCATTCAAAACTAACCTTCATTTTATTCCCTTTTTCCCCCATGAAATTCCTCTATTTTTCATGATTTCCCTTCTTCCCTTCATGAAAATCCTTTTACAAGGTTTAAAACTCATTTTTAAACTTTGCTGAAACCCCCAAATCCATCAAAAACATTGAAAATTTCATAAAAAATAAGTGTTTGACTATGGGCTTAAGCTCCTTTAGGCTAAGTCCTAACCACTTCCCCACATGTGCCCACGCCCTATAACCAAGCGCTAACCCAGTTGGGCGCTTATCGCATCGGGAATGATTGAAGCACACAAGTCTGTTTGTTTGTGTTAACAAAAGTTCCTATGCGATTGGCCCTTCATATATAGGCCCCAAGTCTTCTACCGCTTCATATAACCTTCATAGCCTGCAATCGAGCCCTAAAATTTTTTAATAAACCATTCTCGATTGCTATTTTCCTTTGTAAAACATAGAAACCTCTTTTTTTATGTTTTACATTAAACTCAACGGTGCAATGTTATTAAATGGTAAAGACCGTTGATTTGTTTTCTTTTCCCCAATCAACGATCCATATAATCTCGCATCAGAGATTTGTTGAATGGGTAGATTGAAAAGCCCGCAACCTCATTCCGATGCCAATTGGCACCCTTATATAAAATCCCTGGTCCCTTTACGTTTTCCACATATCCAACGGCCCCGCAGACGGGCGCCAAGCCATTTCATAAATATAGCCCGCCCTGAGCCATTAAAACCTTTGTATTTCATAAATTTTTTGTTTTTTATGTTATAATATGGTCCCGCTCATTCATTGGTCAGAGCCCTTCTCCGTTGTTGATCATTGGGCCAATCCGATGGCCAGTGCTGTATCGCATAGGAAATTTTTCATTGGGCGCGTTAAATATTTCCCCACCTCCGATTGGCAGTTCCCCGATCCATCCTCCATTGTCGATCTGATCTGCAGATTGACGGCCCACAATCAATCGCTTCGGCGCTTCCATGTTCATTGCCCCGCCGATTGCAAAAGCTCCGATTGTATCTGGGCCAACCACGTGTCCAAATCAAACGGTCCAGATCGATCCTCCCGACTTTGGTTAAATTTTATACACTCCGCTTCATAATGTTTTTCGGCCAATCACAGCCATTGATCTCTTAAGATCAATGGTCCATATTTAACCTTTCTCTTCCTTGTTTATTATTTCGTTTAAACCCCAGTTTCAATCCTGACCGTTGATCCTCTACATCTAACAGTTCATAACAACCCCGACAGGCCTGGTTGCTATGGGTCCTGCCTTCCTCAAGATTTGATCTTCGTCGTTCATATTTCGATCCAACGGCCCAGATTAAAACCACTCATGCTCTACCCCACCTATTATCACCCACACACTTATCTGTTATCGCACTCTTTCCACAGCCGTCAGATCTAAGAACCTAGATTTGACGGTAGATGCGCATTTTCGCGTAATTTTATACCCGACTGTTAATTCCTAAAAATTACACAATGTAGGTGGTTTTCAAAAGACACGTGGCAGCCTCTAACGCATATCGTGTTCAAAAAAGGTGAAACCGCCTTTCTCCTATTTTTCTACGCGAAACTCGTGGTTTCTCCTCCCGAAATTGCCTTCCCTCATTTATATTATGTTTCATCGCACGTGACCTCCGACGTTGATCTCTGTAGATCAATGGTCCCAATTGGATTTCACATTGTTCTATCGCCCTCCGCCATATACCAAGGGCCTTCAATGAGCAATCACAACCATTGATCTCTGGGTCCAAATTGATCCAACGACCCAAATCCTTTTCGAAAACCCCAATTTCCTCCTAACCTTCATCACTGCTGATTAAGGTTTTAACCTATTTTCTTCGCATTTTCCACCATTTCGTAGTAATGTGACCCTTCCAAATTATTTTTTCCCCGATTGATCTAGACTGTCAATCAAAACAGATCTACGGTCCGGACCTAATCCCATGCACCATTTCTTCAACCACCTTCTATCTGACCCCTGCAAGCGAATCTCCAACATTGGATGCTTTCATCCAACGGTTGCGACCTAATATGAAACCTCCAAAGCAATTAAACCAAAAAATACATAGGATTTTCTTATTTTTATTGTTTTATGCAGGACTTTAAAGGTTTTTCAAAAGATTATAAAGGAAATGAAAACCGAGGATGACGATCCTCCAGAATTTCGTTTATCAAAGGAAAAGCCATCTAAAGGGTTTGACGCCACGTTTCATCAGTGCATCATGAGCACTGACGCCATATGAACCCTCTGCGGCACCTACACATCAACAAGACATAATGAAATATGAAGAAAACAAAGAGTATTAGTGTTGAAGACCCAAACGAACCAGGGATGAAGAAGTTAAGATTAATTACACAATTTGCGTGGATTACGGCTAAAATCGAAAATCAAAAGCCTAATCCACTAAAATTAAACATAGTTAAAGAAAAAAAGACAGAGTTTAGGCCTGATTAAGCCTAATCCACTAAATTAACCATGTTTAAAGAAAATCAATAATATCTATCAGACAGAGGATGCCTCCACTGCCACATCAGAGGCCAATTGATTCCTCTCAACTACTAGATTTCCACCTGTGGCCTCACAGCATTCAACAGAGGCCAAGTAATGACCAGAACAGAGGATATTTGCCTCACAACAGCCGAACAGTTAATTCAGCCAAAGAACTTATTGCAAAATATCTGCTAAGTTACTACAAAGATGACACAGAGCCTTAAAGTCAACAAAATCATCCCACCAAGCTTAAATACTTAATGTAAACCAATTAATACAGGAAAAAATTTGTAAACTTCTCCATTGAGCCCCTCAAAGGCCAAGAAACATTAACTACATTAATTGAACCCTTAGATATTTTCTCTTTCAACCTCCTCATTCTTCTATAAAATCTTATTGAGGAGTTCATTGTAAATGTTGGTTGTAGAACTTTGAAATATACTTGTGCTCGAAACTTCTACTTGTAAATAGTGTTCAAAGGCTCTTGAAGCTCTGTTTGTGATTAGATAAGTTAGGCTGAGAAGTGAAGATGATTTTTGAACTGAAACATTGGATTTGAAGATTGTAACTGGTTTGACCTCAATATACAAGCTGTTTCTTGGGATCCTGGTCTATATCACTGGTTAAGTGCTTCTTTCTTTGTAATTTTTTTTCCTTCCATGTATGCCATATTGTCCACTATTCTCTGATAAATAATAGCAAGCATAGAGTTATGACTTACTATTTACAGTACCCTTCTCTGACTGATAAGCTTTATCTCAATGTTTTCCTCCGATTTGTTTATTCAAGAATGGTTCAATACAGTTTAAGTAGTTAGGAATGCTGGCGTTCCCTCGTCCTACTGTTTTCTTTAAACATTGTTCTTGAATGTTATTTTCATTATTTTCTTATTAAAGTTAGACTAGAAAAGTGATGGTGAGCCCTGTTTTCTGGATTCTATTCTCCAAAGGCAATTCTGAAAGTTTCCCTAAGTGTTTGCTGAAAGCAAACTAGGTTTACAAGTACCTTATATGATCTTAAGTTGCATTTTGTTTCTCTTATGTGTTCTTCATCCTTTCTGAAGGTAAATATGCGGATTACTGGATTGTTTGTCTCTTGATTTATCTTTAATACGAGCTTTTCCAAAGAGCTTTATGGTGAGCCTTTCCCTTTGGTTGGTTTTAAACAGTTGCTTAAAGGCTTTTTCTTGTTTGGACTGACTATAAATCCTTGTTGAAATTATTATCAGTTTCCACCCCTCCAACACTTTTATTGTTTCCATTCCATCATTTAATCTCAATAATCTTGTGATATATATGACTTTCCCCTTGGATCACTCTTGAATTGTTGCACAATTAAAAACCCTATTATGACTCCATAGCCCAATGGACTAAAAAACAGTGTTATATCTATATTTTTAGCCAAAGCTTGTTCTGATTGCTTGAAACTTCACACCTTTGAAACTCTTTGCATTTAGGACTTTCCACTCAACTAATAATCATGCTCAGCCATCCAAAAACAAACAAAAACCCTTGGTCTTCATAACTAGCGTAATATCATTACCCAAAAAGCCTTAAAGATAAATCAATATTTTCACTTTATTGGAGAGATCCCTCTCCAGATTCAGGAGGGCTAGATCCTAGAATCCCAAAGTGGTTGAAATAGTGTTCTCTCTGCAGTGACTTTGCCAATCTTGAAAATTACAAGGAGCTAACATTTCTGGTGACTCCATTGGGGACCTGAGTCAAATTTCATCTTAGGTTCCCTTAAACACTTCATAAAACCTTGTGAGTAAAAGTAGCCCTCTTCAAGCACTACCAAGTAAACAGTAATTATGACAAAACTTGTTTGAATCAGTGACAAACTAGGCAAACCCTAGGATTCTCATAAGACCTTGTCAAAACTTTAAGGGTTAGCTAGCTTAGCCATAAGAGCAGATTGTCTTTGTCTCATAACCGTAGCTAAGTTTTCAAACAGATTTAGGACACTCTTAAGAACCAATAGGACTGAAAAATAACTCAGAAAAACCCAAAAATATTTTAGATTGGTATTCAATAAACATGGTGGTGAACCATAAAAACTTTTACCTCCAAAAGAGCTAAAAAATTCCACTTGGTGACTCCAAAATCCTAAACAAACCTTAAGACTCCACCGGGAAGAATCATTATCATCATAATATTATTCAAACTCAGTTAGAGGATTTTTAGGATTAAAATTTTCTTGTTTAAAATAAATCAGTTAACCTCTCAAAGACTATCATATCCGGTTGAACTGTTCTTGTTAAGTTGGGTCTGAGAAACACAAAATAGTGGCTCCTAGAAATTTTCATACTAGAGCCTACCCTGACCCAAACCCACCTGACATAGTTGATAACCTGGAAAGTATCCTTAGGAAGTCTCCTAAGATAAAATTTTCAACTGTTTTCAAATCACCCTTGAGAGCTAATTCAGTTCCTGAAAATCTTGCAGCTCTACAACAATCACAAGTAGACTTAAGAAATCCATTTAGAACTAGGTCTCTTGATGATTTAGATCATCTAGATTCTGAGTCTTCACTTTCATCCCCGAAAACAAGTGAACATCCTGGTAGTAGAGAAACAACACCACCTGATTTACATTTCCTTCACAATTTAGGTGTCTCTCATCCAAGATCAACTCAACAATCCATCCCTGGTCCTTCCACATCTGTTCATCCTACATCCACTATCCAAACCACTCCACTTCAACCCACTTTCCCTCTTGTTAATCCACCTCTCGTAAATCCACCCCCACCGCATATCATGGCAGCATGGTATGCTCCCTTAGTCCTTCCTATTCCCTTAGTCAATCTTCCACATGACTATCAGTCCAAAATACCATTGTATGATGCCAGTAATACTACAACTGCATCACAACATGTGGATAAAATGAATGACTACTTTGACAGAAATGAAATTGATGATGATTCTATCAAACTTAGACTATTTGCTCAGAGTTTTGGGGGAGAAGTAAGAAAATGGTTTAAAGGCTTAACCCCCCACATTATAAATTATCTCCAAGCCTTCCATCAGACATTCCTAAACAAATGGGAAGTGAGAAAAAACCCTATTTAAATACTTTCTGATTACAAAAATCTCCACAAAAACACTGGGAAAGTGTACAAGCTTACTGCACTAGATTTAACAGTGTGTATAATTCACTTCCCCCAAATCTAAAACCTCCACAAGGCTCAGCCTTAAACAAGTTTCCTAAAGGGTTGGACCCTGAAATGGCTTATCAGCTGAGCGAAAGAGACCCTCTAACTCTTGAAGATATGCAAAGGGGGCTCTTGCTGTGGAAGTTAACTTAATGGAGAAAAGAGCAAGAATGAAGAATAAGAAGAGAGTGTCCTTCAGAGAGGAATCCACACCTTCCACATCCAGCTCAAAGATGGAAAGAATGATGGAGGAAATGATGAATAAAATGATCATTCTTGAGAGATCTCAAGCAAGTCAAAACCAAATAGCTCCTCAAAATAGGAATCAGAAGCAAAATCAGAATTTTAGAAGGAACCAGCCTCAAAATAGACCAAGGGAAGATTATCAGCAGATCACTCCTCCCTTTCATCAAAATTATGTAAGTGAGGTTGAGGACATAGATGAGAAAATAGAGGAAGATGATATCAACATGCTAGGAGTAGATAATGATGACTTTGAGGTTCAATATGATAGAAAACAAGGTCTATACACACCTTATGATGAAAAAAGAGATAATGATGAAAGTTATTATCAAGACATGGATAATGTCATCATAGAGTCTCAAAAATAATATGACCTTAGAAGTAAAACTAATCAACAAACTCCCAACAACAAAACCTTTGAAAAATCTTCACAAAACAGCACTGTAAACAAACCAAAAATTGTAAAGCAAAAAGACAAAATAGTGGCTATAAATTCTAATAAAGGTAAAGAGAAAGGCACTCAAAACAATGCAAAACAGAGTGCAGACCTTAGTATTACTAATACCTCAGTTGGTACTCTTATGAAAACAATTTTTTCAAATGTAAATAGAACCAATCAACAAACAGATTTTGCTGACAGGATGGCAGTTAATAAGGCTAAGACAAACACTTCAAAGAATCAAATTCCTTTCATCCTGGAGCAGGAAATTTCCAAAATTAAAATCTTTGTTCCTCTCTCTGAACTAGCTACCCAAAATGTATATAGGACTCAAATTTTGAAGGCTTTAAACATAGAGGATAATAGTGACACAGTCAATCTTAATGATGACCAGCCAGAGCTTATTTTTGGTCCAAAGATTGAAGGTAGATATCAAGAGGGAACTGTTCCTCCCTTTTATGTAAGTTTAAACGTTCATGACAAGATTTTGCACAACGCTATGCATGACTCAGGGGCTTCTCATAATTTAATGCCAAAAGCTGTAATGGAGAGCCTGGGTCTAGAAATCTCCAGACCTTATAAAGACTTGTACTCCTTTGACTCAAGTAGAGTAAAATGTTTAGGTTTAATCAAAGACCTCTACGTTAACTTAGCCCAGATTCCAGCCAAATGTTTGGTCATGGATATAGTTGTGGCTGATGTGCTCCCAAAGTATGGAATGTTGTTATCTAGGTCTTGGGGGGCTAAGTTACAAGGGACTATGTAGATGGACATGACCTATGTGACCATCCCTGTTTTCAATCAGACAAGAAGACTTTACAAGGAGTCCCATATGCAATACATGGTTATTAGTCAAGATAGACCTCAAAAATCTCTTCTGTATTCTGTAAATACAGGCCTCGATTATTTTATCTTGTTTAACGATGAATCGTTCAGTGAGAAAGTCACTTTAATAGAGGTAACAGAAGTAAGATGTAACAAAAGTATCTAAACAGTTTGCTGAACCCGTGAACTGCAACAAACAACACACCGGTCTTCAACTACAAGTCACGCATCCATCGATTTTTAACCTTGACAGTCAAAGAAGCATTTCTCAACTTAACGAAAAACCTGAGGAATTAAAACAAATACAACAGAGTGTTGATATTCAAGAAATATCCGAAAGAACACTTGTTGAAGAGGATGGTAATCAAACAAAAGTACTTGAAACTAGTCCTCTGTGGAGTATGTACTTTGATGGGTCCTGCACTAGGAGCAATGTTGGTGCAGGAGTCTGGATACACAACACTGAGAACAACCACACAGAAAGCCTTTCCTGTAGATTAAACTTTCAGTGTTCAAATAACATAGCGGAATATGAATCCCTTATTTTAGGCTTACATTTGTTAAAGAAATTAGGAGCCAAAAGAATTAGAGTGCATGGGGATTCACAATTAATTATTAGGCAGGTCAATGGGGAATACAACGCTAATCATCCCAAGCTCAGAGCCTATTGAAACGATGTCGTGGATCTATTGAAAAATTTTGAGGAGTCCCAATTAATATTTGTCCAGAGAAGAAAAAATAACATGGCCCATAGCTTAGCTTTTGCAACTAGAACATGTTTAACGCCATATGAAACCAAAGAATGTACAACTTAGATTAAATTTAGACCAGCTGTCCCTGATAACGACAAATATTGGCAAGTTTTCAACGGAGACAAACAAATAGAAGACTCCATGCAGTTCAGAAATGAATTTGAACTTCACAGTTCAGATTTAGATTATGAAACAAACTGCCCTAGTGAAGAAAATTTTCTTGGTGAAGAGGAATTGTCTCCTGAGCTTGCTGATATAAATCTGTTGTCAAGAAAACCTGAAAACAAAACAAAAATGATTGCAGGGATAGAAACAGAGGACTTAGAAACTCTGCAGTCTAATGATAAAATTTTGCCAAAGGCTCTGTCTCCTTTAGAAGAGTTGTTCGATTTCAACGACGTGGCAAGAAGCCAAAACTGGAGCCTGTAGAGACTGAAGTTGAAGAGTGTAATATAGGCAGTGAACTTGAACCGAAAATTATCAAAATGTCTAAGACTTTACCAGCTCACATTAAACTCAAATACATAGAGTTGTTTAAATAATTTTCTAATGTTTTTGTGTGGAGTTACAAAGATTTGAAATCCTATGACACTGAAATAATTCAGCAAAAAATCCCTCTCAAGGAAAACCAAAATCCATTCAAATAGAAGCTGCGTAGAATAAACCTTGTTCAGTTATCTTTGGTTGAGAAGGAGATCAAGAAAATGTATGAAGCTGGTATTATTGTTCCTATTAGATATTCTAAATGAGTGTCTAATCTGGTGTCAATTAGGAAGAAAACAGGCGAGATCAGGCTTTCTATAGACTTTAGAGACTTAAAAAAAGCTTTACTCAAGGACAACTACACTTTACCCAAGATGGACCATATATTACAAAGGGTAGTTGGTTCAAAAAGAATTTCTTTGCTTGATGGCTATTCAGGGTACAATCAAATTTTATTCCACCCTGATGATCAACTAAAGATAGTGTTTACTACACCTTGGGGCACTTTCATGTATGTGAAAATGCCCTTTCATCTAATGAACGCTGGTGCAACTTTTCAGAGAGCCATGGAAATGACATTCTCAGAAGAATTAGGCTACTTCATTATTATTTATCTTGATGATGTCACTATGTTTTCAAAGACAGATGAAGAGCACTTAGAACATTTGAGGAAAGTTTTCTAGAAATGCAGAAATTTTGGGATATCTTTAAACCCTAAGAAAACACTATTCAGTCTCCAAGAAGGTAAACTTCTTGGACACATTATTTCAGAAGAGGATATTAAGATAGATCCAAAGAGGATTGAGGCCATATTTCAAATCTCTCATCCACGAAACATCAAGGAACTCCAATCTTTCATTGGAAAGATTAATTTCTTGAGAAGGTTCATACCCAACTTGGCTGAGCTCCTTAGGAACATAAAAAACATGCTGAAGAAGGAGCAAGGGGTGAAATGGACCTTGGAAGCAAAGAAGTCCTTTGAGCTGGTGAAACAAGTGTTAACCAAGACACTGGTTCTAATAAGTCCGGATTTTTCGAAAGATTTTTATATTTTTTCATTTGCATCAGAACATACAATATTTGTTGTCCTTTTACAGAAAAACCCACAAGGACAAGAGCAGCCTATTGCATTCTTTATCAAGGCATTGAGAGATGCTCCTTTGAAATATAACATTATGGAAAAGCAAGCTTTTGCTTTGGTTAAAGCTTTGAAAGACTTCAGAGTGTACATCCTTCATTCACACATCATTGCCTTTGTCCCAAATTCAGTGGTGAAAGACATTCTAACACAGGACCCAGATGGTAAGAGAGGTAAGTGTATAGTTGTTATTCTTGAATATGATTTAGATATCAAGCCCACTTAACTCATCAAAGGCCAAGGTCTAGCTAGGTTGATGGCTGAATCAAATTTTAAAGTTCTTGATATTAATATGATAAATTCTTTAAATGACCAAGAAGAATTCTCAACTCCCATTTTTGAAGACCATTTTATGAATTCCTCTTGGTATGCTGATATTTTATTTGTTTTGCTTAATTTGAATACACCTCCTGGTTTATCAAAAACAAAGGCAAGGTTTTTGAAGTTAAAAGATGTAAACTACTGCATTATAGATAAATGTCTTTATTGGAAAAATGAAAGTGGGATATTGCTTAAATGTTTGCCTGAGTTTGATGCAGAGAAGGTTAAGCACAAATTCCATGAAGGAGAATGTGGAGGCCACCTCTACTGGAAGACAACAGCCAAAAAAATCCTAAGGGCTGGTTCCATTGGCCCACTCTCTTTCTAGATGTACACAAGATGATCATTGCTTGTCATAAACTACAACTTTTTGAAGGCAAAAGGAAGTTGCTACCCTTACCTCTGCATCCAATCACTGTTGAATCTCCTTTTCAACAATGGGGACTTGACTTCATAGAAGAAATCCATCCACCCTCATCTGCCCAACATAGATGGATTCTCACTACCACAGACTACTTCACCAAATGGATAGAAGCCATCCCTTGTAGGCAAGCCAATGACTCAGTCATCATAAAATTCATAGAGACTCATATCCTCTCTAGATTTGGCTGTGCTAGGAAGATCATCACTGATAATGCCGCTGCATTTGGATCTAAGAAGATGGTTGAATTCTATCACAAATATCAGATAACATTGGGTCATTCCAAGACCTACTACCCTCAAGGTAATGCACTAGTAGAATCCTCAAACAAGATTTTGGTGAACATAATCAAGAAGCTGTTGGAGGACAACAAGAAGTCTTGGCACACAAAGCTTGTTCATGCACTTTGGGCTGACAGATTGTCATTGAAGAAATCTATTGGTATGTCACCCTACCAGCTTGTGTATGGTACTGATGCAATTTTTCCTACCAGCCTTGGTGTACCAATTATGAATTTGATTCAAAAGGTTCAGTCTGAAGATAATGACATGATCATAAGAATAAATCAAACAATTCATCTTTAGCAAACAAGAGAGGAGGTTTAAAACAAATCATTACAAAAGCAGGACAACATCAAAAAGCTTTTTGACAGAAGAACAAAGGCCAGCAATTTCAAAGTTGGGGACAAATTTTTGAAGTGGGACTCAAGGAGAGAAGACAAGGTCAAGCACGGAAAATTTGACAACTTATGGCTTGGCCCTTATCTCATTCATTCAGCTAATGGTAACAATGCTTATTTCTTACATGAGTTGAATGGAGCTAAACTGTTTGGAGGTCATGTCAATGGCAGGATGCTTAAACATTACTTCTCTTGATCCCTGCCATGTTTTGAAGCCTTTTTATCTTTTTTCCATTATAAATATTTCATCTATCATTGCATTCAAAGTTAGAAAAATCAAAAGTACAAAAACAATAGAAAAGAGAAAAGAGGGCAGATTGTAAAAAAAATAAATGTACAGCCCCATACCAAAAAGAGAAATAAATTCTGAAAGTGTGCAAGCTTAAATGCCACTCCTAAAAACACACTTCTAATTAGTCAAACAGCCTAATCTTGAATAATTAGTTTTAAATTGACTGTTGATAAGTTAGTGAATTTGATTTCCAAACAGTTTAATCTTGGCTTATCAGTTAGGTAGATTAGGCTAGAAATTAAAGGTTCAAACAAGCTTAAAATCTGAACCTTAGTTTTTAATAAAAGAGAGATGACTCAAATCTATTTATTTCTTGAGTCAAAAAAAGAGGTAAAACTGGTTCTAATCAGCTCAAAATCTGAACCAGTCAACAAAGAAAAAATAGCTCAAACAGAAGCAAAAACAGAGCTGAAAAAGGATGAAGGTAGTGCTTTGAATTTTCAGATCTTAAGCCTTCCATTTTGATTTAATTTTATGTAAAATAATATCTATGTGCAGATTTTTTTTCATGCCATAGATCAGCAACAAGTTGGACTGTTCAATCCTGACTTGTATGCTTTTAAATTTTTGTTTTAGAAATTAGTGAATAAAAATATGTTAGACTGTTTAATCCTAACAGATTAGTAGATTAGGGAGAGAAGCATATGAACTCAACTGTTTAATCTGAGTTCATGGAGATATAAGAAGTAGAATTTGTTGGGAAAAATACTGAGAGGGGGGGGTGAATCAGTATTTACTGCATAATCAAATCTTTTTACTTTTTCATTCCTTAAAACCCATATGCTACTTTCCTTCAGTAAACTAGCGTATATACGCGGATCCCCTTTATGAAACTAGCGTATACACAGAGATCTAGATATGTCATTAAATCTTCACTCCTATTATTCCATCATTCATTCATCATATGTTTAATAAACAGTAAACATGTGCAGTAAGAACATAATAAGCCATCACACAAAGCATCACACATGAACACCAGGATTTTTAGGTGGAAACCCAAATCGGGAGAAAACCACCGCTGCAGTTGCTCAGCCTTCAATATTTTATTATAGAGAAAACATCTTACAACATATGTGCTGGCGCAGACTTGACCAGCACGCAGGCACCCACCTGCGCTCGTTTACCAGCCTCTCCTGGAAGGGAGCTACGACCCCCTAACTCGTTTACCAGCCTCTCCTGGAAGGGAGCTACGACCCCCCGATCTCGTTTACCAGCCTCACCTGGAAGGGAGCTACGACCCCCTGACTGAAGGCTACAACCCTCAGCACCACCTTGGACCACGTTTCATCAATTTTCACACTGGATCCAACAACATCAATAGAACACCACTTGCAGGCCACATTTCATCATATTTTCACACTGGACCCTTTCCATACTTTTAAGTTCAACCATACATCACCAACAGATACATATCAACACAGATCAGATAGCAGAAACACAGCAGAACAGATCAGATATTTCATACCCCTTGCTTCAGCAAACCCTAGTTTGCATACGCGCTTTCCCTTCACTGATGTCGCGTATATACGCGCTTCCGTCCACACAAACCGGCGTATACCTCAGTGTATATTTTATTGCGCATACGCGCTTTCTCTTCGCTGAAGCCGCGTATATACGCGCTTCCTCCGCGGCGAAGTAGCGTATAGATCTTCAATCATTACAGAGCAGCATACTTCATCGGATCAGATATTCAGTTCAGATCTACCCTTTTGCTTCAGACAGATGTTCGCCTAGATGCTCGCCTCATCACAGATCTAAGCCTTCCATAATCAGATCTAGCAAATACAAGAGCAATTCAGATCTAGATCCCCTTCTTCATCATTGGTGCATCATACATTCAGATTTATCATTCAAGTGTAACCCTTACCATTCAGATATACTTCAGAGAGAAGTATTCATTCAAGCTCAGACATCTTTCACCCACACTCATGATTTTCACAATGAATTTATTCTCCTTATATAGGTTTATCCTTTTTCAATACCATGAGCCCCTTTTTCAATACCATGGGCCAAAACAATACCACAAGCCCAAAACAACCTGGACGGGGTCAATTAGGCGGATCATTACCCAATACAATGGGTCAATACCAAGGTGGTTACCCTTGGTTTTGCACTTTTTGAGCGCTTTAGCCCATACGCGACTTGGCACGTTCTTTTCCGCGTGCATACGCGACTTCCCCTAGGCCAATCCGCGTATACCAAGAGACATACTCTTTTTCATCATACATTGAGTACATTCTGAAATCCTTTCTTCATAGCCTTCTGTACACACTGTAGAAACATCATATTTTCTTCATCAGGAACACATTCTCTTAAGCACAACTTCATCAAGTAAGTTTTCATCATCTTCATCAAGTGGGTTGCCTTTCAAGGACAACACTCAACAACATATCACATCAAATTTACATCATTTACCAAGTCCATCAAGTCAAGCATAACTTCATCAGGTGGATTGCCATCAAGGACAACACATGTCAACAGTCACATTTCTTCATCTTCATTCAGTGGGTTGCCATCAAGGACAACACTCTGCATCATATTTCCAACAATCTCCCCCTTTGGACTTGATGGCAACCACGATGGTGTTTGGTTACCATAGCAGATAGATACCATGTCACTCTCCCACAATGTCACTCTCCCAAATATTTGACATAATTATCTTCTCTTCATTCAAACACCATGTCACTCTCCCCCTTTGACATCAAGGGCAAAGGGCGGATCAAAAACCAACACACTCCCCCTTTTCTCCTCATGTGGAAGAAACATTCTGCAGATCTGATATGTGCTGAAGTGGCCAAGCTCCTCCTGAGTTCATGCTAAATCTTCAAACATGTTTTCAATGAAGTACATGACTCTATGACTTTCCTATCACCAATGACTCATACTTACATCAAACATCCAACCAAGTGGATTTACATATGAGACTCAAGTACCCAACCAAGTGGGTTTACACATTTCAACTCAGCTGCCCAACCAAGTGGGTTTAAAAATTTGACTCAGCTACCCAACCAAGTGGGTTTACAAATTTGACAAGTTCATACATGACTGAATTTTACAGATTTTACATCATGGGTCTCAACATGACCTTTTCATCAAAAATACAAATATGACTTTTCATGACCAATACCAAGAAGACCTCAAGAGAGATCATATAACAGAACCATCATAATGCCAACAATGCATTATACTCAGCAACGCTAATGCTCCCCCTGAATCTATGCATCCAAGCATCTTTGTCATATAACTAAGGCTCCCCCTTAGTTTGTGCATCCTGAAAACTTCCACCAACAACTCATCAAGGCATCTTCATCAAAACATTAGAAATAAAAATATGAGAACTAGAACACCACCAGAGATACCAAACAGTATCAGAGATACCAGACAGCACTGCAGCTGTGCTGAAGAATGCTGAACCAACCAAAAAATTGTCAGCAATCAGTCATACGCGGTTTTCTGTGCAGGAACTCGCGTACATACGCGACTGTGTTTCAGGAAACCCGCGTATCCCAAGCCATCTTCCAAAATTTATGCAGATCTGATTCTCTATGAGGAAAAGACAATGTTCAGCTTCTTTCTGAGATATTTGACTGCTTCCCTGGACTACAGATATAACAGAATAGTGTAGTTGTGTCTTCAAGCGTCATCCAATGGTTGTAGCATAAGCCCATTCGTAACCAAGCCTTCAGATCCTTTGCAGCATTAATACATTCTTTCCAAAAGAGATTATCATACCAGAACAGCGTCTTCAGATATGTGTCAAGCAATCATCCATGTGGTCCAAAATCACCATGATCTTCAAGATGTAACATGAAGTAACATATGTAGGCAAAAGATCTCAACCAAACTCTACATGATCTGAAAGAAACGATATCCAACTCATCCACACAAAGATACTTATCAGTAACCAGGGCTCAAAATCTCATCATAATAATCCATGTACCAAATCATCATCATTTGAGCATGAGTATCACCAAGACCAAAAAATAAGCAATCATATTGCCAGCAATGCAACCATTAGAATTCAACCTGCTACTCCCCCTAAACCAGTGCTTCTTCCTTAACTTGTGCAATCTGAGACACCTTCAACAGCAAGTCATCAACAACAATCTCTGCATGATCTGTCCTCATCTCTGAACTATAAGACTTTCATCTCAACAATGAATGCTCTTCATCATAAAGCAACCAGGCTTCATCCATAATCTTCAACACAAGAACCCATGCATCATGTCATTATCATGAGTATAACTAGAATGATGCTAACAGTGTAATCATCAGCAGTCAGACTGATGCTCCCCCTGGACCTCTGCTTCAGATCTTCAGCTATCAGATAAATTTTCTTTTCATCAATGCATACGCGACTGCGTCTTCTGGAACTCGCGTGTATACGCGACTTTAGTTAATGGAACCTGTGTATGGAAAGTGAAGCATAGAAAATTTCCATCTTCCTTCATTTCTTCCTGAGTTTGTACCTCCTGTACCTATCCTTTCCACATCATATGCGCTGTCAGAAGTAAACATAACCAGTATAATCAAATCAGCCATGAGAGTCATCACGCATTGATCCCCTTGTGACGATACATTACTAGATCTCATAATGTATCTCACATCATTCCTGCAGTCAATAAGAAAAGTCAGCTTTCAGAAGCGGATGACTGCAGTAGGGTCAGAATTCCCTACATTTCTGATCGGTCCTTCAATTGAGTGTTTTCTTCAAGAAAATCATTGTCTTCTAGAGCATCCACAAAAGTATCCTTTTCTTCTCTAGATTGATTCTTATTCCTTCCCTCCATCTTCTTCCAGATTTGTTTTCTATTTGTGTGCTGAAATTTCTCATATTTGTTCGACCTGCATTCCTTTCTTATATGTCCATACTTGTTACAAGAATAACATCTCATGTGTCCAGAAAAATAAGCATAAGAATCATAATGAGTATTTCTATTCTTCCTCCTCTTACAATCAGTTGCTTTGTGTCCATACTTGTTACATGAAAAACAATATCCCTTGAAGAAACCAGAGTACCTTTCTATGTAGGAACTGTTTGTTTGAGGCTGAAATGATCTGCTCCTGCAATTTGCTGCAACATGTCCATAATTATGACATTTAAAACATTCAACGTCCTTGAATGAATTCCTTTGAGAATTCATGATTGTTGGTTGAGCTTTTGTCTCTTTCAACGCTTCAGGTTCTGCATTGACATCCTCTGAATTTTTGGCACTTCCTTGTGAGCTAGATTCTCCTTTAATAGTTTCATGGAAACCAAGACCATGTTTGATAGCAGGATACCTTTGATTACTCAGAATATTGTCCAAAATGTTAGTACTATCATCAAACCTCAAAAGTTTAACCTTTTCTTCTAATTTACCTTTGAGAATATTTACCTCAACCTCCAAGGCTTGACATTGCTTTGTCATGCTTTCTTCTTTTCTTCTTCCATCTTCAACTTGATCCTTCAGATTTAGAATCTCTTCTTTCAGCCAATCTTCATTTCCTTCACATGTTTGTTGCAGCTCTTCATTCTTCTTATTTGATTTTTCCAGATCTTCTTTGAGAGAGATGATTTATGCTTCAAGGCCTTCCTTTTCAAATGATTGTAGAGGTTCCTTATTTTTCTTACTTGATGCTTCTAAATCTTCCTGAAGACAAATGATTGCAGCTTCAAGTCCTTCATTCTTCTTGCTTGATTTTTCAAAATCTGCTTCTAGATCTTTAATTCGATTGGATGCATAAGTATGAAACCTTTGATACTTGTCCATCTGTTCATTCAGCATTTCTATTTGATCTTTCATTTGTGAGATCATATCTTTATAGATAGTTTCTTGCTTATTGTATGAACTTTGTAGTTCTTCTTCTTTAATCTTGAGAGCTTCTTCTAGATCCACAACTTTACTATCTTTACTATTGTTTGCACAAAGAAGAGTATTACAAGTGGCCTTCTCCTTTTTCTTCTTTGCCATGAGTGCTTGTAGATCTTCGTCAGAATATGTTTCATCTTCTCTGGACACTTCATCATCATCTTCTTTTGCATAATAACTCTTTCTCTTCTCAAATTGTTTCCCTTTACCATGCTTTTCTCTATAAGGACATTTAGCAGCATAATGACCAACTTTTCCACACTCAAAACATTTGAAGGGAAGCTTACCTTTGAATCTTCCGGTACCTAGTTGGAGCTTTCTTACGAAATTTGCTTCTTCTTCATCGGATATATAGCTGGATTCTTTGACAACTTCCTTTTCCTTTCCTTTTGTAGATGCCTTAAAAGCAACTTCTCTTACTTGAGAAGGGCCTCCTTGTCTCATTTCAAAAGCAGTCAGAGTACCATGTAATTGAACAATAGTAAGCGATTGCAGATCTTGCCTTTCTTCAATAGCTGAAACTTTAGAGTCAAATTTTGAAGTCAAAGATCTTAAGACCTTTTCTACCGGAGTAGTATCAGCCATGGTTTCACCCAAATTTCTCATCCGATTTACAATATCATCTAGACGAAGAAAGAAACTGGCAACACTTTCATCACTATGCATCTTCAAATTTTCATATTCAATTCTAAGAGATTGGAGTTTTGCACTTTTTACCTTTGTGTCTCCTTCATAACTTAGAATGATTTTGTCCCATATATCTTTTGCTGAATGTAGCTGCATTACTTTAGCAAATTCTGATTCAGACATGCTTCCCAATAAGACATTCACTGCTTTGGCATTGATTTCATACTTCTTTCTTTCAGCTGCATCAGTAGGAATACTTGCCGGGTATTGATAACCTTCTTCCACGATTGTCCATACATCTGCACCAAGACTTTGCAGATATGCTTTTGTACGTACCTTCCAGAATATCAGATTGCTTCCATTGAATAGAGGTGGCTTTATAGACATTACTCCTTCTTGACATCCCATTGCGACGGATCTCCTTTAAGCGATCAAGCTTCTGCACAAGGACCTGCTCCGATACCAATTGTTGGGAAAAATACTGAGAGGGGGGGGGTGAATCAGTATTTACTGCATAATCAAATCTTTTTACTTTTTCATTCCTTAAAACCCATACGCTACTTTCCTTCAGTAAACTAGCGTATATACGCGGATCCCCTTTGTGAAACTAGCGTATACACAGAGATCTAGATCTGACATTAAATCTTCACTTATATTATTCCATCATTCATTCATCGGATGTTCAATAAACAATAAAAATGTGCAGTAAGAACAGAATAAACCATCACACAAAGCATCACACATGAACACGAGGAGTTTTAGGTGGAAACCCAAATCGGGAGAAAACCACCGCTGCAGTTGCTCAGCCTTCAATATTTTATTATAGAGAAAACATCTTACAACATATGTGCTGGCACAGACTTGACCAGCACGCAGGCACCCACCTGCGCTCGTTTACCGGCCTCTCCTGGAAGGGAGCTCCAACCCCCTGACTCGTTTACCAGCCTCTCCTGGAAGGGAGCTACGACCCCCCGATCTCGTTTACCAGCCTCACCTGGAAGGGAGCTACAACCCCCTGACTGAAGGCTACAACCCTCAGCACCACCTTGGACCACGTTTCATCAATTTTCACACTGGATCCAACAACTTCAATAAAACACCACTTGCAGGCCACATTTCATCATATTTTCATACTGGACCCTTTCCATACTTTTAAGCACAACCATACATCATCAACAGATACATATCAACACAGATCAGATAGCAGAAACACAGCAGAATAGATCAGATATTTCATACCCCTTGCTTCAGCAAACCCTAGTTTGCATACGCGCTTTCCTTTCACTGATGTCGCGTATATACGCGCTTCTGTCCATACAAACCAGCGTATACCTCAGTGTATATTTCATTGCGCATACGCGCTTTCTCTTCGCTGAAGACGCGTATATACGCGCTTCCTCCGCGGCGAAGTAGTGTATAGATCTTTAATCATTACAGAGCACCATCGGATCGGATATTGGGTTCGGATCTACCTTTTTGGTTCGGACGGATGTTCGCCTAGATGCTCGCCTCATCTGAGATCTAAGCCTTCCATAATCGGATCTAGCAAATACAAGAGCAATTCAGATCTAGATCCCCTTCTTCATCATTGGTGCATCATACATTGATTTATCATTCAAGTGTAACCCTTTCCATTCAGATATACTTCATAGAGAATTATTCATTCAAGCTCAGACATCTTGCTCCCACACTCATGATTTTCACAATGAATTTCTTCTCCTTAGATAGGTTTACCCTTTTTCAATACCATGAGCCTTTTTCAATACCATGGGCCAAAACAATACCACAAGCCCAAAACAACTTTGGACGAGAGGTCAATTAGGCGGATCATTACCCAATACAATGGGTCAATACCATGGTGGTTACCCTTAGTTTTGCACTTTTTGAGCGCTTTAGCCCATACGCGACTTGGCACGTTCTTTTCCGCGTGCATACGCGACTTCCCTTAGGCCAATCCGCGTATACCAAGAGAAATACTCTTTTTCATCATACTTTGAGTATATTCTGAAATTCTTTCTTCATAGCCTTCTGTACACACTGTAGAAACATCATATTTTCTTCATCAGGAACACATTCTCTTAAGCACAACTTCATCAAGTAAGATTTCATCATCTTCATCAAGTGGGTTGCCTTTCAAGGACAATACTTAGCATCATATTGTCAACAAACATTATATCACATCAGATTTACATCATTTACTAAGTCCATCAAACTTCATCAGGTGGATTGCCATCGAGGACAACACATGTCAATAGTCGCATGTCTTCATCTTCATTTAGTGGGTTGCCATCAGGGTAGCAACCACTGCGCATCATATAGGAATTTTATTAGATTAGTTTCTTGCTTTCAAAATGAATAAAATGTTGTAAGAGAGTTTGCTAATCCAAGTGCACTCTAAAGAAGAAAAAATGTTAGATCAGTAGGATTGGGTAGGTAGAAAGCTTGTTGATGAAGATCCATTATTTTTCATGGCTGCTAACATTTTTTAGAACAAAAGAAGATCATCCAAGTAAAGAAAGGCAGCCCAATGGATAAGGCACTTATTAGCCTCCCACAGAATGCAAGTCTGAAGTTCTTGATGCCTTCAAGAAGGCACCATCCCCATGTGGAGCCACTGCTAGCCACCTATAAATTTTTTTATATCAAGAGGTGGCTAAATCATTTTTGGATACTTCAAGAAACAAGCTTTTATTGCTAAAATTTTTATCTCTTGAAGACTCATGAAGACATCATGCCCTTTGTTTAATCTTCACTACTATTCCCATTTTTAAACTTTGAAAATATGCTATTTTCATAGAGAAAAGACTGCTGCAAAATCCCATTTTTCCCCTCCTTCATTCAAAACTAACCTTCATTTTATTCCCTTTTTCCCCCATGAAATTCCTCTATTTTTCATGATTTCCCTTCTTCCCTTCATGAAAATCCTTTTACAAGGTTTAAAACTCATTTTTAAACTTTGCCAAAACCCCCAAATCCATCAAAAAACATTGAAAATTTCATAAAAAATAAGTGTTTGACTATGGGCTAAGTCCTAACCACTTCCCCACATGTGCCCACGCCCTATAACCAGGCGCTAACCCAGTCGGGTGCTTATCGCATCGGGAATGATTGAAGCGTGCAAGTCTGTTTGTTTGTGTTAACAAAAGTTCCGATGCGATTAGCCCTTCATATATAGGCCCCAAGTCTTCTACTGCTTCATATAACCTTCATAACCCGCAATCGGGCCCTAAACTTTGTTAATAAACCATTCCTGATTGCTATTTTCCTTTGTAAAACATAAAAACCCCTTTTTAATGTTTTACATTAAACCCGCCGGTGCAATGTTATTAAATGGTAAAGACCATTGATTTGTTTTCCCCAATCAACGATCCATATAATCTCGCATCAGAGATTTTTTGAATGGGTAGATTGAAAAGCGCGCACCCTCATTCCGATGCCGATTGGCACCCTTATATAAAATCCCCGGTCCCTTTACGTTTTCCACATATCCAATGGCCCCTCAGACGGGTGCCAAGCCATTTCATATATATGACCGGCCCTGAGCCATTAAAACCTTTGTATTTCATAAATTTTTGTTTTTTATGTTATAATATGGTCCCGCTCATTCATTGGTCGGATTACTTCTCCGTTGTTGATCATTGGGCCAATCCGATGGCCAGCGCCGTATAGCATCGGAAATTTTTTATTGGGCGCATTAAATATTTCCCCACCTTTGATTGGTGGTTCCCCGATCCATCCTCCACCATCGATTTGATCTGCAGATCGACGGGCCACAATCAATCACTTCGGCGCTTCCATGTTCATTTTCCCACCAATTTCATTTGGGCCGTCCACATGTCCAGATCGAACGGTCCAAATCGATCCTCTTGACTTTGGTTAAATTTTATACACCCCGCTTCATAATGTTTTTCAGCCAATCACATTCGTTGATCTCTGAAGATCAACGGTCCATATTTAACCTTTCTCCACCTTGTTTATTATTTCGTTTAAACCCTAGTTTCAATCCTAACCGTTGATCCTGTACATCTAACGGTTCATAACAACCCCGACAGGCCTATTTCCTATGGGTCCTGCCTTCCTCAAGATTTGATCTCCGTCATTCATATTTCGATCCAACGGCCCAAATTAAAACCACTCATGCTCTACCCCACCTATTATCACCCACGCACATATCTGTTATCGTGCTCTTTCCACAGCCGTCAAATCTAAGACCCCAGATCTGATGGTAAACGCGCATTTTCACGTAATTTTATGCCTGACTGTTAATTCCTAAAAATTATGCGATGTAAGAGGTTTTCAAAAGACACGTGGCAGCCTCTAATGCATATCACGTTCAAAAAAGGTGAAACCGCCTTTCTCCTATTTTGCTACGCGAAACCCATGGTTTCTCCTCCCGAAACTACCTTCCCTCATTTATATTATGTTTCATCATGCGCGACCTCCACCGTTGATCTCTGCAGATCAATGGTCCCAATTGGATTTCGCGTTGTTCTATTGCCCTTCGCCATATACCAAGGGCCTTCAATGAGCAATCACAGTCGTTGATCTCTAGGTCCAAACTGATCCAACGGCCCAGATCCTTTTTGAAAACCCCAATTTCCTCCTAACCTTCATCACTGTTGATTAAGGTTTTAACCTATTTTCTTCGCATTTTCTGCCATTTCGTAGTAATGTAACCCTTCCACATTATTTTTTCCCCGATTGATCTAGACCGTCAATCAAAACATATCTACGGTCCAGACTTAATCCTATGCACCATTTCTTCAACCACCTTCTATCTGACCCCCACAAGCGAATCTCCACCGTTGGATGCTTTCATCCAATGGTTGTGACCTAATACGCAACCTCCAAAGCAGTTAAACCAAAAAATACACAGGATTTTCTTATTTTTATTGTTTTATGCAGGACTTTAAAGGTTTTTCAAAAGATTATAAAGGAAATGAAAACCGAGCATGACGATCCTCCAGAATTTCGTTTATCAAAGTAAAACCATCTAAAGGGTTTGACGCCACATTTCATCAGTGCATCATGAGCACTAACGCCATATGAACCCTCTGCGGCACCTGCACATCAACAAGACACAGTTAAATATGAAGAAAACAAAGAGTATCAGTGTTGAAGACCCAAACAAACCAGGGATGAAGAATTGTAGATTAATTACACAGTTTGGGTGGATTACGGCTAAAATCGAAAACCAAAAGCCTAATCCACTAAAATTAGACATATTTAAAGAGAAAAAGACAAATTTTAGGCCTAATTAAGCCTAATCCACTAAATTAACCATGTTTAAAGAAATTCAATAATATCTATCAGACAGAGGATGCCTCCACTACCACATCAGAGGCCAATTGATTCCTCTCAGCTACCAGATTTCCACCTGTGGCCTCACAGCATTCAACAGATGCCAAGTAATGACCAAAACAGAGGATATTTGCCTCACAACATCCGAACAGTTAATTTAGCTGAAGAACTTATTGCAAAATATCTGCTGAGTTACTACAAAGATAACACAGAGCCTTAAAGTCAACAAAATCATCCCACCGAGCTTAAATACTTAATGTAAACCAATTAATATAGGAAAATATCTATAAACTTCTCCATTGAGCCCCTCAAAGGCCAAGAAACATTAACTCTATTAATTGAACCCTTAGATCTTTTCTCTTTCGATCTCCTCATCCTTCTATAAAATCTTGTTGAGGAGTTCATTGTAAATGTTGGTTGCAAAACTTTGAAATATACTTGTGCTTGACACTTCTACTTGTAAATAGTGTTCAAAGGATCTTGAAGCTCTGTTTGTGATTAGTTAAGTTAGGCTGAGAAGTGAAGATGATTTTTTAACTGAAACATTGGATTTGAAGATTGTAACTGGTTTGACTTCAATATACAAGTTGTTTCTTAAGATCCTGGTCGATATCACTGGTGAAGTGCTTCTTTCTTTGTAATTGTTTTTCCTTCCATGTATGCCATATTTTCCACTATTCTCTGATAAAAAACAGCAAGCATATATTTAGGACTTACTGTTTACAGTACCCTTCTCTAACTAATAATATTTATCTCAATGTTTTCCTCCGATTTTTTTATTCAAGAATGGTTCAATATAGTTTAAGCAGTTAGGAATGTTGGCGTTCCCTCGTCCTACTGTTTTCTTTAAACATTGTTCTTGAATGTTATTTTCATTATTTTATTATTAAAATTAGACTAGAAAAGTGCTGGTGAGCCTGTTTTTTGGATTCTATTCTCCAACGGCAATTCTGAAAGTTTCCCTAAGTGTTTGTTGAAAGCAGACTAGGTTTAAAAGTACCTTATCTAATCTTAAGTTGCATTTTGTTTCTCTTATGTGTTCTTCATCCTTTCTGAAGGTAATTATGTGTATTACTGGATTGTTTGTCTCTTGAGTTATCTTTAATACGAGCTTGTCCAAAGAGCTTTATGGTGAGCCTTGCCCTTTGGTTGGTTTTAAACAATTGCTTAAAGGCTTTTCCTTGTTTGGACTGACTATAAATCCTTGTTGAAATTATTATCAGTTTCCACCCCTCCAACACTTTTATTGTTTCCATTCCATCATTTAATCTCAATGATCTTGTGATATAGATGAATTTCTCCTTGGATCACTCTTGAATTGTTGCACAATTAAAATCCCTATTATGACTCCATAGCCCAATGGACTAAAAACCAGCATTATATCTATCTTTTTAGCCAAAGCTTGTTCTAATTGCTTGCAACTTCACACCTTTGAAAATATTTGTATTTAGGACTTTCCACTCAACTAATAATCATGCTCAACCATCCAAAAACAAACAAAAACCCTTGGTCTTCATAACTAGCGTAATATCATTACCCAAAAAGCCTTAAAGATAAATCAATCTTTGCGCTTTATTGGAGAGATCCCTCTCTGGATTCAGGAGGGCTAGATCCAAGAATCCCAAAGTGGTTGAAATATTGTTCTCTCTGCAATTTCACTTTGCCAATCTTGCAAATTACAGGGAGCTAACACCTTCGGGAAAATAAAGTATCGCTATTTAATAATTTAAAAAGTCTAGCAATGAATGAAACTCGATTCTTGCCATGATTGACAAGCCTATCGCTATTTTATGTTTTAACGAGCTCAATGACAGTGATAGCCCGGTCCTTTTTCATATTTAGAGAGTCTGAAAAGAGGACGAAAGAGACCTCCAAAAGTAATTTTTCGTAAATTTGTCACTCAGATCCGAAAAAGTGTAAAATGATACTTGAGAGAACCTCTTTGTTCTTGTTTAACCAAGGTATTCATTTTTCATAAATAATCCATCTCAGTTTGGAAAAGGGTTAAACATATACTGAGTAGATATCAATTCATTTACTTTAACGAGCTCGAAAATACAAGTGCTCAGCAATCTTTTCACATTATCAGAGTCTTAAAAGAGCTAAAAGAAGACTCTAGAGGTTCCTTTTTCACTGTTATCGAAGCTCGAAAAAAAGATAAAGTGCGCTTCAAATAATTTTTCATTTTCAACAAAGCTCGAAGAATAAGGAGAAAAAGTATGCTTTGTGGTCAAGTCATTCTTTGAATAAATTTGCACAACTAATCTGTTCATCAGTTGTATTTCCTTTTCAGAACAACATCAAATGTATTAAAAATACCTGTTTCATGATAAAAACATAATAAAACTATAGTCATAGCAATAGATTTAAGTTGCAAACAATTAAATAACTATAAAAAGTAGTTAACTATTCATTTTTACTATTCCATAGTTACCATTTTCATTTTGGAGCTTTGAACCTGATTTTTCCCCCAAACTTCAATCATTGATTCCAGTTATTTCTGTGGACGGATTTCATTGCCGTTTGATTTAGGTTAGCGCCATGAACCTCCTCTTCCTTTCGGTATTCATTTCATTATCATTCCTTGCAATTTTTTAGGGTTTTGAGGCCCCTAGGGTAAATTCTGCCCAAAATGAGGGCAACGCACCCCTGAATGTTGAAACCTACGTTGCATAGCAGGTACAGTGAAGGGTACTTGCATGTGCAATGCACTATCTCATCCCAGGGAGTGCGTTGGGTGCAGTTCAAGTTTTTTTATTTTCATGTTGTGTCCAAAATTAGCCTATTTTTTGCAATGAATGGAATCTAATGGATCTCATGGTTGATTTTCAGGTTTCCATTGGATTATAATGATGATTACATGGAGAGAAAGAGAACATGAAGGACAAGATATGATTGCCTTGAATGATCCAGGAACTGTAAGAGCCCTAAGATATTGTGGACTGCTTAAGTACTTCAAATTGTCGGGAATGAGGCAACAAATAGAACTCTTGGAGTTCTTAGTTCGAGCATGGGATCTGGCGATAGAGGCATTTCACATAAAAAAATCAAGTGTTGGGATCTGAGCTTGAATGAATACTTCTCTCTGAATTAGATCTGAATGGAAAGGTTTACACTTGAATGAAAAATCTGAATGTATGATGCACCAATGATGAAGAAGGGGATCTAGATCTGAAATGTACTTGTATTTGCTAGATCTGTTTATGGAGTGATTAGATCTGTGATGAGGCAAACATCTGTCTGAAGTAAAGGGTTGAATCTGAACTAAATATCTGATCTGAAGAAGTATGCTGCTCTATAATGATTGAATATCTATACGCTACTTCTCCGCATAGGAAGCGCGTATATACGTGGCTTCGCTGAACATAAAGCGCGTATGCGCAATGAAATATATACAGAGGTATACGCTGGTTTGTGTGGACGGAAGCGCGTATATACGTGACATCAGTGAAAGGAAAGCGCGTATGCAAACTAGGGTTTGCTGAAGCATGGGGTATGAAGTATCTGATCTGTTCTTCTATATTACTGCTATCTGATCTGTGTTGTCTGAATTGATAAGTATTTGTTGGTGATGTATGTTTGAGCTTAAAAGTATGAAGAGGGTCCAGTCTGAAAATATGATGAAACGTGGCCTACAAGTTGTGTTCTTTTGAAGTTGTTGGATCCAGTGTGAAAATTGATGAAACGTGGTCCATAAAGGTGCTGAGGGTTGTAGCCTTCAGTCAGGGGGTTGTAGCTCCCTTCCAGGAGAGGCTGGTAAATGAGATCAGGGGGTCGTAGCTCCCTTCCACGTGAGGCTGGTAAACGAGAGCAGGGGGTCGTAGCTCCCTTCCAGGAGAGGCTGGTAAACGAGTTAGGGGGTTGGAGCTCCCTTCCAGGAGAGGCTGGTAAACGAGCGCAGGTGGGTGCCTGCGTGCTGGTAGAGTCTGCACCAGCACATATGTTGTAAGATGTTTTCTCTATAATAAAATATTGAAGGCCGAGCAACTGCAGCGGTGGTTTTCTCCCGACTTGGGTTTCCACCTAAAAATCCTGGTGTTCATGTGTGATGCTTTGTGTGATGGTTTATTCTGTTCTTACTGCACATGTTTACTGTTTATTGAACATCTGATGAATGAATGATGGAATGATATAAGTGAAGATTTAATGACATATCTAGATCTCTGTGTATACGCGAGTTTCATAAAGGATATCCGCGTATATACGCTAGCTTACTGAAGGAAAGTAGCGTATGGGTTTTAAGGAATGAAAAAGTAAAAAGATTTGATTATGCAGTAAATACTGATTCACCCCCCCCCCCCCCTTCTCAGTATTTTTCCCAACAATTGGTATCGGAGCGGGTTCTTCTGCAGAAGCTTGATCGCTTGAAGGAGATCCGTCGCAATGGGAAGTCAAGAAGGAGTGATGTCTATAAAGCCACCTCTATTCAATGGAAGAAATCTGATATTCTGGAAGGTACGAACAAAAGCGTATCTGCAAAGTCTTGGTGCAGATGTATGGGAAATCGTGGAAGAAGGCTATCAATATCCGACAAGTATTCCTACTGATGCAGCTGAAAGGAAGAAGTTTGAAATCAATGCCAAAGCAGTGAATGTCTTATTAGGAAGCATGTCTGAATCAGAATTTGCTAAAGTGATGCAGCTACATTCAGCAAAAAAATATGGGACAAAATCATTCTAAGCTATGAAGGAGACACAAAGGTAAAAAGTGAAAAACTCCAAACTCTTAGAATTGAATATGAAAATTTGAAGATGCATAGTGATGAGAGTGTTGCTAGTTTCTCCCTTCGTCTGGATGATATTGTAAATCGAATGAGAAATTTGGGTGAAACCATAACTGATACTACTCTGGTTGAAAAGGTCTTAAGATCCTTGACTTCAAAATTTGACTCTAAAGTTTCAGCTATTGAAGAAAGGCAAGATCTGCAAACGCTTACTATTGTTCAATTACATGGTACTATGACTGCTTTTGAAATGAGACAAGGAGGTTCCTCTCAAGTAAGAGAAGTTGCTTTCAAGGCATCTACAAAAGGAAAGGAAAAGGAAATTGTCAAAGAATCCAGCTATATATCTGATGAAGAAGAAGCGAATTTTGTGAGAAAGCTCCAACTAGGTACTGGAAGATTCAAAGGTAAGCTTCCCTTCAAATGTTTTGAGTGTGGAAAAGTTGGTCACTATGCTGCTAAATGTCCTTATAAAGAAAAACATGGTAAAGGGAAACAATTTGAAAAGAGAAAGAGTTATTATGCAAAAGAAGATGATGATGAAGTGTCCAGTGAAGATGAAGAAGATTCTGACCAAGATCTGAAAGTGCTCATGGCTAAGAAGCAAAAGAAGAAGGCTACACGAAACAAGAAGATACCTCAGAAATCATGTATAGCAAAAATTGGAGAAGATGAACTAGGTATTAATCGTTGTTCTTGTCTCTTACTTAACTGCATGTGCAAAGATTATGATAGTGAAAGTGACAGTATGGATCCAGAATTTTCTGACGAAGCTCTACAAGTACTCATGGCAAAGAAGGAAAAGAAGAAGGCCACTTGTAATACTCTTCTTTGTGCAAAAATAGTGAAGATAGTGAAAGGAAAGTTGTGAATCTACAAGAAGCTCTCAAGACTAAAGTTGAAGAACTACAAAGTTCAACTACTAAGCAAGAAACTATTTACAAAGAGATGACCTCTCAAATGAAAGATCAAATAGAAATGTTGAATGGACAGGTGGACAAGTATCAAAGGTTTCATACTTATGCATCCAATCGAATTAAAGAACTAGAAGCAGATCTTCAAAAATCAAGCAAGAAGAATGAAGGACTTGAAGCTACAATCATCTCTCTGCAAGCAGATCTAGAAGCATCAAGTAAGAAAAATGAGGAACCTCTACAATCATTTGAAAAGGAAGGCCTTGAAGCAGAAATCATATCTCTCAAAGAAGATCTGGAAAAATCAAATAAGAAGAATGAAGAGCTAGAACAAACATGTGAAGAAAACGAAAATTTGTTGAAAGAAGAGATCCTAAATCTGAAGGATCAAGTAGAAGATGGAAGAAGGAAAGAAGAAAGCATGACAAAGCAATGTCAAGCCTTGGAGGTTGAGGTAAACATTCTCAAAGGTAAATTAGAAGAAAAGGTTAAACTTTCGAGGTTTCAAGATAGTACTAACACTTTGAACAATATTCTAAGTAATCAAAGGTCTCCTGCTATCAAACTTGGTCTTGGTTTCCATGAAACTGTTAAAGGTGAATCTAGCTCACAAGGAAGTGCTAAAAATTCAGAGGATGTCAATGCAAAACCTGAAGTGTTGAAAGAAATAAAATATCAACCAACAATCATGAATTCTCAAAGGAATTCATTCAAGAACGTTGAATGTTTTAAA
Organism: Pinus albicaulis; assembly: GCA_034641835.2. NCBI lineage: Eukaryota > Viridiplantae > Streptophyta > Pinopsida > Pinales > Pinaceae > Pinus > Pinus albicaulis. The sequence goes on from CM076581.1 coordinate 1,056,546,518, forward strand.
TGTCATAATTATGGGCATGTTGCAGCAAATTGCAAGAGCAGATCATTTCAGCCTCAATCAAACAGTTCCTACATAGAAAGGTACTCTGGTTTCTTCAAGGGATATTGTTTTTCATGTAACAAGTATGGACATAAAGCAGCTGATTGTAAAAGGAGAAAGATTAGAAATACTCATTATGATTCTTATGCTTATTTCTCTGGACACATGAGATGTTATTCTTGTAACAAGTATGGACATGTAGAAAAGGAATGCAGGTTGAACAGATCTGAGAAAGTGGACAATTTTCAGCACACAAATAGAAAGTTCAAACAAATTTGGAAAAGGATGGAGGACCGATCAGAAACGTAGGGAATTCTGACCCTACTGCAGTCATCCGCTTCTGAAGCTTACTTCTTTGATTGAATGCAGGAATGATGTGGGATACATTATCAGATTTAGTAATGTATCGTCACAGGGGAAGCAATGTATGATGTCTCTCATGGTTGATTTGATTATTCTGGTTATATGTATTTCTGACAGTGCATCTGGTGTGAAGAAAAGACAGGAACAGAAAGTAAAATTGCAGGAGGAGATGAAGGTGTGAAATTTTCTATATTTCACTTTCCATACGCGTGTTCGATGAAACAAAGTCGTGTATACACGCGAGTTCCAGCAGACACAGCCGCGTATGCATTGATGATAAGAGAATTTATCTAATAGCTGAAGATCTGGAGCAGAGGTCCAGGGGGAGCATCAGTCTGACTGATAATAACTATAGTTTTGACTTTGTATCAGCTTAATTTATCAGTTTTAAATAATGATGATATGATACTTGATGTCTTATGATGAAGTTTATGGATGAGTCCTGTTTGCTTAATGAAGAGTATTCGTTGCTGAGATGAAAGTCCTATAATTCAGAGATAAGGACAGATCATGCAGAGATTGTTGCTGATGGCTTGCCGATAAAAATATTCAGGTTGCACAAGTTAAGGAGAAGCACTGGTTCAGGGGGAGCAGCAGGTTGAATACTAATGATTGCATTGTTGGCAATATGACTGATTATTCTTGGCTATTGTGATACTCATGCTTAAATGATGATGACTTGGTACATGATTTATTATGATGAGATGTTGATCCCTGTTTACTGAAAAGTATCTTTTGTGCTCACACATGGATGAGTTGGAAGTCGTTTGATTCAGAAATAAATCATGCAAAGTTTGTTACTATGGTGGAGATCTTTTTGCCTACATATGCTCTTCATGTTAAATCTTGAAGATCATGGTGATATTGGACCACATGGATGATTGCTTGACATATATCTGAAGATGCTATTCTGGTATGATAATCTCTCTTGGAAAGGATGTATTGATGCTGCACGGAATATGAAGACTTGGTTACTAATGCGCTTATGCTACCACCATTGGATGACGCTTGAAGACACAACTACACTGTTCTATCTATCTCTAGTCCAGGGAAGCAGTCAAATATCTCAGAAAGAAGCTGAACACTGTATTTTCCTCACAGAGGATCAGATCTGGTCAAAATATAGAAGATGGTAGTGGATACGCGGGTTTCCTGAAACACAGTCGCGTATATACGCGAGTTCCTGCAAAGAAAACCGCGTATGTCTGATTGCTGACAAATTTTTTGCTTGGAGTCAGCTCTCTTCAGCACAGCTGCAGTGCTGTTTGGTATATCTGATACTGTTTGGTATCTCTGGTGGTGTTCCAGTTCTCATAATTCTTTTTCTAATGATTTGATGAAGATGCCTTGATGATCTGTTGGTGAAAGTGTTCAGGATGTGTAAACTAAGGGGGAGCCTTAGTCACATGGAAAGGATGTTTGGATGCACAGATTCAGGGGGAGCATTAGCTTTTCTGAGTATAATGCATTGTTGGCATTATGGTGGTTCCGAAATATGTTCTCTTTCTTGAGGATTTTCTGGTGTTGGTCATAGATGATCATATTTTTGATGAAAAGGGCTTATTGAGACCCATAGTGTAAATTTGTAATATTCAGTCATGTAAGGACTTGTCAATTTTTTTGTAAACCCACTTGGTTGGGTAGCTGAGTTGAAATGTGTAAACCCACTTGGTTGGGTACTTGAGTCTTATATGTAAATCCACTTGGTTGGATATTTGATGTAAGTATGAGTCTTTGGTGATAGGAAGTTCATAGAGTCATATACTTTATTGAAAAATATGTTTTGAACTCAAGGGGAGCTTGGTCACTTCAGTACATATCAGATCTGCAGAACTCTTCTTCCACATGAGAAGAAAAGGGGAGAGTATGTTGGTTTTTGATCCGCCCTTTGCCCTTGATGTCAAAGGGGGAGAGTGACATGGTGTTTGAATGAAGAATGGTGTCAAATATGGAGAATGTGACATGGTGTCATTATATTCTTAATATACCTATCTGTTGTGGTAACCAAACACCATCGTGGTTGCCATCAAGTCCAAAGGGGGAGATTGTTGGAAATATGATGCAGAGTGTTGTCCTTGATGGCAACCCACTAAATGAAGATGAAGACATGCGACTATTGACATGTGTTGTCCTTGATGGCAAACCACCCGATGAAGTTATTCTTGACTTGATGGACTTGGTAAATGATGTAAATCTGATGTGATATGATGTTTGTTGACAATATGATGCTGAGTGTTGTCCTTGAAAGGCAACCCACTTAATGAAGATGATGACAACTTACTTTGTGAAGTTGTGCTTGTTGGAATATGTTCTTGATGAGCTAAATATGATGTATCTACAGTGTGTACAGAAGGCAATGAAGAAAGGAATTCAGAATGTGCTCAATCTATGATAAAAAGAGTATGTCTCAAGGCATACGCGGATATGTCTAGGGGAAGTCGCGTATGCACGCGGGAAAGAACGTGCCAAGTCGCGTATAGGCAAAAAGCGCTCAAAAAGTGCAAAACCAGGGGTAACCACCATGGTATTGACCCATTGTATTGGGTAATGATCCGCCTAATTGACCCCGTCCAGGTAGTTTTGGGCTCAAGGTATTGTTTTGGCCCATGGTATTGAAAAAGGGGCTCATGGTATTGAAAAGGATAAACCTATATAAGGAGAAGAAATTCATTATGCAGATCATGAGTGTGGGTGCAAGATGTCTGAGCTTGAATGAATACTTCTCTCTGAAGTATATCTGAATGAAAAGGGTTACACTTGAATGATAAATCTGAATGTATGATGCACTAATGATGAAGAAGGGGATATAGATCTGAATTGCTCTTGTATTTGCTAGATCTGATTATGGAAGGCTTAGATCTGTGATGAGGCGAGCATCTAGGCGAACATCTGTCTGAAGCAAAAGGGTAGATCTGAACTGAATATCTGATCTGATGAAGTATGTTGCTCTATAATGATTGAAGATCTATACGCTACTTCGCCGCGGAGGAAGCGCGTATATACGCAGCTTCAGCGAAGAGAAAGCGCGTATGCGCAATAAAATATACACTGAGGTATACACTGGTTTGTGTGGACGGAAGCGCGTATATACGCGACATCAGTGAAGGGAAAGCGTGTATGCAAACTAGGGTTTGCTGAAGCAAGGGGTATGAAATATCTGATCTGTTCTGCTGTGTTTCTGCTATCTGATCTGTGTTGATAAGTATCTGTTGGTGATGTATGTTTGTACTTAAAAGTATGGAAAGGGTCCAGTCTGAAAATATGATGAAACGTGGCCTGCAAGTTGTGTTCTTTTGAAGTTGTTGGATCCAGTGTGAAAATTGATGAAACGTGGTCCAAGGTGGTGCTGAGGGTTGTAGCCTTCAGTCAGGGGGTTGTAGCTCCCTTCCAGGTGAGGCTGGTAAACGAGATCAGGGGGTCGTAGCTCCCTTCCAGGTGAGGCTGGTAAACGAGATCAGGGGGTCGTAGCTCCCTTCGAGGATAGGCCGGTAAACGAGTCAGGGGGTTGGAGCTCCCTTCCAGGAGAGGCTGGTAAACGAGCGCAGGTGGGTGCCTGCGTGCTGGTAGAGTCTGCACCAGCACATATGTTGTAAGATGTTTTCTCTATAATAAAATATTGAAGGCTGAGCAACTGCAGCGGTGGTTTTCTCCCGATTTGGGTTTCCACCTAAAAATCCTGGTGTTCATGTGTGATGGTTTATTCTGTTCTTACTGCACATGTTTACTGTTTATTGAACATCTGATGAATGAATGATGGAATAATATAAGTGAAGATTTAATGACAGATCTAGATCTCCGTGTATACGCTAGTTTCATAAAGGGGATCCGCGTATATACGCTAGTTTACTGAAGGAAAGTAGCGTATGGGTTTTAAGGAATGAAAAAGTAAAAAGATTTGATTATGCAGTAAATACTGATTCACCCCCCCCCTCTCAGTATTTTTCCCAACAATTGGTATCGGAGCTGGTCCTTGTGCAGAAGCTTGATCGCTTAAAGGAGATCCGTCGCAATGGGAAGTCAAGAAGGAGTAATGTCTATAAAGCCACCTCTATTCAATGAAAGCAATCTGATATTCTGGAAGGTACGAACAAAAGCATATCTGCAAAGTCTTGGTGCAAATGTATGGGCAATCGTGGAAGAAGGCTATCAATATCCGACAAGTATTCCTACTGATGCAGCTGAAAGGAAGAAGTATGAAATCAATGCCAAAGCAGTGAATGTCTTATTGGGAAGCATGTCTGAATCAGAATTTTCTAAAGTGATGCAGCTACATTCAGCAAAAGAAATATGGGACAAAATCATTCTAAGCTATGAAGGAGACACAAAGGTAAAAAGTGAAAAACTCCAAACTCTTAGAATTGAATATGAAAATTTGAAGATGCATAGTGATGAGAGTGTTGCCAGTTTCTTTCTTCGTCTGGATGATATTGTAAATCGAATGAGAAATTTGGGTGAAACCAATAACTCTGATACTACTCGGGTTGAAAAAGGTCTTAAGATCCTTGACTTCAAAATTTGACTCTAAAGTTTCAGCTATTGAAGAAAGGCAAGATCTGTAAACGCTTACTATTGTTCAATTACATGGTACTATGACTGCTTTTGAAATGAGACAAGGAGGTTCCTCCTCAAATAAGAGAAGTCTGCTTTCAAGGCATCTACAAAAGGAAAGGAAAAGGAAATTGTCAAAGAATCCGACTATATATCCGATGAAGAAGAAGCGACTTTCGTGAGAAAGCTCCAACTAGGTACTTGGAAGATTCAAAGGTAAGCTTCCCTTCAAATTTTTTGAGTGTGGAAAAGTTGGTCACTATGCTTCGCTAAATGTCCTTATAAAGAAAAACATGGTAAAGGGAAACAATTTGAAAAGAGAAAGAGTTATTATGCAAAAGAAGATGATGATGAAGTGTCCAAAGTGAAGATGAAGAAGATTCTCGACTAAGATCCGAAAGTGCTCATGGCTAAGAAGCAAAAGAAGAAGACTACTCTAAACAAGAAGATACCTCGAAAATCATGTATAGCAAAAATTGAAGAAGATGAACCAGGTATTAATTGTTGTTCTTGTCTCTTACTTAACGGCATGTGCAAAAGATTATGATAGTGAAAGTGACAAGTATGGATCCGTGAAGTCTAGACGAAGCTCTACAAGTACTCATGGCAAAGAAGGAAAAGAAGAAGGCCACTTGTAATACTCTTCTTTGTGCAAACAATAGTGAAGATAGTGAAAGGAAAGTTGTGAATCTACAAGAAGCTCTCAAGAATAAAGTTGAAGAACTACAAATTTCAACTACTAAGCAAGAAACTATTTACAAAGAGATGACCTCTCAAATGAAAGATCAAATAGAAATGTTGAATGGACAGGTGGACAAGTATGCAAAGGTTTCATACTTATGCATCCAATCGAATTAAAGATCTAGAAGCGTATCTTGAAAAATCAAGCAAGAAGAATGAAGGACTTGAAGCCGCAATCATCTCTCTGCAGCGAGATCTAGAAGCATCAAGTAAGAAAAATGAGGAACCTCTACAATCATTTGAAAAGGAAGGCCTTGAAGCAGGAAATCATATCTCTCAAAAGAAGATCTCGGGAAAAATCAAATAATAAGAATGAAGAGCTAGAACAAACATGTGAAGAAAACGTAAAATTGGTTGAAAGAAGAGATCCTAAATCTGAAGGATCAAGTAGAAGATGGAAGAAGGAAAGAAGAAAGCATGACAAAGCAATGTCAAGCCTTGGAGGTTGAGGTAAACATTCTCAAAGGTAAATTAGAAGAAAATGTTAAACATTTGAGGTTTCAAGATAGTACTAACACTTTGAACAATATTCTAAGTAATCAAAGGTCTCCTGCTATCAAACTTGGTCTTGGTTTCCATGAAACTGTTAAAGGTGAATCTAGCTCACAAGGAAGTGCTACAAATTCGGGAGGATGTCAATGCAAAACCTGAAGTGTTGAAAGAAATAAAAGATCAACCAACAATCATGAATTCTCAAAGGAATTCATTCAAGAACGTTGAATGTTTTAAATGTCATAATTATGGGCATGTTGCGACGAATTTATGTGAGGCGAGATCATTTCAGCCACAAACAAAGCGAGTGTTCTACTCGTAAAGGTACTCTAGTTTCTTCTGTGGGGATATTGTTTCTCATGTAACATGTATGGACACAAAGCGATTGATTGCAAAAGGAGAAAGATTGGAAATACTCATTATGATTCTTATGCTTATTTCTCCGGACACATGAGATGTTATTCTTGTAACAAGTATGGACATGTAGAAAAGGAATGCGGAGTTGAACGTGATTCTGAGAAAGTGGACAATTTTTAGCACATAAATAGAAAGTTCAAACAAATCTGGAAAAGGATGGAGGACCGATCGAAACGTAGGAATTCGACCCTTATTGCAGTCATCCGCTTACGAAGCTTACTTCGATTGATTTGCAAGAATGATGTGGGATACATTATCGATTTAGTAATGTATCGTCATAGGGGGAGAAATGTATGATGTCTCTCATGGTTGATTTGATTATTCACGGTTATATGTATTGACAAATGCATATCGGTGTGAAGAAAAAGACAGAAAGAGCAGTAAAATTGCGAGGAGGAGATGAAGGTGAGAAATTTCTATATTTCACTTTCCATGCTGTGAAGTTCTATGAAACAAAGTCGCATATACACGCGAGTTACATGCAGACACTGACCACGTATGCATTGATGATCGGAGAATTTATCTGATAGCTAAAGATCTGGAGGCAGAGGTCTGGAGGGGGAGCATCATCGACCGATAATAACTATAGTTTTGACTCCGTATCGACTTAATTTATTAGTTCTAAATGATGATGATATGATACTTGATGTCTTATGATGAAGTTTATGGATGAGTCTGTTTTTCCCCTGTTGAATGAAGAGTATTCGTTGCTTGAGATAAAATTCCTATGATTCGAGAGATAAGGACGAGCATCATGCAGATGTATTGTCGATGACTGGTCTGATATAAATACTCGGGTTGCACAAGTTAAGGAGAAGCACTTTGGTTGGGGGAGCGACGAAAGGGTTTGAATACTAATGATTGCATTGTGGGCAATATGACTGCTTATTCTTGGTTTTTGTGATACTCATGCTCAAATGATGATGACTTGATACATGATTTATTATGATGAGATTTTGAGCCCTGGTTGCTGATAAGTATCTTTTGTACTCACACATGGATGAGTTGGATGTCGTTTGATTCAGAAATAAGAATAGATCATGCAGAGTTTGTTACTATGGTTGAGATCTTTTGCCTACATATGTTACTTCATGTTAAATCTTGAAGATCATGGTAATATTGGACCACATGGATGATTGCTTGACACATATTTGAAGATGCTGTTCTGGTATGATAATCTCTCTTGGAAAGAATGTATTGATGCTGCACGGAATATGAAGACTTGGTTACTAATGCGCTTATGCTACCACCATTGGATGACGCTTGAAGACACAACTACACTGATCTATCTATCTGTAGTCCAGGGAAGCAGTCAAATATCTCAGAAAGAAGCTGAACATTGTCTCTGCCTCACAAAGGATCAGTTTTGATTAAAATAATAGAAGATAGTATTGGATACGCGGGTTTCCTAAAACACAGTCGCGTATATACGCGAGTTCCTACACAGAAAACCGCGTATGTCTGATTGATGACATTTTTGGTTGGATTCAGCTCTCTTCAGCACAGCTGAAGTGCTGATTGGTATCTCTGATACTGTTTGGTATATCGGGTGGTGTTCCAGTTCTCATAATTCTATTTCTCATATTTTGATAAAAATGCCCTGATTATTTGTTGGTGAAAGTGTTCAGGATGCACAAACTAAGGGGGAGCCTTAGTCATATGGAAAGGATGCTTGGATGCACAGATTCAGGGGGAGCATTAGTCTTGCTGAGTATAATGCATTGTTGGCATTATGGTGGTTCTGATATATGATCTCTCTTGAGGTCTTTGTGGTATTGGTTATGAAAAGTCATATTTGTATTTTGATGAAAAGGTCATGTTGAGACCCATGATGTAAAATTGTAAATTTCAGTCATGTAAGGACTTATCAAATTTGTAAACCCACTTGGTTGGGTAGCTGAGTCAAATGTGTAAACCCACTTGGTTGGGTAGCTGAGTTGATATATGTAAATCCACTTGGTTGGATATTTGATGTAAGTATGAGTCTTTGGTGATAGGAAGTTCATAGAGTCCTGTACTTCATTGAAAAATATGTTTTGAACTCGGGGAGCTTGGTCATAGGTGCATATGAATCTGTGAACGCTTCTTCCACATGAGAAGAAAGGGGAGAGTATGTTGGTTTTTGATCCGCCCTTTGCCCTTGATGTCAAAGGGGGAGAGTGACATGGTGTTTGAATGAAGAATGGTGTCAAAGAATGGGGAGAATGACATGGGGTCATTGTATTCTTAATGTACCTATCTGTTGTGGTAACCAAACACCATCATGGTTGCCATCAAGTCCAAAGGGGGAGATTGTTGGAAATATGATGCGAGTGTTGTCCTTGATGGCAACCCACTGAATGAAGATGAAGACATGCGACTGTTGACATGTGTTGTCCTTGATGGCAATCCACCTGATGAAGTTATTCTTGACCTGATGGACTTGGTAAATGATGTAAATCTGATATGAAATGATGTGTGTTAGTAATATGATGATGAGTGTTGTACTTGAATGACAACACACTTGATGAAGATGATGACAACTTACTTCATGAAGTTGTGCTTGATAGAATATGTTTGTGCTTGATAGAATATGTTCTTGATGAAGTAAATCTGATGTATCTACAGTGAGTACAGAAGGCAATGAAGAAAGGAATTCAGCATGAGCTAAATCTATGATAAAAAGAGTATGTCTCAAGGCATACGCGGATATATCTAGGGGAAGTCGCGTATGCATGCGGAAAAGAACGTGCCAAGTCGCATATGGGCTAAAGCGCTCTAAAAGTGCAAAACCAAGGGTAACCACCATGGTATTGACCCATTGTATTGGGTAATGATCCGCCTAATTGACCCCGTCCAGGAATACCATCGGAAGTAATGTAGTTTTGGGCTCATGGTATTGTTTTGGCTCATGGTATTGAAAAAGAATAAACCTATATAAAGAGATGAAATTCATTATGCAAATCAAGAGTGTGGGTGAAGATGTAAGGCTTGAATGAATACTTCTCTCACAGTAGATGCGAATGGAAAGGGTTACACTTGAATGAAAAATATGAATGTATGATGCACGATGATAAAGAAGAGGATCTAGATCTGAAATGTACTTGTATTTGCTAGATGTTGTAGATGATTAGATCTATGATAGGCGGAACATACATGCGTTAAAGGGTTGAATACGAAAGTGAATATCTGATCTGAAGAAGTATGCTGCTCTATAATGATTGAAGATCTATACGCTACTTCGCCGCAGAGGAAGCGCGTATATATGCGGCTTCGATGAATAGAAAGCGCGTATGCGCAATGAAATATGTACTGAGGTGTACGCTGGTTGATGAGGACGAAAGCGCGTATATACGCGACATCAGTGAAGTAAAAGCGCGTATGCAAACTAGGGTTTGTTGAAGCATGGGGTATGGAACATCTGATCTGTTCTGCTGTATTACTGCTATCTGATCTGGATTTTCTGAATTGGTATGTATCTGTTGGTGATGCATGTTTGAGCTTAAAAGTATGAAAAGGGTTCAGTCTGAAAATATGATGAAATGTGGCCTGCAAGTTGTGTTCTATTGAGGTTGTTGGATCCAGTGTGAAAATTGATGAAACGTGGTCCAAGGTGGTGCTGAAGGTTGTAGCCTTCAGTCAGGGGGTCGTAGCTCCCTTCCAGGTGAGGCTGGTAAACGAGATCGGGGGGTCGTAGCTCCCTTCCAGGAGAGGCTGGTAAACGAGTCAGGGGGTTGGAGCTCCCTTCCAGGAGAGGCTGGTAAACGAGCGCAGGTGGGTGCCTGCGTGCTGGTAGAGTCTGCACCAGCACATATGTTTTAAGATGTTTTCTCTATAATAAAATATTGAAGGCTGAGCAACTGCAGCGGTGGTTTTCTCCTGACATGGGTTTCCATCTAAAAATCCTGGTGTTCATGTGTGATGCTTTGTGTGATGGTTTATTCTGTTCTTACTGCACATGTTTACTGTTTATTGAACATCTGATGAATGAATGATGGAATGATATAAGTGAAGATTTAATGACATATCTAGATCTCTTTGTATACGCGAGTTTCATAAAGGATATCCACGTATATACGCTAGCTTACTGAAGGAAAGTAGCGTATGGGTTTTAAGGAATGAAAAAGTAAAAAGATTTGATTATGCAGTAAATACTGATTCACCCCCCCCCCCCCTCTCATTATTTTTCCCAACACTTAGAACCAACAATCTTCAACTGGTCTGAAGTTTTTCTATCTCAGATAAAGGAACAACTAAATAAAGCAAAGGGAGGAAGGAAGAAAAATTTTACTTATGGTTCCATACTTATCTCCTTCGCTTTGGAATGGATTCCATTGATGCAGCCACAATATGTAACATTTGATATATCTAGTCCTAGAGATCCTCGAATGCAGAGATGGGTAGAACTCATGGGTCGGCATGCAGGCCAATCAACCGTTGTGTTCTCGACTGCATTCTTTGCCTGGTTCCAACGACAGATCATCATCATCGATGAGTATGCATATGCAGGCTTCGACTTCCGAGGAGATCCAGATCTAGTATTACCAGAAGGCGCTTAGTGGGGTGCAATAGGTAAGAATGATTCGACAATGTTTTTTAATTTTCCTAATGTTTATACAATGTTTTTGTGTTTTTTATTTATTTCCAAGACTAAACTAAATGTTTGATGTATTGCAGATATCGGTCGTGTTCAACCAGTAGAGGAACCAGAGCACAAGGCAGACGCGCCAGCACAGAGGGTTGTCAAGAGAGCAATCCTTCAAGACCTTGATATGGCTGAGACTCTAGCTGAGCTTCAGTAGCACATAGAGGAATTAGCCTTCGGGATTCTGGATTGTCGGCTCGAAGAGTTACCTATGCGACTGCAGCGACACACTGTTGGGGTTCCTAACCGATGGATGCGGTTGCTCCGTAAGATTGCTAGATCTGTAGCATGTTACCATGAGGACCACTAGTTTACTTGTGACTTTTTGCATACATTTTGAGGTCAGATGACCAATGTGTCTTGGGCACAAATTTTGTAAAAACCTATAACTATCTATCTATGTGTTTTCAGATTTTTTCCTATGTTTAATGCACAATCCTATTCAATGATGTGAATGTTTTCTTTATCTATGTCACAAATGTCTCTATAAAACTTGATTATCTAATAAATCAGTTAAAGTGTTCAGATTTCTGGAAATGTGTTGATATTGAATGAAATCAAAATGTCTTTCCAAAATTCGAACTCTTACGAACAATCTAAGAAGTGTTGGATTTCTAACAGTGTAAATACTAGTAAGTTGTGGTACCACAAGTTGTGAGTCTAACCTTATGATTATTCGGTTAATACCAAATGAAATGGAATTAGAGAGAAGTTCGATAAATGCGCTATACTTAGCGATATTGTTCATTTATCTACCGATACAAATCCCTTGAAAACTCACTAACTCACCGTTCGGAGTGAAAATGCCCCACAATACAGAGGATCGATTCTACGTACTACGACTAGCACCATCAGCATATCCAAAAAATGGTTCCAAAGATTTAGACATCTGCCATAAAATGTAAAGTGGATTACTAACGTCAAGAAAACTCTAAAAAACAAATTAAGATAGTGAATGCAAATCAACAGCATATAAACAATATAATACAAAAAATTACTATGCTCATGATTAAGCATAGTAACGTTTCAAATACAACCCATTTCTAGGCTGTGCCAATGGAATCCCATCGTAATCAACTAACTCATAGGCACCCTTAGCAAGAAATATTTTGACAATATAGGGGTCATGCCATAATGGTTCGAATTTCCTTGTACCTCTAACATCAACTTCTTGATCATAAAGAAGAACCAAGTCGCCTTATGAGTAGATGCGAGGCTAGACATTTTTGTCGTATTGCGCCTTTATACGTCTCTTATGTGGTTCGTTGGCCAATTGGGCTTCACGATGTGTTTCATCTAGATGGTTGAGGTTAAGGAGACATGCTTCTTCTTCTAAGGTGTCAGGTAACAAGTCTATCATGAGTTTTAATGATGATATTTCACATTGGATTGGTAAGATAGCTTCCATACCATACACCCACAAGGAGGAGTACAAGATCAAGTGCCAATTCCTTTTACGGACTCCTATCATTCGTTGAAGCATTTGTTTAAGAATTTTGTTAATAAGCTCAACTTTTCCATTTGATTGTGGATAATAAGGAGTAGAATTATCATGTGACAATTCTAACTTGGCAGTCAATTCACACATCATATGGTTGTGAAAATTCTTCCCATGATCCATAACTATAGCCTGCGGGACCCCAAACTAGTCAATAACGTGGTTAAAGAAAAACAATACAGTTGTTTGTCCTGTGTTATTGAATGTAGGCATCGCTTCAGCCCCTTAAAAAAATAGTCGACTACGACAATAATATAACCATGCCCCCCGGACGAAGGAGGGTTACAGGTCATGAAGTCAATACCCCATTTTGTAAATGGTCTAGGAGAGACAACAGGATGCATTGGCGCTGGCAGTTTGCGGATTTTACGATAAAAAATCTAGCATGCATGACAACTTCTGATTGCGAGGATGTAATCTTGAAAAATAGTAGGCCAAAAGTAACTGGTGCAAAGTATCTTCTGTGCGGTAGCATATCCAGATAAATGTCCACCACAAGCCCCAACATGACAATAATTTAATACTTTTTCGGCCTCCTCATGAGTGAGGCACCTCCTTAAAATGGTATCGACACCACAATGATAAAGTGTATCGCCGACAATAAGATAATATTTGGCTTGGTATCGAATACGTCGTTGATCAGACCAAGAGGTATTAGGTCAAAAATTTTGGGTTTGGAGATAAATGATGAAATCCCCATACCAAGGATCAGATGATCCAATAAAAAACAGAGACTCGTTTGAAATAGATGATTCTGACGTAGTAGCAGTATTGTCACAGAGAAACTCAACCAAAACTAAAGACTTCTTTTACTTGGATTTGATGAATTCCAAATCAAAATCCTGCAAAATGATGATCCATTTTGAATATTTTCCCACCTACAATTAACGTGATAAGATGTAAGTCATGGAGTTGCAATCCGAAACTATTGTTGTTTTTCGAAGCAGGATATAATGGCAAAATATTTGGACAACTTGAATAGCTTGCCAAGGCATGTTTTTCCACATACGAGTACTTAACTTCCATATCATTGAGATTACGGCTCAAATAATAGATCGGATGTTCAATTCCATCTTCTACTTGGACCAAAACCATGGCGATGGTCGTTTCAGCCGTGGCGATATATAGGAAATAATCATTTTGATAATTAGGAGGATACATTAATGATGCTCGGACAAGATGGTCCTTGACAGCATCAAAAGAAGCTTGCACAACTTGGTCCCAATGGAAGGGAACCCCCTTTTTCAATAATCGAGTAAATCTTTTAGCCATTTTGGCATAGTTTGGAATGAACCTTCTCAGGAAGTTAGCCTTTCCTTGAAGTTTTTGTATCTGAAGTAAGTTTGATGGTGCAAGCAAATCAGAAATGGCCTGTACCTTCAGTGGGTTTATTCAAATTCCTTATTTTGAGACTACGAATCCGAGCAATCGACCAGAACCTACACAAAACACACATTTGTGCAGATTGAGGCGTATCTTGTAGTGTCGAAAGTGTAAGAAAATGGCTCTCAAATGCATCGGGTGATCAATCTGATTTCGTGAATGCGCTGGTAAATCATCTAGATATGGTTGAACAATGCACTTGATGTCGTTGAACACATAATCCACTTCTCTCTGAAAAGTTTCCCAAGTGTTATTTAAACCAAACGGAAGTTTCCTATATGCAAACGTGCCCCAGGGACAGATAAATTCTCTCTTGTGTTGGTCATCTGGGAAAATATTGATTTTGTTGTAGCCAGAAAATCCATCCATGAAGGAACATATTTCGCATCCAGCACAATCGTCAATAATCTGGTCGATAAAGGGAGTAGGATAGTTGTCTTTTGGACAAGCCTGATTCACATACCGATAATCGATGCACACTCTGATGGTTCCTTGTTTTTTCATAACAAGAGCGATATTGGAAACCCACTCAATTAGTGGAACAGGGTAAATGAAACCAGCACATAAAGTTTTTCAACTTATTTTTTGATGGTAGCGGCTTTCTTTGGATGAACTGGATGAAGTTGTTGACACACCGGTTTGACATCAGGATACATATTAATAGTCTGTTCAAATATACTAGTATCTATGCCTGGAATTTCCTCGTAAGACCAAGTGCATACGTCAGAAAATTCATGAAAAAGAGAGTGATACGAATCAAGTTCTAATGGAGAACAAGATATACCGACATGAATATTTTCTACAATGTCAGGTTTAGTCGAAATATTGATAGAAATCGTTTCTTCAATATTTGATAAATTTCGCTCAGATTCGATTGCATTAATCGGAAAAGAATTCAAAAAGGAATTTTGGATGGATGGGTGATATAGTTCACAAAGATTATTTTCTTCATAATCAAGAAGATGGGAACGATGATGATAATCTTCCCATGGTTCTCCATCTAATCCATTTTCCTCAAAAATTTTGACAGATGAAAATATTTTGGAAGCTATGATGAAACCAGAGAATCATTAATTCCATAGACCCATAATATTAACAATTATTATATGGTATTTTTATGAGACAGTAATCATTAACTTTATATCTGCATCTCGTTAAAAAATGAAACAGAGTTATGAGGATAGTTATTTTTTCTTGTGTCAACCTCGTTAAAAAATGAAACAAGTACCTATGAGGATAGTTCTTTTTTCTTGTATCAACCTCGTTAAAAAATGAAATAATTTCCTTTGAGGAAAGTCATTTTACTGTGTCAACCTCGTTAAAAAATGAAACAGGTCAGGAGCATAGTTCTTTTCCTGTGTCAAGCTCGTTAAAAAATGAAACAAATCCTCTCTTAATTACGACGAGTCTTCCATCTGATCTCGTAAATAAACCTTCATTCCATCCAGCTATTAGCTATCTACTTAGATGAATGAAATGAAGCTTGGGGGGCACCTACTCTTGCAGGGGGCATTCAACATGTGCTCTTGCAGGGGGCATTCAAAACATTCTTACTAATTGCATGCAATCGACCGTTGAAGTTCGAGGGAAAAATCAAGTTCAGAGCTCCAAAATGAAAATGGTAACTATGAAATGGTAAAAATGAATAGTGAAACTACTTTTTTATGGTCATTTAATTGTTTGCAAGTTAAATTTATTGCTATTACTATCGTTTTATTATGTTTTTATCATGAAACAAGTATTTTTAATCCATTTGATGTTGTTCTGAACAGGAAATACAACTAATGAACAGATTAGTCGTGCAGATTTATTCAAAGAATGACTTGACCGCAAAGCATATTTTTTATCCTTATTTTTCGAGCTTTGTTAAAAACAAAAAAGGATTTGAAGTGCACTTTTATCTCTTTTTCGAGATTCGATAACATCGAAAAAGGAACCTTTGGAGTCTTCTTTTAGCTCTTTTCAGACTTCGATAATGTGAAAAGATTGTTGAGCACTTGTCTTTTCGAGCTCATTAAAGTAAATGAATTGATATCTACTCAGTATAAGTTTAACCCTTTTCCAGACTGAGATGGATTTTTACGAAAAAGGAATACCTTGGTTAAACATGACCAAAGAGGTTCTCTCAGATATTATTTTACACTTTTTCGGATCTGAGTGACAAATTTATGAAAAAGTACTTTTGGAGTTCTACTTCTTCCTCTTTTTCAGACTCTCTAAATATGAAAAAGGACCGAGCTATCACTATCGTTAAGTTCGTTAAAACATAAAATAGTGACAGGCTTGTCAATCATGGAAAGGATCGAGTTTCATTCATCGCTAGACTCGTTAAATTATTAAATAGTGATACTTTATTCGCCCGAAGGGTTGAATTATAGATTAAGCAAATGTTATCCTCCTTAAGCTTGTTAAAAAATAAAGAGGTACTCGTCGACAAATGACCGGAGAAAATTTTTGAAAAGTAAGCAAAGTTTCTTTTTGGTAGCAAGTCGCTCTTGAACATGACACTTCTTTCACTCCATTTCCATGACTATTTGGGTTAGGTAATCATCTTGATGGTTCATTCACACCTATGGTTCATCACACCTTCACTTCAGTTTTGGGTCAATGCTACCAACTCATTACAGTGTCGCCAATATGTTCAAGAGAAGTCATCCAGTTATTAAAAACTCATCCATCTGAAATACTCGTAAACCTTCATTTTCATGACCGTCATCCCTGAAAATTTCTATATCAAGTAATACCCTTGTCTCCGAAATCAGTAACTCCAGTTTTGCAATAAGGTGACTTCCTGTCGACTACAAATCAATATCCAAGAAGTTCACTTAGAAACATCAGATTCCAGTACCATGAGGCTTGTTACAGCATCTACAAGATCCTCGCTTCCGGACCTTTTACCGAAATATTTTTTTTAGCGTTCGACATCAAATAATCTATTCATGCCTTACGAAATTTACTGCAGTACCTTGAGGGCCATTGACATTAATGGTGGTCCTCTCGCATTTTTTAATAGCTCACATCATTGGCTAGTAATCAAATGATGTCTTTCCATGTTCGACGACAAATCATATATTCACATGGCTAGACTTGTACACGAATGATCGAGTGAACGAGATAAGAATACCCCGGATCTAGTTTCATCCATCTAGGCTGTTATTTCAGGATTGTTGTACACATCATCTATACGGTGACCTTACATACAGATTTTCATCCAAACATGGGGCTATATCTGTAGGCATGTCTGCATCTGGGCAACATTCCAATGTAGATGACTTTCTGAATTATGTACATGTTATTATATTGTTTTATGTGCTGAACATGGGAATGCCTACCCTCACCAATTATGATCAACAGAGGATATATCATGATGTAATGTATTGTAAGATTTATGCGGGTAACCATTCTGCTTCGTTTCCAGACTCATCACAGTGTAAAGCATCTCAATCAAATGTTCTTATTATTTGGATCTCATGCTTTAGGGGGCAATTGTTATAGGTTAATTTGGCACCATTCCCAATGACTTGGTTTACTGGGAATCATCTCCAAGACCAATGATCAAGGGTCTATCATTCCTTATCATTTCATTTGCTACATGCCCTAAGACAAGAAACAAGACAAATCAAACAAGACTTTCATCAAGCAAGGATTTCCATGGTTTGAAGCTTATTATATAGCATATGAGAGCTCACCAATGCAGGATCTAAGGGGCCTAAGTGCGTTTCATATGCAGGTAGCCCCATGGAAGGCTACTCTGCAAAGCACTTCCCGACATTCACAGGTGCATTGATCACATTGGGAGTGAAATTCTCATTGTTCTGGAATCTCCACTTGGCTAGTGCCTTCTAGAAGAGTTCACATGTGTCAAGCTTCGGAACCATGTGTCCATTTGACATCTACATGAATGTAAACATGTCTTGCCTATTTTTGGAAAGTTATTGATTGCAAAAAAACCTACAGTTCATCTATAAATTGAGCACAGATCTGAGTGCTTGAGAAGGAAGAATTTGAGTAGAGAAATACTGGAGAATTTTCAATTGAGAGCTAGATTTGTGAAGCTGCTGCTGGAGAGATTTATGCTGTGATGAGGCTTGGGAACTTTGCTGGAAGGTCACTTCAAATCAGTCACTAGGTTGTAACCTCTCCTTCTATCATCAATAAAGAGTACTTCTTATTTTTCCCTACATGCATCTATGTTAACTTTGATTTTCCATATTGTAAGATCTTGGTTGATGAATGTAGTTTATACTTTACTGATTTAGCTAACTAGCTTGAATAGATATCTATATTATTGCACCTTCTGTTGTTTCAGTGTTCTTTCTTGCAGGAAGCATTCAACTCACAAACCGCTTGAGTTTGAATTTGCAATAGAAGCGACAGAAGGAGCCATTTGGAAGCGACTAAACAAGTAAGCCTCCAATGCTCTTTGTGTGTATATTCTGAGTTAGAATAAATGGTAGTATAGTCTTTCACCTATTGTTATAGACTAGCACCTATCTAGGGAAGCATAATTTATCCATAGATTACAATTCTGGCCCAACAATTTGGCGACTCTGCTGGGGTAGCATTTTTGCAACCATATGATGTATGAACTGACTGCCAAGTTAGGATTGTCACATGATAATTCAACTCCTTATTATCCACAATCAAATGGACAAGTTGAGGCTATTTAAAAAATTATTAAATGAATGCCTCAATGAATGATACGAGTCTGTAAAAGGAATTGGCACTTGATCCTGTAGTCCGCCTTGTGGGCGTATCGAACCTTGGTGAGAAACACAACCGGATTTACTCCTTTTCAATTGGTGTATGGTCTGGAAGCTATCTTACCAATCCAATGTGAAATATCATCGTTAAAACACGTGATATACTTATTACCTGACACCTCTGAAGAAGAAGCATGTCTCCTTAACCTCATCCGTCTAGATGAAACGCATTGTGATGAAGCCCAATTGGCCAACGAAATGCATAAGAGATGTAAAAAGGCGCAATACAACAAAAATGTCGAGCCTCACATCTACTCAGAGGGTGACTTGGTCCTTTTTACGGCCAAGAAGCTGATGTAATAGGTATAGGTAAATTTGAACCATTATGGCATGGCCCCTATATTGTCAAAAGATTTCTTTGTAAGGCTGCCTACGAGTTAGTTGATTACGATGGAATTCCATTGGCACAGCCTAGAAATGGGTTATATTTGAAAAATTACTATGCTTAATCATGAGCGTAGTAATATTTTTTGTATTATATTGTTTATATGTTGTTTTTTTGCATTCACTATCTTAATTTGTTTTTAGAATTTTCTTGACATTAGTAATCCTCTTTACATTTTATGGCATATGTCTGAATCTTCGGAACCTTTTGTTGGATATGTTGATGGTGCTAGTCATAGTACGCAGAATCTATCCTCTGTAGCATGGGCCATTTTTGCTCCTAACAGCGAGTTAGTGAGTTTTCAAGGAATGTGTCTAAAAACATGGTAGAATCATTCTTACCTATTGCACCCCACTTATCACCTTCTGGTAATACTAGATCTAGATCTCCTTGGAAGTCGACGCCTGCGTATGCATACTCATCGATGGTGACGATTTTTCGCCAGAACCAGGAGAAGAATGCACTCGAGAACATAATGGTCGATTGGCCTACATGCCGACCCATGAGTTCTACCCATCTTTGCATTAGAAGATCTCTAGGACTAGATATATCCAATGTTATATGTTGTGGTTGCATCAGTGGAATCTGTTCCAAAGCAAAGGAGATAAGGATGGAACCATAACTGAAATTTTTCTTCCTTCCTCCCTTTGCCTTATTCAGTTGTTCCTTTATCTGAGGTAAAACAACTTCAGACCAGTTGAAGACTGTTGGCTCTAAGCACTCTAGCGCATACTTCATATACGATCTGTTCGCCACATGAAGTGTAAAAATGAATAGTTAAACTACTTTATATAGACATTTAATTGTTTGCAAGTTAAATTTATTGCTATGACTATAGTTTTATTATGTTTTTATCATGAAACAGGTATTTTTAATCCATTTGATGTTGTTCTGAACAGGAAATACAACTGATGAGCAGATTAGTCATGCAAATTTATTCAAAGAATGACTTGACCACAAAGCATAATTTTTCTCCTTATTTTTCGAGCTTCGTTAAAAACGAAAAATGATTTGAAGTGCACTTTTATCTCTTTTTCGAGTTTCGATAACAACAAAAAAGGAACCCCTGGAGTCTTCTTTTAGCTCTTTTCAGACTCCGATAATGTGAAAAGATTGTCGAGCACTTGTCTTTTCGAGCTCGTTAAAGTAAATGAATTTATATCTACTCAGTATAAGTTTAACCCTTTTCCAGACTGAGACGGATTATTTTCGAAAAAGAAATACCTTGGTTAAACAAGACCAAAGAGGTTCTCTTACATATTATTTTACACTTTTTCGAATGAGTGACAAATTTATGAAAAAGTACTTTTGGAGTTCTCTTTCATCCTCTTTTTAAGACTCTCTAAATATGAAAAAGGACCGGGCTATCACTGTCGTTAAGCTCGTTAAAACATAAAATAGCGACGGGCTTGTCAATCATGGCAAGAATCGAGTTTCATTCATCACTAGACTCGTTAAATTATTAAATAGCGATACTTTATTCGCCCAAAGGGTTGAATTATAGATCGAGCAAATGTTATCCACCTCAAGATTTTTAAAAAATAAATAGGTACTGGTCGACAAATGACCGGGGAAAATTTTAGAAAAGTAAGAAAATTTTCTTTTTTGGTAACAAGTCGCTCTTGAACATGAAACTTCTTTCACTCCATGTCCGTGACTGTTTGGGTTGGGTAATCATCTTGATGGTTCATTCACACCTATGGTTCATCATACCTTCACTTCGGTTTTGGGTCAATGCTGCCAACTCATCACAGTGTCACCGATATGTTCAAGAGAATTCATCCAGTGATTAAAAACTCATCCATATTCAATACTCGTAAACCTTCATTTTCATGACCGTCATCCCTGAAAATTGCTATATCAAGTTGTTATCACCCAAAAAAATTTCAAAACATCATTGTGTCAACTTTGTTTTTTATCATGGTCTAAAATGGGTTTGAAAGTAATTTTAGGATTTGGTTAAGGGTAGTTTAGATTTTTTGTAAGTTTAAAGGTCATCATTGGATTCAAAGTCTTTAGAGGTCCATTCCATGATCAAATATTAACATTTTCCATCTAGGGGTCAATCCATAAGGTTTCGGGTTAAATTTTTGTAGTTAGACAAGAATCCTTCATTTCATAGCGCAGCTAGTTCAAAAAAGAGGATTTGTGCTATGAAAGTGTTGCTACTTTCGTAGCGCAAAATGCAGAAAATACACTACAGGCACTACGAAAGCGCGATTTTGTAGCTGTCCACTTCAAAGGAGGTTTTTGAGCAACTGAAACTGAATTTTATAAATCTGAAAGAGGTTTTTATTCATAACATATCTAGCTATAATAACCTCTCTCATTTTCTATAAATTCATTAGGAGGTGGGAGAAATTGATAAATTAAAATGAGCTATGAAACTGCTATTACTAAATTGTTATGTACATGAATTTTTACCAGTCAACTTCCAGTTCAGTTTCTGGTCAAATGGAAAAGTGTTTTGGAATTCTAAAAGAGGTTTTTCTTCATTCCAGCCCCTGCTACAAATAAATCTCTCAAATTTCTCACAGGTGTTATCAGTTGGGATATACAAGGATTTCATTGAAGCCCTATTTTCAGAAACAAAGTTTTCTTGTTTTAAACATGTTTTACAAAGGCAGTTTCTGAACAGCAGGAGATGTGTTTCAAACAACCAAGAGATGCCTTTATTAAATACATAATGGCCTACAAAAACCTCCTTCTTTTTATCAAAATACATCGTGGAGTAGGAGATATAGGCTCTGTCCCAAGACCTATTTTTTAGGAAAAAACAGGAAAAACCAATAGGTCAACCTATTGCAAATGAAGAAGAAATGCCTCAAAAAAGCTAAAATGAAGTTAGTGTATGATTGTTGTGGTTTTTAGATGATGAGATAAGAAATATTTTGATTTTTGGGGCAATAATACGTTTTCACTAGGTAAATTTCTTGAGAAACTTCATACTCAGCAGTTTCGTAGCACATTTAGTGTAAAAAAGCAAAAAGGCACTACGAAACAGCTGTAGCAACTTTTCTTGCTCTTTTTCATCAAGTTTTGATGGGTAAAAAGATGAACCAAGAACTGAAATTTCTAGGGAGGATGTATTAAAGGGTAATCAAGACAATATTGGATGAAAGAAGTCAAAGAGTGTCAAAGAGGCAAAACAGAAAAAAAATGAAATCAGCAAAGAAACTGGAATTTGAAGGTGAAAATGCAGCCTTTGTTTTTCAATCTAGGAAGCCTTTGACTAGGCATGCTAAAAAGCTTAAAGAACATAGTAAGGAGGTCCAAGATGCTACTAAAACAATCAAAGTATCTAAAGAGGTGGTTGACCTCTCATTGCCAACAATAGAGCATGCAGCAAGCAGAATGATGAAGGAAAATGAGGATTAAATTTTATGAAAGTTATATTGTTAGTTCATATGGTTGATGGTTTTGATTAAGGTAGTAGTTTTCTGAAGTTTTGGCACCTTTTTGTTTCAAATTTTTAAGAAATTTGGCCAAAAAATGCTCACTCAGCAGTTTTGTAGTGCACATAGTGCAAAATCAGTGAAAAGCGCTACGAAACTGCTGTAGCATGCTTTTTCACTCTCTCTCTTAAATTTTGGAAGGGAAAATATGTGTATGAAGACCTGAAATTGCTAAGGAAGCTATGCTAAGTGATAATTAATATAACCATGAAGGAAAGGAAGCTAAATTTTGAACGAAAATGGGTAAAAATTCTGCACTACGAAAAGCGCTACGAAACAGTGTTGCTTTTGTAGTGCAGGTCTGTTTTCACTGTTTTGAGAAATTCAAAGTGGATTTTACATAGCTGGCATGAAGGGGTGACTTGGGAAATATTTCAATCATGTTACTAACATAAATTATCCTTGAAATTATCAGTTAGAAGTGGTCAGAATATCTCAAGAAACTAAAAGGATCCTAAGCCTAAAAAACAGGGGAGCAGTTTCCTAAATTGCAGGAAATCAACATCATCAGTATCATGGTCATAACAAGTTGGAGCTCATCATCAATATTTGACTTAATGGAAAGATAGGTGGCAAATGATGCAATTAATTTTATATAAAAAAAAAATGAATAGAGTTAAAAGAGTTTTAATTCTATTTGTAATAGGACTCTGTATTAGGTTTATAGCTATTTTTGTAATAAATACCATGTTTTATGGTTAGGATATGTGTCAAATATATGAATTCGATATGTCTAGCTATGGAGAAGCTTATCTTGTGTTGTAATATGTATATTAAAGAACAAGGGGTCGAATTAGCAAAGGGTTGGAGACATTTTGGCAAAACTGGTGCATATTTTAAAAAGACGGTTTCAGCTAATGCAGAGAGCTTCTATTTGACCAACTTGAGATTCAGAAGGGGTGTTTAGTGTTTTCCTAGTCTATCAGTACTTCTTATATATATTATTTGCAGTGATTTTCATCTATATTACTTAGAACTCATCTTCAAGATGCTCTGACTTCCTTTATAGATGGATTGATTGTGCTTTTACATGTTTCAAGTGTGTGTCTCATGACTAAAAACCCTGATATGCCTCAACTTACATGTCAATTAGATTCACTGATTTTCTGAGACTTTTTTGACTCCATAATGCCCAATGTATACATGCTGATGTTAGTTTCAACCTACAGGTTAGAAAATTTTATCTAAGCATACCACTTTGTAAAGCTTTGGATTTACTGATATATACAGTAACAATACCACTTTCCTTTCACCTGAGATTCTTAGTGTATTTCAATGAGTTTATGTCCTATCATTTGAAATGTTTTTCTTCCATAGTTTAAGTGCTTATTACTTATAATTCATGACTGTTCATGCTCTGACTTCCTTTAAGTATTTAGCTATGGTGAAATCTCTTTCAGTATTTTTGCTTTCACTACCTTGATGTCTCATTACTCAGAATTCGTGTGCTACATGCTCTGACTTCCTTTGAACCTCAAGTTATTGAGATTTTCCTGAATGTGTTATTCTTTTATTGAATTATATACAAGCCTCAGCTTCCACAAGGAGAGCCTTTGTCATCTTTATCCCTATCACTGCCTCCATAGCCCAATGGTAGCAAGCATTCATCTTCTCAACCTGAACCAAAACACAAATAATAGAGTTAGCCAACTATCTATATCCCATATCATTAACCCTTAAGAGAGCCCTCTCAGGCTGAGGAGGCTAAGCCTCAGCTAAAACATTGGTCTGAAACAGTTACACAAGGTTTACTTGATGAGCAGCCCATCAAGCTTGATTTTGTGATAACACAAGTCATACCCTCTTCTCTGAAATCAGTAACTCCAGTTTTGCAATAAGGTGACTTCCTGTCAACAAAAAATCAATATTCAGGAAGTTCACTTAGAAACATTAGATTCTAGTACCATGAGGCTTGTTACAGCATCGACAAGATCCTCGCTTCCAGACCTTTGACCAAAAGATTTTGTTTGGCGTTCGACATCAAATCATCTACTCACGCCTTACGAAATGTACTACAGTACCTTGAGGGCCATTGACATTAATGGTGGTTCTCTCGCATTTGTTAACAACTCACATCATTGGTTGGTAATCAAATGATGTATTTCCATGTTCGACGATAAATCTATATTTGCATGGCTAGACTTATACCCGAATGATCAAGTGAACAAGATAAGAAGACCCCATATCTAGTTTCATCCATCTGGGCTGCAATTTCAGGATTGTTGTAAACATCATCTATACGGTGACCTTACATACAAATTTTCATCCAAACATGGGCCTATATCTGTAGGCATGTCTGCATCTGGGCAATATTCTAATGTAGACGACTTTCTGAATTATGTACATGTTATTAGATTGTTTTATGTGCTGAACATGGGAATGCCTACCCTCAGCAATTATGATCAATAGAGGATATATCATGATGTAATGTATTTTAATATTGATGCAGGTGACCATTCCGCTTCGTTTCCAGACTCATCATAATGTAAAGCATCTCAATCAAATGTTCTTATTATTTGGATCTCATGCTTTAGGGGGCAATTATTATAGGTCAATTTGGGCACCATTCCAAATGACCTGGTTAACTGGGCATCATCTCCAGGACCGATGATCAAGGGTCTATCATTCCCTATCATTTCAATTGTTGCATGCCCTAAGACAAGAAACAAGACAAATCAAGCAAGAATTTCATCAAGCAAGGATTTCCATGGTTTGAAGCTTATTATATAGCATATGAGAGCTCACCAATGTAGGCTCTAAGTGGCCTAAGTGCGTTGCATATGCAGGTGGCCCCATGCAAGGCTACTCTGCAAAGCACTTCCCGACATTCATAGGTGCGTTGGTCACATTGGGAGCAAAATTCTCATTGTTCCGGAATCTCCACTTGGCCAGTGCCTTCTAGAAGAGTTCACATGTTTCAAGCTTCAGATCCAAGTGTCCATTTGACATCTACATGAATGGAAACATGTCTTGCCTATTTTTGGAAAGTTATTGATTGCAAAACAGCCTACAGTTCATCTATAAATTGAGCACAGATCTGAATGCTTGAGAAGGAAGAATTTGAGTAGAGAAATGCTGGAGAATTTTCAATTGAGAGCTAGATTTGTGAAGTTGTTGCTAGGGAGATTTATGCTGTGATGAGGCTTGGGAACTTTGATGGAAGGTCACTTCAAATCAGTCACTAGGTTGTAACCTCTCCTTATATCATCAATAAAGAGTACTTCTTATTTTTCCCTACATGCATCTATGTTAACTTTGATTTTCCATATTGTAAGATCTTGGTTGATGAATGTATTTTATGCTTTACTGATTTAGCTAAATAGCTTGAATAGATATCTATATTATTACATATTCTATTGTTTCAGTGTTCTTTCTTGCAGGAAACATTCATCTCACAAACCACTTGAATTTGAAGTTGCAATAGAAGCGACAGAAGGAGCCATTTGGAAGCGACTAAACAAGTAAGCCTCCAATCCTCTCTATGTGTCTATTCTAAGTTAGGAGAAATGGTAGTATAGTCTTTCACCTATTGTTCTAGACTAGCACCTATCTAGGGAAGCGTAATTTATTCATAGATTACAATTCTGGCCCAACAAATTGGCGACTCCGCTGGGGATCGAACCCAGAATCTCTGGTTTCGCAGAACAAATTGGTGACTCCACTAGGGAGAATTTCTCTTAGTTTTAGGTGTTTTAGCCTCTAATTTTCTTTGTTGATCCACCCGGTAGCTGTTACACATAAATATTAGTCTTTTTTAGAGCTTAATTTGCAAAGATAGTGAGTTAAACAGTAGTATTTTTCCTTGTCTACTGCGCCCAACGCACCCTTAGACTAGACACAGTGCTTTGCAGAGCATTGTCTCCCTTCTTAGCCTGCGTTGCAGAGCATTGTCTCCGCTTGGAGACTGCGTTGACTCCTGAAAGTGACCAAATTCCCTTGAATTTGACTTTGAAACTTGCTTCAGTTTTGTTTGCTACTATGTTCTGAAAAGTTTGATGCTCAATTGACCAGTGTCTCTATATACTTCATCCTCCTTTGACAGAAAAATTTTTCAATGTTTGTTTAGAAAAGTTTTTCTTTATCATTGACAAGTTTATTTCAAAGTATTTTTTATGGTCGCATTAAGAATAATTTGCTTTCGAAATAGGAACATGTCATAAAATCTTCATTTCCTTGATAGGAGAAATTGTTGTTGAAATCCTTGTTTTTCCTTCAAAGAAGAAATTGTTGTTTGTATTCTTCGTTTCTCGAAAGTAAAAAACATTTGATTATTGATCTAGTGCACCTAGTTTCTTTTCTACATTTATAACATTAAAGAAACTGAAAAGAAAAACTTGCATTTGCATGTAGGATTGTGTGTGTTTTGCAAAAGGAACATTAGGAAATCCACATTTAGTTTGTGATTCATTGATTTTGTTTTTGTTCATTGATTTGTTTGCTCACAAATTATTTGCTCTCTTCCGTTAGTAGCTAGGTTCTTCATTGAAAAAGCTGAAAGTGAAAGTTTTTTTATCATTCTTAGCTTGCATTTTAGGAATTTCATATACATCATCGTGGTGAACCTGAAAGGAAAATTGTTAAGCAAGATAAACATAAAATAGATCTTAATTTACTTAACAACATATTGGAACCATAATGATAACATTTAGAAGGTCTAGGCTAAAGACGTGTTCCAGCGTCGTAAAACATAGCAGTTGTCATTAACTTGTCTGCAATACATTCCGAGTGTGATACCTCACTCCACGTACATAAGTATATCGTAGCTCGTCCATGTACTCTCAGGCATATTGGGTAGTGTTACAATACGATAAGTATAAAGGGGTGTTTTCACTGTGTGGTTTCACGTTAGACAGAGCTAATACGGACTTGGGCCTCCACGTACCTTTGGGTATATTTGGGAGGACAAATTTTAGGTGCTATCCATCCATAGTGAACTGAGTCGACCACCCTGAAATTGCGATACATTGAACACAGCATTCAGGGAGATTACCTGCCCATACTTCTTAGTTCGCCAAGAGGTATCCTGCAGTTCACAGTTTCTTGTTAAACCTTTTTCCTAGCATTACCCTCTTTTTTTTTTTTTTTTTGGATAAAATAAATCATTAATCGTGGAAGAACAAAATCCTACCCCCTGTCGTTCGTGTAGATTAGCTTTAAAACCACCTTTACCACCGGATCTTCCGAATCAAGTACAATTCGTAACTCTGGTGAAACATCATCATTTAAACCAGAGTTAGCTCAAATTGTTTCTACACATCCTGGTTTGTCTACTGTTGTCAAAATGGAGTCTTCACAGCTACCTGTGGTTACAATCCACTCAATCGCTAAGACCATGCCTCCTGGACCCGACGTTGTTCAATCACAAATTGATCCAGATCCTGTCTCTTCTTTGCCATAAAATCTAAATCCTGAACAACCAGAAGTTGTTCCTACCCTGGTCACTCCACAAATTTTTGTAGCCACTGAAACTCCTATATCACACAGTCAACCGTCTGAAATATATTTTGGGCCTGGCGGTGAAGTTCTTCCTCCTGGTTTAATTGCGATTGAAGAAATACCACAAGACGATACACCTTTAAGTCCAACCCATTTTGGGGGAGACCTTTACCTGTACCAGTCTTTTCCTCAATCATTTCCATCTGCTTTTGTTGATCCTATTGCCATTCAATCTCCCGTTGATTTTGGAGAGTATAAATTTGGTCATACAACCATGTCTGAACCAACATATTCGGTTGGGTCTGTTGTTCCAATTACGTCAGCTCCTACCCTCGCTACTCCGTCGATGTTCACAACTCACCAGAGTCATATCTTCAAGTGGCCCTTCGGTCCCAACAAACTACAAAACATTGTCTAGCACTTTCTCTGGTGTGTCTTCACAATCATGTTCTTTGCCAATGTCATCATCTGGTGTTTTAACTGGTAGTCCTATAGTTAGTACTGAACGACTTGATTCATTACACACATCATCAGGGCAATATCAAGTCACTCCTTTTGGGTCAATTCCTTTAAGTACAATATCAACTGGACTCCCAACATTTGGAGAAAATTATTTTCCATCTTATTATCCTCCTTATGCTAGGGGGGCAACCTTTGGTCACCCAATATGACAGTACTCAGTCACTTTTTGGTCAAACTAATGTTGACATGAATGTTTGTCAATGGAAGCCCACTCTGCCTATCCAACCACAAACGGTTGTACATTCGTATTAACCGGTTCAACATGTTACACCCACTTCAATACCACTTGTTAATACATATATACCCCTGTTACAGAATCAAAATATTGTACATCAACCTTATCAAGCAATTTCTTCGACTCAATATCAGTTGGGTCCACAGACTCAAAATCCTTTGGTTAATTTACAACAACCTGTATCAGGGATCATTTATTCACAAGCTGGTGTACCATTTTATGGGATGTCACAAACGCAACCTGGTTATACATATCAACCGAATCCAACTTATACTAATTTGGGTTATAACATTTGTGGATATAACCCTTGGCAGCCATAGGTGCAAATTCCTCAAACTTCATTTCAGCAAGTATCATATCCAGGTTTTGGTCAACAGAATTCTCAAGCGTTTGCTATGAAAAACAACCCCTATCTGGGTTACCAGCAACAAATTCCATATGTTGGTGCTCAAAGACCTATTGCCCAAGCAATTCTATCTTATCCTGGCTATGCTCAACCTGACCTTAATCGACAGTTGCCTTTGGTTGCAACCTTATAATTACCAAATTTAAACCGGTTAACCAATGATCCTATCAATTATGCTCCTTGGTGTCCGGTGATACCTCATAAATTACCCTCCGACATTCCTAAATTCAATGGAAACCCTAGAGAAGATCCATCAACTCATGTTATGACTTATCATTTATGGTGTTCATCAAATTCCCTAAATGATGATTCTTTTCGATTACGTCTTTTCCAACGTATGCTCACAGGTCCGGCAGCTAAATGGCACATTGAATTACCTAGAGCTTCTTTCAACAATTTTACTGCCTTAGCTACTGTATTTTTGACCCATTTCCAGTTACCGATCAGATATGAAACTGGAATGGAACTCTTGACCAACTTCAAACAGACTAATGCTACTCACATTTATGATCATATTCATGAGTGGCATCGTTGTCGATGAATGGTTAAGATATTTGTTCTTGATCAGCTTCTTGTTGAATGGTTCATTAAGTCCCTATTGCCGTCTATAACTGAGGATGTCGCTAAAGGTGGCGTTGTCACAGAAGAGAAAGTTATCACTCGTGCCCAATATTTAGACTTGATTTACACTCATTCTGGCACGCTTTATGAAAAAATACCAAATGCGCTGCGATCTAACTTCAATGTTCCTCCTCAAATAAACGACTCTCATCCCAGAGACGGCTTGATAGGCACTTCAAACACACACCACGCTATAGCATCTTATCCTGATCCTACTTCCAAAATTGATGCTGTGTCATTTGACAAAGGAAAAAGTGAAAAGCAACTAGGAAGTAAGAAAAAGGGGAAATCAAAGAAAAGGAAAACTTCTAACCCGCGGGAAAGATCATCTAATCAACCGTCAGGACCACAGAAACCTTGTTATCCATGCACAATATGTAACGAGGAACACTTTGTTAGGGATTTTCCTCATAGTGTTGAAGTCTCAAAAATCATCAAGACTTCTCATGCATCAGTTGTGTTGACAGACCCATTTCCAAATCCAGACACAAATTTGGTTGCTATGGATCTAGCTCCTACTTCCCAAGTGTTAATGTTATCCACAACAAAATCTTCACAAGATATTTTGGTGTTGACACGGAATAAAGACTATGGTAGTCCAACCACTGATCAACCTACTACCTTGACAAAGAATCCATCTAATGAATCAATACCAACTACTGTTATTCTTGAATTGACAATTAAGCCACCAAAGGGAGTAATTCATAAATCGACATATAATCCTCGAGCAAGAGCTACACAAAATTATAATATAGTTGAAGATTTGGCTCAATCCCCTTCAGCTATGTCTGCTCTTGAGGTATTACAAAATTTTCCCTCCTAGAAACAGGTTTTATTGTTGACCATTGGTGGAATTGATCCAACTTATTATAATCTTGTCGTCTTTAATCATATGGGCTATGTGCCGCAATTACCAGCAGAATTGGCATTTTCCATCCAAGTAAATGTTCTCAATAACCTTGTTCATCGCACTATTATTGATGAGGGAGCATCTACATGCATTATGTCTCTAAACTGTTGGAATTCACTTGGCTCGTCACGATTATCACAATCATCAATGACGTTGAAGGCTTTTGATGGAAGAACATATAAACCTTGTGGTATTATCAATAACCTGCATGTTGAATTAGGAGGCAAAACAGTAAGTATTGATGTTGAGGTTGTTGACGGACCCCTTGACTATAATATTTTACTCAGAAAACCATGGGTATATGCAATGACTGCCATTGTTTCTACATATTTTAGAATGATTTCCTTTCCACATAAAGGTACAATCACAGTCATTAATCAATTATCCTTTTTTTCCTCCGCTTCGCAGGTAACTGGAAGCGTTTCGTTTGTTCACTTACCCCAACTAGAAATTCAAAACATTGGTGTAGGACTCTTAAAGGATTCCACTCTTATGGGAACCTTTGCATTACCGCCGCCCGCGACATCAGCAGAAATTGCAAGCATAGAGACCTGTTACATGATCTCTTCCACTCTATCTGGCTTAAGGGAGAGTACGGGTGATTTTGATATTTCTACGTTGGATGATGTTTTACTGCCCAGCCCTATTGAGATGGCATAGCAATCAATCTATTTGGCTTGGGTGGAAAATCCAAAATCAGCGTTGCCGAGTGTTTGGGTTGATCGTTCATTAGATTTTGGTACTCCATATGATCCATTTTCCTCAAAATTTTTGACAGATGAAAATATTTTGGAAACTATGATGTCAAAAGGAGAACCATGGGAATATTATCATCATCATTCCCATCTTCCTGATTATGAAGAAAATAATCTTAGTGAACTATATCACCCATCCATCAAAAATTTCTTTTCAAATTATTTTCTGATTAATGTAATTGAATCTGAGCAAGATTTATCTAATATTGAATAAATTATTTCTATTGATATTTTGACTAAACCTGGCATTGTAGAAAATATTCATGTTGGTTTATCTTGTTCTCTATCAGAACTTGATTCATATCTCTCTCTTTTTCATGAATTTTGTGACGTATTCGCTTGGTCTTACGAGGAAATGCCAGGCATAGATACTAGTATAGTTGAACACACTATTAATATGTATCCTCATGTCAAACT
Source organism: Pinus albicaulis (assembly GCA_034641835.2). Lineage (NCBI taxonomy): Eukaryota > Viridiplantae > Streptophyta > Pinopsida > Pinales > Pinaceae > Pinus > Pinus albicaulis. Next base: position 1,056,578,528 of record CM076581.1, read on the forward strand.
GGTGCGTCAATGGCTTCGTCCAGTTCATCCAAAGAAAGTCGTTGCCATCAAAGCAGAAGTTGAAAAACTTTTGCGTGTTGGTTTCATTTACCCTGTTCTGCTAACTGAGTGGGTTTCCAATATCATTCATGTTATGAAAAAACAAGGAACCATCAAAGTGTGCATCGATTATCGGGATGTCAATCAAGCTTATCCAAAAGACAACTATCCTACTCCCTTTATCGACCAGATTATAGATGATTGTGCTAGATGCGAGATATTTTCATTCATGAATGGATTTTCTGACTACAATCAAATAAATATTCACCCAGATGACCAACATAAGACATCATTCATCTGTCCCTAGGGAACATTCACATATAGGAAACTTCCGTTTGGTTTAAAGAACACTGGGCAACTTTTTAGAGAACAATGGATTATGCTTTCAACAACATAAAGCACATTGTTCAACCATATCTAGATGATCTACCAGCGCATTCACGAAATCAGACTGATCACCCGATGCATTGAGAGCCATTTTCTTACGCTACCGACACTACATGATACGCCTCAATCCACACAAATGTGTGTTTTGTGTAGGTTCTGGTCAATTGCTTGGATTCATAGTCTCAAAAGAAGGAATTCTAATAGACCCACTGAAGGTACAGGCCATTCTTGATTTTCCTGTGCCATCAATCTTACTTCAGATAGAGAAACTTCAAGGAAAGACTAACTTCCTAATAAGGTTCATTCCAAACTACACCGAAATGGCTAAAGGATTTACTCGATTATTGAAAAAGGGGGTTCCCTTCCATTGGGACCAAGTTGCGCAAGCTTCTTTTGATGTTGTCAAGGACCATATTGTCTGAGGGTCATTAATGTATCCTCCTAATTATCAAAATGATTATTTCCTATATATCGTCACGGCTGAAACGACCATCACCATGGTTTTGGTCCAAGTAGAAGATGGAATTGAACATATGATCTATTATTTGAGTCGTAATGTCAATGATACGAAATTTAAGTACTCGTACGTGGAAAATATTTCCTTGGCAGCTGTTCAAGCTATCCAAATATTTCCCCATTATATCCTGCTCCGAAAAACCACAATAGTTTCGGATTGCAACCCCATGACTTACATCTTATCATGTCAATTGCTGGAGGGAAAGTATTCAAAATGGATTGTCATTTTACAGGAATTTGATTTGGAATTCATTAAATCCAAGTCAAAGAAGTCTTTAGTTTTGGCTGAGCTTCTCTGTGACCTTCCCTCTAATGGAACTGCTACTACATCGGAACCATCTATTCCAGATGAGTCTTTGTTTCTGATTGGATCATCTGATCCTTGGTATGGGGATTTCATCATTTATCTCCAAACCCAAACTTTTCTACCTAATACCTCTCAGTCTGATTAGCGACGTATTCGATACCAAGCCAAAAATTATCTAATCATCGGCGATACACTTTATCATCATGGTGTCGATACCATTTTAAGGAGGTGCCTCGCTCATGAGGAGGCCGAAAAAGTATTAAATTATTTTCATGTTGGGGCTTGTGGTGGAAAGTTATCTAGATAAGCTACCACGTAGAAGATACTCGGCGCCAGTTACTTTTGGCCTACTATTTTTCGAGATTGTATCTTTGCAGTCAGAAGTTGCCATGCATGCCATATTTTTTATAGTAAAATCCGCAAACCGCCAGCACCAATGCATCATGTTGTCTCTGCTAGACCATTTATGAAATGGGGTATTGAATTCATGACCTGTAACCCTCCTTCGTCCAGGAGCACAATTATATTATTGTCGTGGTTGACTACTTTACCAAATGGGTCAAAGAAATGCCTACATTCAACAACACAGGACAGACAGCTACATTGTTTTTCTTTAACCACATTATTACATGGTTTAGGGTCCCACAGGCTATAGTTACAGATCATGGGAAGCATTTTTGCAACCATATGATGTCTGAATTAACTGCCAAGTTAGAATTGTCACATGATAATTCTACTCCTTATTATCCACAATCAAATGGACAAGTTGAGGCTATTAAAAAAATTCTTAAAAGAATGATTCAACGAATGATAGGAGTCCGTAAAAGAAACTGGCACTCAATCTTGTACTCCACCTTGTGGGTGTATCGAACCTCAGTGAGAAACGCAACCAGATTTACTCCTTTTCCAGACCATACACCAATTGAAAAGGAGTAAATCCGGTTGCGTTTCTCACCGAGGTTCGATACGCCCACAAGGCGGAGTATAGGATCAAGTGCCAGTTAATTTTATGGACTCCTATCATTTGTTGAAGCATTCTTTTAATAATTTTTTTAATAGCCTCAACTTTTCCATTTGATTGTGGATAATAAGGAGTAGAATTATCATGTGACAATCCTAACTTGGCATCAATTCAGACATCATATGGTTGCGAAAATGCTTCCCATGATCCTTAACTATAGCCTGTGGGACCCCAAACTGCGCAATAACGTGGTTAAAGAAAAACAATGCAGCTGTCTATCCTGTGTTGTTGAATGTAGGCATCGCTTCAGCCCATTTGGTAAAATAGTCGACCGTGACAATAATATAACCGTGCCCCCCAGACGAAGGAGGGTTACAGGTCATAAAGTCAATACCCCATTTCATAAATGGTCCAGAAGAGACAATAGGATGCATTGGCACTGACGGTTTGCGGATTTTACAATAAAGAATCTGGCGTGCATGACAAATTTTGACTGCGAGGATGCAATATCGAAAAATAGTAGGTCAAAAGTAACCGGCACCAAATATCTTCTACGCGGTAGCATATCCAAATAAATGTCCACCACAAGCCCCAGCATGACAATCATTTAATACTTTTTAGGCCTCCTCATGAGTGAGGCACCTCCTTAAAATGGTATCGACACCACAACGATAAAGTGTATCGCCGATGATCAAATAATATTTGGCTTGGTATCGAATACGTCGCTGATCAGAGCAAGAGGTATTAGGTCGAAAAGTTTGGTTTTGGAGATAAATGATGAAATCCCCATACCAAGGATCAGATGATCTGATTAGAAACAGAGACTCGTCTGGAATAGATGGTTCCAACATAGTAGCAGTTCTATCAGAGGGAAGGTCACAGAGAAGCTCAGCCAAAACTAGAGACTTCTTTGACTTGGATTTGATGAATTCCATATCAAATTCCTGCAAAATGACAATCCATTTTGAATATTTTCCCTCCAACAATTGACGTGATAAGATGTAATTCATGGGGTTGCAATCCGAAACTATTGTTCTTTTTCAGAGCAGGATATAATGGCAAAATCTTTGGACAGCTTGAACAGCTGCCAAAGCAAGCTTTTCCACGTACGAGTACTTAACTTCCGTATCTTTGAGATTATGAATCAAATAATAGATCGGATGTTCAATTCCATCTTCTACTTGGACCAAAACCATGGTGATGGTCGTTTCAGCCACGGCGATATATAGGAAATAATCATTTTGATAATTAGGAGGATACATTAATGATGCTCGGACAAGATGGTCCTTGACAGAATCAAAAGAAACTTGCACAACTTGGTCCCAATGGAAGGGAACCCCCTTTTTCAATAATCGAGTAAATCCTTTAGCCATTTCGACGTAGTTTGGAATGAACCTTCTCAGGAAGTTAGCCTTTCCTTGAAGTTTCTGTATCTGAAGTAAGTTTGATGGTGCAGGAAAATCAAGAATGGCTTATACCTTCAGTGGGTCTATTTGAATTCCTTCTTTTGAGACTACGAATTCGAGCAATCAACCAGAACCTACACAAAACACACATTTGTGCGGACTGAGGGGTATATTGTAGTGTCGACGGCGTAAGAAAAGGGCTCTCAAATGCATCGGGTGATCAGTCCAATTTTTTGAATACACTGGTAAATCATCTAGATATGGTTGAACAATGTGCTTGATGTCCTTGAAAGCATAATCCATTGCTCTATGAAAAGTTTCCCCAGCGTTCTTTAAACCAAACAGAAGTTTCCTATATGTGAATGTGCCCTAGGGACAAATGAATGTTGTCTTATGTTGGTCATCTGGGTGAATATCGATTTGATTTTAGCCGGAAATTCCATCCATGACCGAAAATATTTTGCATCCAGCACAATCATCAATAATCTGGTCGATAAAGGGAGTAGGATAGTTGTCTTTTGAAAAAGCTCGATTGACATCCCGATAATCGACACACACTTTGATGGTTCCCTATTTTTTCATAAAAGAAATGATATTGGAAACCCACTCAGTTAGTGGAACAAGGTAAATGAAAACAACACGCAAGAGCTTTTCAACTTATGTTTTGATGGCAGCGGCTTTATTTGGATGAACTGGACGAAGTCGTTGACACACCAGTTTGACATCAGGATACATATTAATAGTGTGTTCAACTATACTAGTATCTATGCCTGGCATTTCCTCGTAAGACCAAGCGAATACGTCACAAAATTCATGAAAAAGAGAGCGATATGAATCAAGCTCTGATGGAGAACAAGATACACCGACATGAATATTTTCTACAATGCTAGGTTTAGTCGAAATATCAATAGAAATCGTTTCTTCAAAATTTGATAAATTTCGCTCAGATTCAATTGAATTATTTAGAAAAGAATTCGAAAAGAAAGTTTTGATGGATGGGTGATATAGTTTACTAATATTATTTTCTTCATAATCAGGAAGATGGGAATGATGATGATAATCTTCCCATGGTTCTCCTTCTGACATCATAGCTTCCAAAATATTTTCATCTATCAAAAATTTTGAGGAAAATGGATCAGTTGGAGTACCAAAATCTAATTAACGACCAACCCAAACACTCGGAGACTCTGATTTCGGATTTGTCGCCCAAGCCAAATAGATTTATTGCTATGCCAGCTCAATAGGGTTGGGCGGTAAAACATCATCCAATGTAGAAATATCATAATCACCCGTACTCTCCCTTAAGCCAGATAGATTGGAAGAGATCATGTAACAGGTCTCTATGCTTGCAGTTTTTGCTGACGTCACAGGCAGCGGTAATGCAAAGGTTCCCATAAGAGTGGAATCCTTTAAGAGTCCTACACCAATGTTCTGAATTTTTAGTTGGGTTAAGTGAACAAACGGAATGCTTCTAGTTACCTGTGAAGCGGAGGAAAAAACGGATAATTGATTTATGACTGTGATTATACCTTTATGTGGAAAGGAAATCATTCTAAAATATGTAGAAACAATGGCAGTCATTGCATATACCCCTGGTCTTCTGAGTAAAATATTATATTCAAGGGGTCCGTCAACAACCTCAACATCAATACTTACTGTTTTTCCCCCTAATTCAACATGCAGGTTATTAATAATACCACAAGGTTTATATGTTCTTCCATCAAAACCCTTAAATGTCGATTATGATTGTGATAATCGTGGCGAGCCAAGTGATTTCCAACAGTTTAGAGACATAATGCACGTAGATGCTCCCTCATCAATAATAGTGCGATGAACAAGGTGATTGAGAACATTTACTTGGATGGAGAATGCCAATTCTGCTGGTAATTGCGGCACATAGCTCGTATGATTGAAGACGACAAGATTAGAATCAGTCAGATCAATTTCACCAATGGCTGACAATAAAGCCTACTTCTAGGAGGGAAAATTTTGTAATACCTCAAGAGGAGACATAGCTGAAGTGGATTGAGCCAAATATTCAAATAGATTATAATTTTGTGCAGCTATTGCTCGAGGATTATATGTCGATTTATGAATTACTCCCTTTGCTGGCTTAATTGTCAATTCAAGAATAATAGTAGGTGGTATTGATTCATTAGATGGATTCGTTCTCAAGGTAGTAGGTTGATCAGTGGCCGGACTACCATAGTCTTCATTCCGCATCGACACCAAAATAACTTGTGAAGGTTTTGTTGTGGATAACATTAACGCTTGGGAACTAGGAGCTGGATCTGTAGCAACCAAATTTGTTTCTGGATTTGGAAATGGGTATGTCAACACAGCTGATGCAAGAGAAGTCTTGATGATTTTCAATACTTTAGCATGGTGAGGAAAATCCCTAAAAAAGTGTTCCTCGTTACATATTATGCATGGATAATGAGGTTTCCGTGGTCTAGGCGATTGATGAGATGATCTTTCCTGTGGGTTAGAAGTTTTCTTTTTCTTTGATTTTCCCTTTTTATTACTTCCTGGTTGATTTTCACTTTTTCCTTTGTCAAATGACATGGCATTAATTTCGGAAGTAGGAGCAAGATCAGATGCAGTAACGTGGTGTGTGTTTGCAGTGCCTATCAAGCTGTCTCTAGCATGAGAGTCCTTTATTTGAGGAGGAACATTGAAATTAGATCGTGGCGCATTTGGGATTTTTCATAGAGTGTTCCAAACTAAGTGTAAATCAAGTCTAAATATTGGGCACGAGCGATAAATTTCTCTTCTGTGACGACGCCACCTTTAGCCACATCCTCGGTTATAGATGGTAACAGGGACTTAATGAACCATTTAGCAAGGAGCTGATCAGGAACAAATGTCTTAACCATTTGTTGACGACGACGCCACTCATGAATATGATTGGAAGTGTGAGTAGCATTAGTCTTTTGTTGGTCAAGAGTTCTGTTCCAGTTTCGTATCTAATCGGTAACTGGAAATGGGTCAAAAAGATAGTAGCTAAGGTAGTAAAATTGTCGAAAGATGCTCTAGGTAATTCAATGTACCATTTAGTTGCCGGACCTGTGAGCATACGCTGGAAAAGACGTAATCGAACATAATCATCATTTAGGGAATTTGATGAACACCATAAATGATAAGTCATAACATGAGTTGATGGATCTTCTCCAGGGTTTACATTGAATTTAGGAATGTCGTAGGGTAATTTAAGAGGTATCACCGGCCACCAAGGAGCATAATTGATAGGATCATTGGTTAACCGGTTTAAATCTGGTAATTATAAGGTTGCAACAAAAGGAAACTGTCGATTAAGGTCAGGTTGAGCATAGCTAGGATAAGATGGAATTTCTTGGACAACATGTCTATGATTCACCTATAATATCAATATTATTACATTAATTAAATTAATCATTCTCTAGCATTTCTCTATTCAAATTATTCCTTCTCAAGCACTGAGATCTGTGCTCAATTTATAGATGAATAGTAGATTGTTTTGCAATCAATAAATTTCCAAAAATAGGCAAGACATGTTTCCATTCATGTAGATGTCAAATGGACACTTGGATTCAAAGCTTGACACATGTGAACTCTTCTAGAAGGCACTAGCCAAGTGGAGATTTCGAAACAATGAGAATTTCGCTCCCAATGTGACCAACGCACCTGTGAATGTCGAGAAGTGCTTTGCAGAGTAGCCTTGCATGGGTCTACCTGCATATGCAATGCACTTAGGCCCCTTAGAGCTTGCATTAGTGAGCTCTCATATGCTATATAATAAGCTTCAAACCATGGAAATCCTTGCTTGATGAAAGTCTTTTGGAATGGTGCCCAAATTGACCTATAACAATTGCCCCCTAAAGCATTAGATCCAAATAATAAGAACATTTGATTGAGATGCTTTACACTGTGATGAATCTGGAAACGAAGTGGAATGGTCACTTGCATCAATATTATAATACATTACATCATGATATATCCTCTATTGATAATAATTGTTGAGGGTAGGAATTCCCATGTTCAGCACATAAAACAATCTAATAACATGTACATAATTCAGAAAGTCATTTCCATTGGAATGTTGCCTAGATGCAGACATGCCTACAAATATAGGCCCATGTTTGGATGAAAATCTGTATGTAAGGTCACCGTACAGATGATGTGTACAAGAATCCTGAAATCGCAGCCCGGATGGATGAAACTAGATCCGGGGTCTTCTTATCTCGTTCACTCGATCATTCGGGTACAAGTTTAGCCATGCGAATATATGATTTTTCGTCGAACATGGAAAGACATCGTTTGATTACCAGCTAATGATGTGAGTTGTTAACAAACACGAGAGAACCACCATTAATGTCAATGGCCCTCAAGGTACTGCAGTACATTTCGTAGGGCGTGAATAGATGATTTGATGTCGAACGCCAAAAAAAATCTTTCAGTCAAAGGTCTGAAAGCGAGGATCTTGTCAATGCTGTAACAAGCCTCATGGTACTGGAATCTGATGTTTCTAAGTGAACTTCCTGGATATTGATTTGTAGTCGACAGGAAGTCACCTTATTGCAAAACTGGAGTTACTGATTTCGAATACAAGGGTATGACTCGATATAGAAATTTTTAGGGATGACGGTCATGAAAATGAAGGTTTACGATTATTGCAGATGGATGAGTTTTTAATCACTGGATGACTTCTCTTGAACATATCGGTGACACTGTGATGAGTTGGCAGCATTGACCCAAAAACGAAGTGAAGGTATGATGAACCATAGGTGTGAATGAACCATGAAGATGATTACCCAACCCAAACAGTTACGGACATGGAGTGAAATAAGTGTCATGTTCAAGAGCAACTTGATACCAAAAAGAAACTTTCCTTACTTTTCCCAAATTTTCCCCAGTCATTTGTCAACCAGTACCTCTTTATTTTTTAACAAGCTTGAGGAGGATAACATTTGCTTGATTTATAATTCAACCCTTTGGGTGAATAAAGTATCGCTATTTGATAATTTAATGAGTCTAGCGATGAATGAAACTTGATTCTTGCTATGATTGACAAGCCCGTCGCTATTTTATGTTTTAAAGAGCTTAAAAACAGTGATAGCCCAGTCCTTTTTCATATTTAGAGATTCTGAAAAAAAGGATGAAAGAGAACTCCAAAACTACTTTTTCGTAAATTTGTCATTCAGATCCGAAAAAGTGTAAAATGATATCTGAGAGAACCTCTTTGGTCATGTTTAACCAAGGTATTCCTTTTTCATAAATAATCCATCTCATTCCAGAAAAGGGTTAAACTTATACTGAGTAGATATCAATTCATTTACTTTAACGAGCTCGAAAAGACAAGTGCTCGGCAATATTTTCACATTATCGGAGTCTGAAAATAGCTAAAAGAAGACTCCAGAGGTTCCTTTTTCATTGTTATTGAAGCTTGAAAAAGAGATAAAAGTGCGCTTCAAATCCTTTTTCGTTTTTAACAAAGCTCAAAAAATAAGGAGAAAAAGTATGATTTTTGGTCAACTCATTCTTTGAATAAATCTGCACAACTAATATGTTCATCAGTTGTATTTCCTATTCAGAACAGCATCAAATGGATTAAAAATACATGTTTCATGATAAAAACATAATGAAACTATAGTCATATCAATAAATTTAAGTTGCAAACAATTAAATGACTATAAAAACTAGTTTCACTATTCATTTTTACCATTCCATAGTTACTATTTGCATTTTGGAGCTCTAAACCTGATTTTTCCCCCAAACTTTAGTTATTGATTGCGGTCATTTCTGTGGAAATATTTCATCGTCATTTGATTCAGGTTAGTGCCATGAACCTCCTCTTCCTTTCAGTATTCATTTCATTACCATTCCTTGCATTTTTTTAGGGTTTTGAGGCCCCTAGGGTAAATTCTGCCCAAAATGAGGGAAATGCAGCCCTGAATGTCGAAACCTACAATGCATAGCAGGTACAGTGAAGGGTACTTGCATGTGCAATGCACTGTCTCAGCCCAGGGAGTGCGTTGGGCGTAGTTCAAGTTTTTGATTTTCATGTTGTGCCCAAAATTAGCCTAGTTTTTTGCAATGAATGAAATCTAATGGATCTCATGGTTGATTTTAAGGTTTCAATCGGATTATAATGACAATTGCATGGAGAGAAAGAGAACATGAAGAACAAGATATGATTGCCTTGAATGGTCTGGGTACTGTAAGAGCCCTAAGAGATTGTGGACTACTTAAGTACTTCAAATTGTCGGGAATGAGGCAACAAATAGAACTCTTGGAGTTCTTAGTTCGGGCATGGGATCCGACGATAGAGGCATTTCACATAAAAAATCAATTTTTGTCCATAACATTTGAGGATGTGTATTTTCTCACAGATTTTTCGAGGAGAGGTTTGCCCATTTCTCTCACAGGGTCTACCGTTTGAGGGGAGATAGTGAGGGATTATGTTATGCAGTATTTCTATCCAGGGTCAAAACCTAGCAAATATGGAAAAATAAAAATCCGGGATCTCAGGGATTTTCCTTTGAGAACCATCCTTTTCACGATTGCTAAACTTGTTGGCACCGTTACACTCCATGTAGTGAACAGATCATATATGTAGTATGCGATAGAGTGATTAGAACCAATAGTCTTCAACTAGTCTAAAGTTGTTCTATCTCAGATAAAGGAGCAACTGAATAAAGCAAAGGGAGGAAGGAAGAAATATTTCAGTTATGGTTCCATCCTTATCTCCTTCACTTTGGAATGGATTCCACTGATGCAGCCAAAACATGTAACATTGGATATATCTAGTCCTGGAGATCCTCGAATATAGAGATGGGTAGAACTCATGGGTCAACATGCAGACCAATCGACCGTTATGTTCTTGACTGCATTCTTCACCTGGTTTCACTGACAGAATGTCGCCATCAATGAGTATGCATATGCAGGCATTGACTTCAGAAGAGATCCAGATCTAGTATTACCAGAAGGCGCTCAGTAGGGTGCAATAGGTAAGAATGATTCAACCATGTTTTTTGATTTTCCTAAGGTTTATACAATTTTTTTGTTTTTTGATTACTTTTCAAGACTAAACAAAATTTTTGATGTAATGCAGATATTGGTCGCATTCAACCAGTAGAGGAACCAGAGTGCGAAGTGTTGAATATTTAATTAAACTGAGAGGGGGGGGTGAATCAGTTTAATACATACATAAGCCTTTTAAAATTTTCACCAAAATTATTTACAGCTTAATGTGTGAACAATTTTATTTGCAACCAATATTAATTTATTGTGACATCATACTTATGTTGAAAGCAGCAAGCAATTAAGAAAATTGAAATAATCACATCAACACATAAGAAGCTCACATAGAGACAGCAGATGTAAGTGGAAACCCATAAAGGGAGAAAACCACATCTTATTATTGTTGTGATGCAAATGCAAGCTCCAACTCCCTCTCACCACTGTTTTCTGTAGGCACCAACCTACATGAGGCTATATCCTCAATTATTCAAGCTACAACTTGCAAGGAAGCACCAACTCCCTTCAATTTTTTGTAGGCACCAACCTACAGGAGGCTCCAACCTCAATCAGCTACAACTGACAGCTATCAAGCTGCAACTTGATAGGGAAGCTCCATCTTCCTCAATTTATCAAACTAAATGTTTGCTGATTTACCTTAGATATCAACTATGTTCTGTAGCTTCTCTTTCTGCTCTTCCTTTCTTAATCTACTCTGCCTCACACTTCTATATTCTGCCTTCTCTAGATTTACTCTCTCTAACCTCTTTTTGCATATCAAGATGATATTATTTATAGAATTTTCTTGTGACTGTTAGCATTCCTCAAAGAATTTGGAATGGACAGCCATATCTTTTCGCATTCTGCCTTTTCATTTCTTTTCCAGCTCACTCAGAAAAATGTAACTGTAGGTGCTTATTTTAATATTACAGTGGGATATTTGTTTTTCTTCTGGAGACTTGTCAATGCATCACAACAATATAAATCAAAAAAATATTTACATTCAAATTACAATGAGAACTCCAGCTCACTCATTCAGCCTCTTGGCTAGTTGCGCATTTGTCTTTTCTTTGACTATGTCTGTCTTTTCTGTGACTGTGTTTTACCAGCTGACTGTAAATCAAACATTTTCCAATGATTTTGTACTTAGCAAGTGTCTTGTTGATGTGGAACGTTCCGCAGGCGGAACATACATATATCGCAATTGTTTTAAATAAGGAATCGCCCTCCACCTTGAGCCGAGGCCCGTGGGTCTACAGACCACGCGACATGTTTTAATACCACTACAACAATGTTATATATATATATATATATATATATATATAACAGCGCCCTTTCATATATACATATAAGTAATTTCAACTCTCGGCACATATCATAACCATTATTAACTCCAAAAGTCTTCATATGGTTCAAAAACCCATTCCATTCAACGCCAACGCAATTCACAATGTGCCCAATTCCTTAATGCTGTAGTCTGCCATCGCTCTTCATAAGTCTGATTCACCTTCGCCATGCATTACTATTTTAACCTTACTCTACAGTAAGATTATTCCAACGCTGTGTTAAATTTCGATTTCAACAAATAGCCCCATTTCCTAGCATTTCTTCCATGGTATTGGATTTCTTTTGATTTTCTGCTCCCACTTATCATCGTAGTTGAAAATCACTGCTTACACCCTACGCCCAAGCTAAAACAGTGTTTAAACGCTGTTTCCAACAAAGTTTATATATATTTCCGCTCCACAAATCTTGTCAATCGCACGGCTTAGAACAAATCGCAATCGGTGGATTGAAATGTGCTACAAGGTTTAACATTCACCACGGTTCCGACGCGATATCACTCTACTTTCACCACTCCGATGCGATTACAATCGGCGATCGGAGATCGCTGGGACTGTATGTCACACCCGTCGACAGACTCCACAGAGTGTCGATGCGATATTCCGGACCCAATTCTACTTTAAACCCAGTCTTGTAATACTTCGCGTCCGCCTATGTGATATTAATCGGAGATTGCAAATCGCAATATTCCAATGTCACTCCCTCGTAAGTATTGCGATATCTACGGACCCGATTCCATTTCAAAACAATTTATGATACTTCGCGTCCAGATTCATTTGTTATATGCAGCAATATGGAAGCCTCTCCGGTCCCGATGCAATGAGTTTAACGGACCCGATAATTTACAAAGCCAATATATATATTACTTCAAGTCGACTCAAAAGTTCTGTGAAATCAATTTTACACCAATTCTCTTGTGTTAATTATTCTTCCAACTCACAAATTCCGACTATGCTATGTTTTCCTTAATCACGGGAGTTCTTATAATAAAGCGCTCCACTTAAATAACTGATATATATGTATACGTTTTGTCTATATATGTGTTTATATATATATACTTTTCCGTTGGAGTTAATCGATTCCCGGAATAAGGTTTATGTTTAAATATGTAACGCCCATCGGGTAATGATCCTCCGGGTTGGGCGATTCTCGGAATTTATAACGGCTCTGCCTCTGCCTCTGTTGCTTCTGTAACTCTGCCTCTGCCTCTGCCTTCGCTGTATATTCCCTGCTGTTGTTGTTCTTTGCCTTATTTTCCATCAATGACAATATTTTCAACACGAAGTAGATACACCAGCATAGAGGGTTTTCAGGAGAGTAGTCCTTCAGGACCTTGATATGGCTGAGACTCTAGCTGAGCTTCAGCTGCACATAGAGGGATTAACCTTTGGGATTCTGGATTTTCGGCTCAAAGAGTTACCCATGCGACTGCAGCGACACACTATTGGTGTTCCTAACCGTTGGATGCGGTTGCTCCGTAGGATTGCTAGATCTATAGCATGTTATCATGAGCACCACTAGTTTACTTGTGACTTTTTGCATACATTTTGAAGTCAGATGACCAACGTGTCTTGGGCACAAATTTTTAAAAAACCTATAACTATCTATCTATATGTTTTCAAAGTTTTTCCTATGTTTAATGTGCAGTCCTATTCAATGATGTGAATGTTTTCTTTACCTATGACGCAAATTTCTGTCTAAAACTTGATAAGCTAATGAATTAGTTAAAGCGTTCATTTCTGGAAATGTGTTGATATTGAATGAAATCAAAATGTCTTTCCAAAAGTTGAACTCGTAGGAACAATCTAAGAAGTGTTGGATTTCTAACAGTATAAATAATTGTAAGTTGTAGTACCACAAGTTGTGGGTCTAACCTTATGATTATGTGGTTAATACCAAATGAAATGGCATCAGAGATAATTTCAATCAATGCCCTATACTCAACGATATTTTTTGTCGATCTACCTATACAAATCCCTTAAAAACTCACTAACTCGTCGTTCGGAGAAAAAATGGCCCACGCTATAGAGGATAGATTTTGCGTACTATGGCTAGCACCATCAGCATATCCAACAAATAGTTCTGAAGATTCAGAAATCTGCCATAAAATGTAAACCAGATTACTAATGTTAAGAAAACTCTAAAAACAAATTAAGATAGTGAATGCAAATCAACATCATATAAACAATATAATACAAAAAATTACTATGCTCATGATTAAGCATAGTAACGTTTCAAATACAACCCATTTCTAGGCTGTGCCAATGGAATCCCATCATAATCAACTAACTTGTAGGCACCCTTAGAAAGAACTATTTTGACAATAAAGGGGCCATGCCATAATGGTTTGAATTTCCCTGTACCTATTACATCAGCTTCTTGGTCGTAAAAAAGGACCAAGTCACCCTTTGAGTAGATGCGAGGCTGGACATTTTTGTCGTATTGCGCCTTTATACGTCTCTTATGCGCTTCGTTGGCCAATTGGGATTCACGACGTGTTTCATCTATATGGATGAGGTTAAGGAGACATGCTTCTTCTTCTGAGGTGTCAGGTAACAAGTCTATCGCGAGTTTTAACAATGATATCTCACATTAGATTGGTGATATAGCTTCCATACCAAACACCAATTGAAAAGGAGTAAATCTGGTTACGTTCTCACCGAGGTTCGATATGCCCACAAGGTGGAGTACAGGATGAAGTACCACTTCCCTTTACGGAGTCCTATCATTTGTTGAAGCATTCATTTAAGAATTTTGTTAATAGCTTCAACTTGTCCATTTGATTGCGGATAATAAGGACTAGAATTATCATGTGACAATCCTAACTTGGCAGTCAATTCAGATATCATATGGTTGCAAAAATTCTTCCCATGATCCGTAACTATAGCTTGTGGGACCCCAAACCATGTACTAACGTGGTTAAAGAAAAACAATGCAGTTGTCTGTCCTGTGTTGTTGAATGTAGGCATCGCTTCAGCCCATTTGGTAAAATAATCAACCGCGACAATAATATAACTGTGCCCCCCAGAAACATAGATGCAAGAATTACGCTTCCCTAGATAGGTGCTAGTCTATAACAACAGGTGAAAGACTATACTACCATTTCTCCTAACTTAGAATAGATACACAGAGAGGATTGGAAGCTTACTTGTTCAGTTGCTTCCAAATGGCTCCTTCTGTCGCTTCTATTACAGCTTCCAATTCAAGCAGTTTGTGAGCTGAATTCTTCCTGCAAGAAAGAATACTGAAAAAGTAGAAGATGAAATAATATATATATCTATTCAAGCTAGTTAGCTAAATCAGTAATGCATAAACTACATTCATCAACCAAGATCTTACAATATGGAAAATCAAATTTAACATAGATGCATGTAGGGAAAAATAAGAAGTACTCTTTATTGATGATAGAAGGAGAGGTTACAAACTAGTGACTGATTTGAAGTGACCTTCCAACAAAGTTCCCAAGCCTCATCACAACATAAATCTCCCCAGCAACTTCACAAATCTAGCCCTCAATTGAAAATTCTCCAGCATTCCTCTACTCAAATTCTTCCTTTTCAAACACTTAGATCTGTGTTCAATTTATAGATGAACTGTAGGTTTTTTTGCAATCAATAACTTTCCAAAAATAGGCAAAACATGTTTCCATTCATGTAGATGTAAAATGGACACTTGGATCTGAAGCTTGACGCATGTGAACTCTTCTAGAAGGCACTGACCAAGTGGAGATTCTGGAACAATGAGAATTTCGCTCCCAATGTGACCAACGCACCTGTGAATGTTGGGAAGTGCTTTGCAGAGCAGCCTTGCATGGGGCTACCTGCATATGCAAGGCACTTAGGCCCCTTAGAGCCTGCGTTGGTGAGCTCTCATATGCTATATAATAAGCTTCAAACCATGGAAATCCTTGCTTGATGAAAGTCTTGTTTGATTTATCTTGTTTCTTGTCTTAGGGCATGTAGCAACTAAAATGATAAGGAATGATAAACCCTTGATCATCGGTCCTGGAGATGATGCCCAGTTAACCAGGTCATTGGGAATTGTGCCCAAATTGACCTATTACAATTGCCCCCTAAAGCATGAGATCCAAATAATAAGAACATTTGATTGAGATGCTTTACACTATGATGAGTTTGGAAATGAAGCAGAATGGTCACCTGCATCAATCTTACAATAAATTACATCATGATATATCCTCTATTGATCATAATTCTTGAGGGTATGCATTCTCATGTTCAACACATAAAACAATCTAATAACATGTACATAATTCAGAAAGTCATCTACATTGGAATGTTGCCCAAATGCAGACATGCCTAAAGATATAGCCCCATGTTTGGATGAAAATATGTATGTAAGGTCACCGTACAAATGATGTGTACAAAAATCTTGAAATCGCAGCCCCGATGGATGAAACTAGATCCGAGGTCTTCTTATCTCGTTCACTTGATCATTCGGGTACAAGTCTAGCCATGCGAATATATGATTTGTCGTCAAACATGGAAAGACATCATTTGATTACCAACCAATGATGTGATCTATTAACAAATTTGAGAGAACCACCATTAATTTCAATGGCCCTCAAGGTACTGCAGTACATTTTGTAAGGCGTGAATAGATGATTTTATGTCAAACGCCAAAAAAAATCTTTTAGTCAAAGGTCCAGAAGCGAGGATCTTGTTGATGCTATAACAAGCCTCATGTTACTGGAATCTGATGTTTCTAAGTGAAATTCCTAAATATTGATTTGTTGTCAACAGGAAGTCACCTTATTGCAAAACTGGAGTTACGTATTTTGGAGACAAGGGTATGAATTGATACAGAAATTTTCAGGGATGACGGTCATGAAAATGAAGGTTTACAAGTATTGCAGATGGATGAGTTTTTAATCACTCAATGACTTCTCCTAAACATATCGGCGACATTGTGATGAGTTGGCAGCATTGACCCAAAACCAAAGTGAAGGTATGATGAACCATAGGTGTGAATGAACTATCAAGATGATTACCCAATCCAAACAGTCACGGACATGGAGTGAAAGAAATGTCATGTTCAAGAGTGACATGCTACCAAAAAGAAACTTTTCTTACTTTTCCCAAATTTTCCCCGGTCATTTGTCGACCAGTACCTCTTTATTTTTTAACAAGCTTGAGGAGGATAACATTTGATTGATCTATAACTCAACCCTTCGGGCGAATAAAGTATCGCTATTTAAAAATTTAACGAGTCTAGCGATGAATGAAACTCGATTCTTGCCATGATTGACAAGCCCGTCACTATTTTATGTTTTACCGAGCTTAACGACAGTGATAGCACAGTACTTTTTCATATTTGGAGAGTCTGAAAAAGAGGACGAAAGAGAACTCAAAAAGTACTTTTTCGTAAATTTGTCACTCAGATCTGAAAACGTGTAAAATGATATCTGAGAGAACTCTTTGGTCATGTTTAACCAAGTGTTTGGTCAATTTAGTGTGTCCTAAATCGCTACATTAATTTTTCAATCCGGGATTCATAAGCTGACGAAGTGTGGCGCACTATATGTGCAAGATAACCTATCTCTTACTTTTTGTCGTTTTTGGTTTTTTTTGGAAATTCTAAAAGACAAGTATGGGTATAAATGTTCAAGGCAATGATGTCCTTTATAATGATTTCCCAAACTTCAAACTTCAAAAGGATTCTAAAACATTCAATGACAAAATTAATTCCTAAAAGAAAATGAAATTGCGTCACTATTCTAGTCAAACAAACAGTGAACTATTGATCATGAAATTCATTATCCTTGTTGCTGTCTAAATACAAAAGAAACTATGCTCAAAGAAATCCAAGAATTGCAAGAAAAGTAAAGCTAAAATCAAATTACATCAACTCATATTCTGATCCCTCACCATTAGTCTCGCTATGGCTTTCGGAGGTAATCATAAACAACTTGAGCAATCTGATATCTAATTTGTAGAATAATAAACTAATATCAAATTACACATTCATACTTCAATCCCTCACCATTAGTCTCGCTATGGCTTTCGAAGGTAACTGATAATGACATGAGAAATTTAATATCTAGCTTGTAGAAAAATAAACTAATATCAAACTACACACTCATACTTCAATCCCTCACCATTAGTCTCGCTATGGCTTTCGGAGGTAACTGATAATGACATGAGCAATTTAATATCTAACTTGCAGAAAAACAAACTAATATCAAACTACACACTCATACTTCAATCCCTCACCATTAGTCTCGCTATGGCTTTCGGAGGTAACTAATAATGACATGAGTAATTTAATATCTAATCTAACTAATAAAGAAAATGTGCAAGACTGAAATAAACAAAACAATGCTGGAAATAAAATAAAATAAAAACTAAGAAAAATAAGTTACCAGAAGGACAAGATGGATTCCATGTCATTAGTCATTGTAAAACTATATGCAAATGCCTGGGCTGCCTATTGTAATCTGGAACAAAGACACTGATCAGTTAACAACAGTATAAAACATGAAAATTATGGACAGAAATGAAACATTAATACCATGAGAAATGTGATATATACACGTGAATAACTATAGCATAATAAACGTAAGGAAACAGAGCGTGAAACTATACAATAACAAACAAAACCTCAGCGTGTGCAGGGGCCCTCTGCACAAACCTTGGGCAACAGCTTTCAACTTCGAATTACGCTTATGAACAGATTCTTCTCATATATTTAAAATGCAGTCATAACAAAGAAATAATGTCACGGCACAGTGGGAAAATTACATTATAGAATCCATTCCAGAAGCTAACTACTATGCATATGAGAATGCGTTATTTATAACAGAGGATGACATAACTACTTCCATACACTCTGCGTTGATAGAAGACACGTAAACAACCATGTCCAGAAATCTAGCATTATGGCTGCCGTGAAGATTAAATCTATGGAAGGTGGCTATTGGATTCGGCTTATGGATCATTTCACAGGTGTTGATACGTCCCCTGAGATTTAGGAACGGCCACGCAAGTCTTCACGTGGTGCAAAACAGAGTTCTGTCACCGTAGGACTCTTAGGTTGACCACTGCTTGACTCCCTTTTGACCACGGCCTTCTTTGATGAATTCGACTGAGCCAATAGGACTCAGTCCATATCCATGTCATTTCTAACTTTCCCATGTGGCTCGATTTGCCTGAAGACACCTACAATATAGACTTCAACAAAATGGCTGCGGAAAGTTGAAGCAGCTGCGGAAAGTGACAAGATTCCGCAGCTCAATGAGCAAAAATCTAATTCAAACAGCAGACACAAAAGATAGTTAAAAACCACTTTAAATGCTCTTTTATGATTAATATGCAATGATGTTGATGACTTAGGAGGTTCAGGTAAATGGAAAAAGTCTAGAAAGGTGTATAGGAAAGATGCAAATTTGGGACTCAACATACCCCCACTGTGAAGGTGTTGCATGTCCCCATGCAACCAAAATTTTGATCATCCTCCTTCAATTCATATGCTCTGATACCTCTGCCAGTACATCCAATCCTCTTCTCCTCTTTCTTGGTGCTGCTAACACTCTGGGCTTCTTCATCAAGCATCTGAATTTGAGATTAATCAGTGCTCTACTTATTTTCTTGCATTTCTTCTTCAATTTTCTGTTCTTTTTGTACCATAGTCCCAAATGTAGCATAGTGTTATCATGAATTATCTTGTCCAATCTGCTTTGCTCCCTTAATGCTTCATTTTCATTTTTAATATCTCTGTTTAAAACCTCCAACTCAAAGATTTCTTATTTCAACAATTGGACTAGAGCTTCTTGTACTGTGTGAGGCTGAGTGGATGAAGTGCTGGGGCCCGTGGCTGTCCTTTCTAAAGACTCTATGTAATCATACACCTCATGCTGTTTTGGATCTATCTCAGGTGTCGTTTTCCTTGGGCTGTCTCCAAAATGTTGTGGAGGAGAATTGACTTCAAAATCTGGCCAAAAAGGACTCATGTCAACATCTTGAGGACTAGTTTCAACGTCTGGCTAAGAATGAGGTGGACTATGGCCAGCTGAAGTTTGTTCAGGTGTTTCTTCTCCCAAATCAAAAAAATGGGGTCCTTTTGTTTGTGCTTTTCTCCACTTTCCTTTAAGTCTATTGCTCCTTCTTGCATACTGTGGACTACTGTCTTTTCCTTTCTATTTTTCTTTTCCTTTCTTCTTGGCCATGGTTGACTGTTCCTGAAGATGAACTAGTCTCTCAAACAATATTTGATGGTCTTCTTCTGAGGAAGGGGTTTGATGCACAGCCTCAGTGCTTCTTTTCTCTTTTGATTTTGTTGGCTTTTTACCCACAGTCTCTTCCTTCCTCCTTTTAGACAGTCTTTCTTCCCTACTAGTTCTTTCAACTGTGTTAGTAGGAGTGCTTTGAGTTTTATCACTTGTTCTCTTTCTTCTACTTCTTTTTGATGTACTGCCTTCAGGGGCTGCTTGGGGTTCTTCAAAGAAATTTCTGATTAAAAGCTGCTCCCAAGTGTCCTTTTTCTCCTTTAATTGTTTTTCTATCAAAATTTTCACAAGTCCATGGTGATACAAATGTGGTTCTACGTCCCCCAGATGCTTTTGGACGGTTACAGACATCTTTTTCAAACTGTTTAATAGAAAATATGGTAGATTGAGGATCTGGTTGTCTAGAAAATTCATCAACAATCGGGTATGATACATGTACATTGACCCAAAATGTCCCTCACAGGTGATAAACTTTTGAATAACAAATAATAAACTAGCCCACTCTTCTTTTAAATCATGAACAGGAATTCCCTTTTTGAAAATGGTGATGTCCATACCTGGGTTACGTAGGATCACTCTCTAGACTTCCTCACCAATGCTCTTGTTCTTGAACCAACGTTCACCTTCTTGAGGGAGTTCTGTAGCAGCTGCTATGGATGCCTCAGTCACTATAAATTTGAGGTCCCCAATTTCTACCTCCAGACCGTTGAAATACCTCACAAAAGCTTTTGTTATCTCCTTATTGTAGCCTTTAAATTTCTGAATAAACCGAAGCCATTTTTCCTTCTTCAAGATGTCTTTGACTTGCGGGTATCCTTCCATAAATTTGGGTCCCTCTGGTTCTACCCTCAACAACTTACCCATCTTTCCTTCTATCCTTTAAAACTCATCTGCGTGAGGAGGGTTTAGTGGAGGTAAGACGGCTGAATTAGCGGAAATGAACAGGGTTTATGAAGATGACCAGTGACTGTAAGCGGATATCAGAGAATGGGTACACGGAATGAAGCAGAATAGAGAATAAAATGGGGTGAATGCTTGTGTGAGCACGATGGAAATGCAGTCGTGAGTTCAATAAAACAATAGGGGGATTAAAGTGCATCCAGCAATATTTAAATTGGGTGGCTGCAGAATAGACACAAACACGTTTATGAAATGGCTACGGATTTTATGCGGCTGGGAGAAGCCGTAGTCAAATCAACCACGTTCCATAATTACAGGTGGAGTATCAAAGTATAGCCGAACATGAGTGAAGACCGGAGGTTTGATTATGAGGCCGTTTAAAAATGAATGCAAGGATTGTGGGGGAATCATATAGAGATCGTGGAACGGTTATGAAATCATCAACACAATCATTGCATATAATGGAGCTATGGTTTATAACTATGTAAAAATGTGCTTGAATGCCATTTGAAATCAATTTCTACTCGTACCTTGGAATTCTTGTCATCTTTCATTAATCTTCAATCAGTTGCTCCTCATTGATGCTTTTGAATGCCTCGTGTCTTCATAATATGTCCTCATACCTGCATTTGATTTCATGACTGTTGAACTAACATTTGACTGTAAATTTTAGAAAAACAGAGTAGTGGCTGCAGAAAATGCTTCTGGCTGCGGAAATTGGTGTCAGCTGCGGAAACTGACACAACAATTATTTGGGTGAATGGAGATGGATAGATGATAACTGACTGAATGAAAATGGTCATGAAATACAATTTTATTGGTGAAATGAAATGAAATATATGAAAATGGAGTGAAATGAAATGAAGTGGAGTGGAATGAAGTGGAATGAAATGGAGTGGGTTGTCATAAAACTTTGTGAAATGACAAAGAAAGGGAAAATATAAGGTGTCAGGTGTTCCTGATTTTCACCCTACATTTTCTGTATAAGACTGCCAATCAGTGATTGGTTTTCAGGCTTATACAATTATTATTATTATTATTGTTATTATTATTTTTATTATTATTTTTATTTTTTTTAATTTTCTTTTTAACTGAAAAGAACAAAGGCTAGGCTGGTGGAGAAGAAGGATTCTTCTTCACCAACCTTATTGCAAAATTATCTTGAAACATTTTGACAAATTCCTCTTTTGAGAGTGGCTTATGATAGATCTTTAATCTGTGGCCATTCACAATAAGAGGAGTTTTAAATTCATCAATGGCCTTGATTCTTACCGCTCCATTGCTAAAGATATTTTCAATCTCATATGGCCCAAGCCAATGAGTCTGAAATTTTCCTTTAAAATATTTAAACTTGGAGTCAAATAGCAATGCCCAATCTCCTTCTTGAAACTTCTTCTCTTTGATATATTTGTCATGCCATTTAGCTCTTTGATATTGAACTAGATCTGTTCTTAGAATTGCTTCTTGTCTGATCTCATCTAGCTCATTCAACTGCTCCATTCTATGCTTTTGGGCTTCTGATAGATCCATCCCCAACTGAACTGCTATCTTGAAGGTTTTGACTTGGAACTCAATGGGAAGCAGGACTTCTTTCCCATAAACAAGTTCATAGGGAGAATGTCCTGTTGTATTTCTCCATGTAGTTCTGTAGGCCCACAAGGCTTCAGGAAGCCTTTCTGCCCAATCTCTTCTATGTAGATGAACAGTTTTGGTGATGATACTTTCGAGAAATTTGTTGGTAGACTCCACTTGACCATTTTCTTGTGGATGGTAAGGAGTAGATCTTCTATGCTTGATTTTGTATTCTTCCATCAGCTTCTCCACTAGGTTGGATGTGAATTGGCTTCCTTGATCTGTCACAATTTCTCTTGGAACACCAAAGCGAGTAAAAATATCCTCATAAAGAAAATGAACAACTGAATTTTCAGTAGCAGATACTAATGCTTTGGCTTCTACCTATTTAGTAACATAATCAGTACAAACCAATATATACTTCTTTTTCTTAGATGGTGGATTAATAGGTCCAATGAAATCTAAAGCCCATTTTTCAAAGGGTTCAATGAGTACCTGTGTTTGCAATGGCATTTCATTTGAAAGGGTAGGTTTCCCTACTCTTTGGCAGCTATCACACCTTTTGACATATTGTTTTTCATCTTTGAAAAGGGAAGGCCAATAATATCCCAAGGAAAGGATTTTATAGGCCGTCCTTTTGTCCGCAAAGTGTCCGCCGCATGGTTCATCATGACATGCCTTAAGAATATCAGGCATTTCATATTCCCTGACACATCTTTTGATCACAAGATCTGGCCCTGTTTTAAACAATTCGTTAGAAATCCATGAATATTTTGAACTCTCCTGAATAATCTTTCTTTTTTCACTTGGAAATAAATGTGGAGGCAGTTTCCCTGTAACCAAATAGTTAGCAATATCTGCATACAAAGGAGTCTTAATAGTTACTGCAAACAAGTATTCATCAGGAAACTTATCCTCTACAGGAGAATCTTCTTTAGTATTCTAAATCCTAGACAAGAAATCAGCTACTGTATTTTGTTTTCCTGGTCTATCCAACACAGTAATATTGAATTCTTGCAAAAGTAAGAGCCATCTTGTCACTCTACCATTAGTAACAGGTTTATTCATTAAATATCTAATTGCAGAATGGTCAGTATGAATAAAAGTTTCATAGCCTGTTATGTAATGTCTAAACTTATTGATTGCATGAACAATGGCTAAAAACTCTTTTTCAGTCACAGTATAATTTAACTCTGTGGGAGTTAAATTTTTACTGGTATAATAAATGGCATAAGGAACTAAATCTTTTTGACCCAACATAGCTCCTAAAGCTGTATCTGAAGCATCCGTAGAAATATGGAAAGGGAGTTTCCAATTTGATCCTCTCAAGATAGGTGCTTCAGATATTCTTGTTTTCAAAGTTTCAAAGGATGATTGACAATCAGGATCCCATTTAAATTCACAGTCTTTTGTAAGCAATTTGAAGAGTGGAGATGCTATTTTAGTGAAGTTTTCTATAAATCTTCTATAGTAACCAGTAAATCCTAGAAAACTTCTAACATCTCTTTGACAATTTGGAATAGGCAACTTGGAGATGACTTCAACTTTTGATTTATCAACTTTAATCCCATCTCCTGAGATATGATGCCCCAAAACAATACCTTCAGTAAACATCATAAAGAATTTTTCATGGCTTAATGAAAGGTTTGTTTCTTTACATCTTATAAGGACCTTTTCCAAATTTTCTAATGCCTCTTCAAATGAATTACCATAAACTGTAAAATCATCCATATAAACCTCTACACAATCATGGATTAGATCAAAAAAAATTCCAAGTACTGCTCTTTGGAATGTTGCGGGTGCATTACATAACCCAAAAGGAAGCACTCGATAGGCAAAAGTCCCCCATGGACAGGTAAATGTGGTCTTATCTTGATCTTCAGGTGCTACCTGAATTTGATTATAGCCACTAAAACCATCCAAAAATGAAAAGTACTTTTTGCCTGCTAATGTATCTAATACCTAATCGATAAAGGGCAAAGGAAAGTGATCCTTCAAAGTTGTTTTGTTCAATTCCCTGTAATCAATGCATACCCTTTATTTACCATTCTTTTTAGGTACTATAACCAAAGGAGAAACCCATCGGCTATCTGAAATTGGATAAATGAAGTTTACATTGAGTAGTTTTTAGAGCTCTTCTTTCACTATCTCCCTAAGGTTTGGATTCATCCTTCTTTGAGGTTGTCTGATTGGTCTACTATTTTCCTCAATATAGATATGATGGATGCAAGTCTTAGGATCAATACCTTTCATATCAATATACTCCCATGAAAATGCAGTAGAATGTTTTTGCAAGATTTTGGTTAGTTCTTCCTGTTGTGACTTTTTCAAATTTTTGTTGATATTCAATGTTTTTCCTGGAAAAATCTCAATGGTAGAACTACCGAACTCTTCCATAGAGTAAAGAGACATTTGTCTTGATGATAAATATTCAATGTCGGATTCCAACTGAAATTGTGTGGGGTCATATTCTGAAGATGTCTCAAAATTTTCTAATGTGTTCAGAATTTGACTATCCTCACTAATTTCAGAAATGGTAAAGACAGGTTGTATAGTGTCCTCATCATCGACCCATTCATTGTCTCCTACTTTTGTGATTGCTTTTGCTGGAGGATACAAATTGAATTTCTTTGTCGAATTACCATTAGAAATGTACATATCCCCAGATCTACAACTAATGAAAGCATCAGCCGTGGCTAGCCAAGGTCTTCCTAAGATAAGTGGGTGCCCTCCTAGATTACTTTTGGGAGTCAAAATCATAAAATCTACTGGATATTCCCAAGAATCTAAGGAGACTGAAATATCTTCTAATACACCATCTGGTTTGATAATTGATCGATCTGCAAGTTGTAGTAAAGTAGGTGTAAAAAGAAGATTAGGAAGTTTTAGTTGTTCCATAGTCTGTCTACTCATAATGTTGATAGCAGCCCCTAAGTCAATCAATGTGTTTTGAATTTCTATCCCATTTATATGTGTCTTGACAATTGGACTACCTGGATCTACATACTTCTGCATGGTAATTTTTCCCATCATGATATCTGCAATTTTTCCTACCAGGTGGATTCTTCTTGTATCTCTTAGTTTCCTTCCTGGTCTTTTGAGACTCAACTCCTTTACTGTTTTTGCTAGAATAGGAATCTCTTTGATGGCTTGTAGCAAGGGAATCTTGATACAAACATTCTTTAATTCATCTAGAAAATTATATTTAGGCAACAAGATTTGTTTTTCCACCCCTTTATCAATTTGTAATCTTTCAGGGAAAGGAGGTGTGGATGAAGATGCAGGTTGCTCAACTATAGGAGTTGTGGGGGTTAACTTTTCTTTCTCTTTTTGAATGTTTGAATTTTGAAGAGATGTTTCCTCAGAACCCTCATTGACTTTAAGAGAGTCCTCCTTAGAGGTATCTTTCTCTTAGACATCTATAGAAGGTTTTTCTAAAACTCTACCAGACCTGAGTTGTACATCATTGAGAGGAACAATAATATAGGTAGGAAATTGTTGTCCTTCTATCATGTGAGTATTCTGAGGATTTTTATTGTTAGGATTTGGCAATGGCTGAGATGGAAGTTGATTTGTCTTTTGTTGGAATGGAAGCATGAGTTGAGAATTTGGATTTTATTGAGAAGGTTGTTGTTGTGGAAATGGCAATGAAAGTTGTGGATTTGGGTTTGGAAGTTGTGGAGCTTGTTGATTTTGAAAAGATGGAGGATATTCATAAAATTGAGAAAATCTCCCATAAGGATTTTGCATACCTTGTGCCCATGATTGATATGAATTTTGAGGTTGGGGCCAAGGTTGTTGCCAAGGATTCCAATTTGGTGGGGGTTGAAAATTCATATGGTTGTTAAGCCCTTGAGTTTGTTGCCCCTGCCAAGGTCTTCTTGCAACAAAACAGAGAGATTCTACCGAATTTGGATCTTCTTGAAAGACAACTTTGAGTCCAGGAATTGAAGGACATTCCTTGGTCTCATGATTCTCTGAGCAAATCATACATGTTTCTACAACTTTTTCATCCAAGCAACATTCCCTTAAAGCATGTTTCTTCTTACATTTTGGACAAAAGATGGCTAGAGCATCAGTTTCTACTTTCTGCTTGTTTTGAATTTGAAGGGTGTATAGTTGTTCACTAAGGCTTCCTAAGATATCAATTTTGAATTCATCAAGCATATTGCCAATCTCTACCCTACTTACTGATCCAGTTGCAGATTTATTTGCCCTAATAAGAGAAGGATCTCTAGGCCCTTTTTCCATTTTAGATTTTCCCCTTGAGATATGGACACATAGTTCTGTTATGCCACGAAGTGGAAGTTGAGAAATATCTCCTTTCCCCATCATGTTTAAAATATCTATCCATTCATCTCTGATGGCTTTTAATAGAAGGGCTTTCAAAGTTTCCTGATCTAAGTTTTTCATCTTTTCTCTTTTTAAGTTGTATCGAAATCTTTCAAGTAAATCCTCCAAATTTTCATCTTCTTTTTGCACCATTTTGAATACCTCATCCTTGTGATTGGTAGGCATGCAATAGTCCAGGTATCTATCCAAAAATGTTTGTTTCATATCATCCCAAGTCCTAATAGATTGGGTGACTAATCCCATGAACCATTTCAAATCGGCTCCCTTCAATGTTGAAGGAAACAGTTTGAGTTTTTGAGAGTCATCCATATAATCATAGGTTCGGCACATGACTT
The DNA here is from genome assembly GCA_034641835.2 of Pinus albicaulis. Classification (NCBI taxonomy): domain Eukaryota; kingdom Viridiplantae; phylum Streptophyta; class Pinopsida; order Pinales; family Pinaceae; genus Pinus; species Pinus albicaulis. The sequence continues at coordinate 1,056,605,886 of CM076581.1, forward strand.
CAAACTCAAACAAAAATGTTTCAGGATCCTCACTTCACAATCCATAAAAGTTGGGGAGGACAGATGGTGAGATGTTTTTCATTGTTGTATGAGTTTCCTCATCAACTATAGGGAATCCAAACGAGTTGTCTCCTTCCCTATTTCTTCCATTATTACCTTCACCTCCACCATTGTTTCCTCTTCCTCTACCTCTACCTCTACCTCCGAATCCATCTACTACTTCCTCTGCCATGATAGTTTCTTCAGAGTCCTCAGAGTTCTCTGGTTCTTCTATCAAGGGAGGATGTGAAGGACTTTCTTCCTTTTCTTCTTTAGGTGATTCTACTTCTTTAATTACAATATACTTTCCTGTAGAATTAAAGAAAGGGTCTTCTTCTAAATGAGATTTGGTAGATGGTATAGGTGAATCCTCTAATTCAACTGCTCCTTGAACTCCAGGAATCTTAAGGCTAGGGGTAGATGGTGGTGAAACTTTTCTATGCCTAGAAGAAGATGGAGTTGTGAAAATCAAACTCTTGGCTCTAGCTATAAACCTTCCCCTAGAATCTCTTGCTCTATGCATGTCATTTTTTTTTTTTTAAGTTGGGCTAATAATTCTCTTTCTGATCTTCCAGGTCACACTAGGTGCAAGAAGAGAGCATACTTAAGAAATTATTGAACCAATAACTCTCTTTTCTGATCCTCCAGATCACACTAGGTGCAAGAGGAGATCATACTTCAAGAAGTTATCAATTTTTCCCTTCTTTTTATTGTTTTTTTTTTAAGAAATTGGCTACCTAGTTACACTTCCCCGGCAACGGCGCCAAAATGTTTTGTCAATTTAGTGTGTCCTAAATTGCTACATTAATTTGTCAATCCGGGATTCGTAAGCTGACGAAGTGTGGCACAATATATGTGCAAGATAACCTATCTCTTACTTTTTGTCGTTTTTGGTTTTTTTTGGAAATTCTAAAAGACAAGTATGGGTATAAATGTTCAAGGCAATGATGTCCTTTATAATGATTTCCAAAAATTCAGACTTCAAAAGGATTTTAAAACATTCAATGACAAAATTAATTCCTAAAAGAAAATGAAATTGCATCACTATTCTAGTCAAACAAACATTGAACTATTGATCATGAAATTCATTATCCTTGCTGCTGTCTAAATACAAAAGAAACTATGCTCAAAGAAATCCAAGAATTGCAAGAAAAGTAAAGCTAAAATCAAATTACATCAACTCATATTCTAATCCCTCGCCATTAGTCTCGCTATGGCTTTCGGAGGTAATCATAAACAACTTGAGCAATCTGATATCTAATTTGCAGAATAATAAACTAATATCAAATTACACATTCATACTTCAATCCCTCACCATTAGTCTCGCTATGGCTTTCGGAGGTAACTGATAATGACATGAGCAATTTAATATCTAGCTTGCAGAAAAATAAACTAATATCAAACTACACACTCATACTTCAATCCCTCACCATTAGTCTCGCTATGGCTTTCGGAGGTAACTGATAATGACATGAGCAATTTAATATCTAACTTGCAGAAAAACAAACTAATATCAAACTACACACTCATACTTCAATCCCTCACCATTAGTCTCGCTATGGCTTTCGGAGGTAACTGATAATGACATGAGTAATTTAATATCTAATCTAACTAATAAAGCAAATGTGCAAGACTAAAATAAACAAAACAGTGCTGGAAATTTAAAAAAAAAAACTAAGAAAAATAAGTTAGCAGAAGGACAAGATGGATTCCATGTCATTAGTCATTGTAAAACTATATGCAAATGCATGGGCTGCCTATTGTAATCTGGAACAAAGACACTGATCAGTTAACAACAGTATAAAACATGAAAATTATGGACAGAAATGAAACGTTAATACCATGAGAAATGTGATATATACACGTGAATAACTATAGCATAATAAATGTAAGGAAATAGAGCGTGAAACTATACAATAACAAACAAAACCTCAGCGTGTGCAGGGGCCCTCTACACAAACCTCGGGCAACAGCTTTCAACTTCGAATTACGCTTATGAACAGAGTCTTCTCATATATTTAAAATGCAGTCATAACAAAGAAATAATGTCACGGAACAGTGGGAAAATTACATTACAGAAGCCATTCCAGAAGCTAACTACTATGCGTATGAGAACGCGTTATTTATAACAGAGGATGACATAACTACTTCCATACAGTCTGCGCTGATAGAAGACTTGTAAACAACCACGTCCAGAAATCTAGCATTATGGCTGCCGTGAAGATTAAATCTATGGAAGGTGGTTGTTGGATTCGGCTTGTGGATTAGTTCACAGGTGTTGATACGTCCCCTGAGATTTAGGAACGGCCACGCAAGTCTTCACGTGGTGCAAAACATAGTTCTGTCACCGTAGGACTCTTAGGTTGACCACCGCTTGACTCCCTTTTGACCACGGCCTTCTTTGATGAATTCGACTGAACCAATAGGACTCGGTCCATATCCATGTCATTTATAACTTGCCCATGTGGCTCGATTTGCCTGAAGACACCTGCAATATAGACTTCAACAAAATGGCTGCAGAAAGTTGAAGCAGCTGCGGAAAGTGACAAGATTCCGCAGATCAATGAGAAAAAATCTAATTCAAACAGCAGACACAAAACATAGTTAAAAACCACTTTAAATGCTCTTTTATGATTAATATGCAATGATGTTGATGACTTAGGAGGTTCAGGTAAATGGAAAAATTCTAGAAAGGTGTATAGGAAAGATGCAAATTTGGGACTCAACACCAAGGTATTCCTTTTTCGTAAATAATCCATCTTAGTCCGGAAAAGGGTTAAACTTATACTAAGTAGTATCAATTCATTTACTTTAACAAGCTCGAAAAGACAAGTGCTCGGCAATCTTTTCACATTATCAGAGTCTAAAAAGAGCTGAAAGAAGACTTTAGAGGTTCCTTTTCACTGTTATCGAAGCTCGAAAAAGAGATAAAAGTGCACTTCAAATCCTTTTTCATTTTTAACAAATCTCGAAAAATAAGGAGAAAAAGTATGCTTTGTGGTCAAGACATTCTTTGAATAAATCTGCATGACTAATATGTTCATCAGTTGTATTTCCTGTTCAGAACAACATCAAATGGATTAAAAATACATGTTTCATGATAAAAACATAATAAAACTAGTCATAGCAATAAATTTAAGTTGCAAACAAATAAATGACTACAAAAAGTGGTTTCAGCATTCATTTTTACCATTCCATAGTTAGCATTTTCATTTTGGAGCTCTAAACCTGATTTTTCCCCTGAACTTCAGTCGTTGATTGCGGTCATTTCTGTGAATGGATTTCATCGCCGTTTGATTCAGGTTAGTGCCATGAACCTCCTCTTCCTTTCAGTATTCATTTCATTACCATTCCTTGCATTTTTTAAGGGTTTTTAGGCCCCTAGGGTAAATTCTACCCAAAATGAGGGCAACACACCCCTGAATGTCGAAACCTGCGTTGCATAGCAGGTACAGTGAAGGGTCCTTGCATGTGCAACACACTGTCTCAACACAGGGAGTGCATTGGGCGCAGTTCAATTTTTTTTTTATTTTCATGCTGTGTCCAAAATTAGCCTAGTTTTTTGCAATGAATGGAATATAATGGATCTCATGGTTGATTTTCAGGTTTCCATCGGATTATAAGGATGATTACATGGAGAGAAAGAAAACATGAAGAACAAGATATGATTGCCTTGAATGATCTGGGTATTATAAGATCCCTAAGAGATTGTGGACTACTTAATTACTTCAAATTGTCAGGAATGAGGAAACCAATAGAACTCTTTGTTGGGAAAAATACTGAGAGGGGGGGGTGAATCAGTATTTACAGCATATTCAAAACTTTTACTTTTTCTTGCTTCTAAAACCCATACGCTAATTTCCTGAAACAGATTCGCGTATATACGCGGATACCCTTTATCAAACTCGCGTATACACAGATATCTAATTATGTCATTAGTTCTTCACTTAAATCATTCCATCATTCAATCATCAGATGTTTAATAAACAATAAACATGTGCAGTAAGAACAGAGTAAACCATCACACAGAGCATCACACATGAACACCAGGATTTTTAGGTGGAAACCCAAGTCGGGAGAAAACCATCATCATAGTTTGCTCGTGCCTTCAATATTTTTATTATAGAGAAAACATCTTGCCAACATATGTGCTGGTGCGTACCTACCAAACACGCAGGCACCCACCGCGCTCGTTTACCACCCTTCGGAAGGGAGCTCCAACCTCTCGACTTCTCCGTTATCGTCCCTCTCCGGGCGGGGAGCGCGACCGTTCGTTTACTGCCAGCCTCACCTCCGGAAGGGAGTCATTAACCCTTCGACCGAAGGCTACAACCCTCGCAGTGACCTCTATGGACCACGTTTCATCAATTTTCACACTAGATCCAACAACTTCAAAAGAACACAACTTGTAGGCCACGTTTCATCATATTTTCAGACTGGACCCTTTCCATACTTTTAAGCTCAAACATACATCACCAACAGATACTTATCAATTCAGACAACACAGATCAGATAGTAGTAATACAGCAGGACAGATCAGATGTTCCATACCCCATGCTTCAGAAAACCCTAGTTTGCATACGCGCTTTCACTTCACTGATGTCGCGTATATATGCGCTTCCGTCCACAGAAACTAGCGTATACTTCAGTATAAATTTCATTGCGCATACGCGCTTTATCTTCAGCGAAGCCGCGTATATACGCGCTTCCTCTGTGGCGAAGTAGTGTATAGATCTTCAATCATTACAGAGCAGCATACTTCTTCAGATCAGATATTCAATTCAGATTTACCCTTTTTACTTCAGACAGATGTTCGCCTCATCATAGATCTAATCTCTCCATAAACAGATCTAGCAGATACAAATACATTCCAGATCTAGATATTCCGCTTCATCATTTCTTCATAGGTGCATCATAGATTCAGATCTATTATTCAATTGTAACCCTTTTCATTCAGATATACTCCAGAGAGAAGTATTCATTCAAGCTCAGACATCTTGCACCCACAATCATGATTTGCATAATGAATTTCATCTCTTTATATAGGTTTATCCTTTTTCAATACCATGAGCCCCTTTTTCAATACCATGAGCGAAAACAACATTACTTCCGATGGTATTCCTGGACGGGGTCATTTAGACGAATCATTACCCAATACAATGGGTCAATACCATGGTGGTTACCCCTGGTTTTGCACTTTTTGAGCGCTTTTACCCATACGTGACTTGGCACGTTCCTTTCCGCGTGCATGCACGACTTCCCTTAGACATATCCGCGTATGCCTTGAAACATACTCTTTTCATCATGGATTTAATACATGCTAAGTTCCTTTCTTCATTGCCTTCTGTACACACTGTAGATACATCATATTTTCTTCATCAAGAACATATTCTCTCAAGCACAAATTCATCAAGTAAGTTGTCATCATCTTCATCAAGAGGATTGCCATTTAAGGACAACACTCAGCGCCATATTGCTAACAAACATCATATCACATCATATTTACATCATTTACCAAGTCCATCAAGTCAAGCATAACTTCATCAGGTGGATTGCCAGCAAGGACAACACATGTCAATAGTCGCATGTCTTCATCTTCATTCAGTGGGTTGCCATCAAGGACAACACTCTGCATCATATTTCCAACAATCTCCCCCTTTGGACTTGATGGCAACCACGATGGTGTTTGGTTACCACAACAGATAAGTAAATTGACACCATGTCACTCTCCCAATTCTTTGACACCATTATCTGCATTCAAACACCATGTCACTCTCCCCCTTTGACATCAAGGGCAAAGGGCGGATCAAAACCAACACACTCTCCCCCTTTGACATCAAGGGCAATGGGTGGATCAAAACCAACACACTCACCCCCTTTTCTCCTCATGTAGAAGAAGCGTTCTGCAGATCTGATGTATACTGAAGTGACCAAGCTCCCCATGAGTTCATGCTGAATCTTCAAACATATTCTTCAATGAAGTACATGACTCTATGACCTTCCTATCACCAAGGACTCATACTTACATCAAAGATCCAACCAAGTGGATTTACATATGAGACTCAAATACCCAACCAAGTGGGTTTACACATATCAATTCAACTACCCAACCAACTGGGTTTACAAAATTTGACTCAACTACCCAACCAAGTGGGTTTACAAATTTGACAAGTCCTTACATGACTGAATATTACAATTTTACATCATGGGTCTTAACAAGACCTTTTCATCAAATTACAAATATGACCATTTAGGACCAACACCTAGAAAATCCTCAAGAAAGAGAACATATTCCAGAACCATCATAAATCCAACAAAGAATTATACTCAGCAACGCTAATGCTCCCCCTGAATCTGTGCATCCAAGCATCCTTTTCATATGACTAAGGCTCCCCCTTAGTTTGTGCATCCTGAACACTTTCACCAAAAAATCATCGAGGCATCTTTTTCAAATCATTAGAAAAAGAATTTATGAGAACTGGAACACCACTAGAGATATCAAACAGTATCAGATATATCAAACAGCACTACAGCTGTGCTGAAGAGAGCTGACTCCAAGCAAAAAATTGTCAGCAATCAGACCTACGCGGTTTTCTGTGCAGGAACTTGCGTATATACGCGACTGTGTTTCAGGAAACCCACGTATCCACTACCATCTTCTATATTTTGACCAGATCTAATCCTCTGTGAAGAAAAGACAGTGTTCAGCTTCTTTCTGAGATATTTGACTCCTTCCCTGGACTACAGATAGATAGAACAGTGTAGTTTGTGTCTTCAAGCGTCATCCACCAGTTGTAGCATAAGCCCATTAGTAACCAAGCCTTCAGATTCTTTGCAGCATCAATACAATCTTTCCAAGAGAGATTATCATACCAGAACAACATTTTCAACTATGTGTCAATCATCCATGTGGTCCAATATCACCATGATCTTCAAGATTTAACATGAAGTAACATATGTAGGCAAAAGATCTCAACCATAGTAACAAACTTTGCATGATCTATTCTTATTTCTGAATCAAACGACATCCAACTCATCCATGTGTGAGCACAAAAGATACTTATCAGCAACCAGGGCTCAAAAATCTCATCATAATAATCCATGTACCAAGTCATCATCATTTGAGCATGAGTATCACAAAAACCAAAGAATAAGCAATCATATTGCCAACAATGCAATCATCAACCTGCTACTCCCCCTGGACCAGTGCTCCTTCTTAACTTGTGCAACCTGAAAACGTTCATCAGCAAGTCATCAGCAACAATCTCTGCATGGGTTGCCCTTATGTCCGAATTATAGGACTTTCATCTCTTTATCAACAAGCAAACAGGACTCATCCACAATCTTCAACACAAGAAACCATGTACCGTTTCTTCATTATTTAGAACTGAGAAACTAAGCTGAAATTGAGTCAATAATACAGTTATTAACAGTCAGACTGATGCTCCCCCTGAACCTCTACTCCAGATCTTCAGCTAACATATAAATTCTCTTATCATCAATGCCTATGCGACTGTGTCTGATGAAACTCGCGTGTATACGCGACTTTTGTTAATATAACCCGCGTATGGAAAGTGAAGCATAGAAAATTTTCATCTTCCTTCATTTCCTCCTGAGCTTGTACCTCCTGTACCTGTCCTTTCCACATCAGATGCGCTGACAGAAGTAAACATAACCAGAATAATCAAATCAACCATGAGAGTCATCATGCATTGCTCCCCCTGTGACGATACATTACTAAATCTCATAATGTATCCCACATCATTCCCGTTAAATAATTAGAGAAGCAAGTTTGGCTGATGACTCTAATAGGTCGTAATTCTACGTTTCTGATCGGTCCTCCATCCTTTTCCTGATTTGTTTGAACTTTCTATTTGTGTGCTAAAAATTGTCCACTTTCTTAGATCTGTTCAATCTTCATTTCTTTTCTACATGTCCATACTTGTTACAAGAATAACATCTCATGTGTCCAGAGAAATAAGCATAAGAATCATAATGAGTATTTCTAATCTTTCTCCTTTTGCAATCAACTGCTTTATGTCCATACATGTTACATGAGAAACAATATCCCTTGAAGAAACTAGAGTACCTTTCTGAGTAGACCCTATTTGTTTGTGGCTGAAATGATCTGCTCCTGCAATTTGCTGCAACATGCCCATAATTATGACATTTAAAACATTCAACTTTCTTGAATGAATTCTTTTGAGAATTCATGATTGTTGGTTGATCTTTTATTTCTTTCAACACTTCAGGTTTTGCATTGACATCCTCTGAATCTTTAGCACTTCCTTGTGAGCTAGATTCTCCTTTAACAGTTTCATGGAAAGCAAGACCAAGTTTGATAGTAGGAGACCTTTGATTACTCAGAATATTGTCCAAAATATTAGTACTATCATGAAACCTCAAAAGTTTAACCTTTTCTTCTAATTTACCTTTGAGAATGTTTACCTCTGTAATCCTCCAAGGCTTGACATTGCTTTGTCATGCTTTCTTCTTCCTTCTTCCATCTTCTATCGATCCTCTGTAGATGATCTCTTCTTTCAACCAATTTTTCGTTTTCTTCATGTTTGTTCTATCTCTTCATTCTTCTTATTTGATTTTTCCATCTTCTTTGAGAGATATGATTTCGCTTCCAAGGCCTTCCTTTTCAAATGATTGTAGAGGTTCCTCATTTTTCTCACTTGATGCTTCTAGATCTGTTTGTAGAGAGATGATTGCAGCTTCAAGTCATTCATTCTTCTTGCTTGATTTTTCAAGATCTCCTTCTAGTTCTTTAATTCGATTGGATGCATAAGTATGAAACCTTTGATACTTGTCCACCTGTCCATTCAACATTTCTATTTGATCTTTCATTTGAGATGTGATCTCTTTGTAAATAGAATCTTTCGTATCAATTTCCTTTTGTTGTTCTTCAACTTTGATCTTGATAGCTTCCACAACTTTACTATCTTCACCATTGTTTGCACAAAGAAGAGTATTACAAGTGGCCTTCTTCTTTTCCTTCTTTGCCATGAGTATTTGTAGAGCTTCGTCAGAAACTTCTGGATCCATACTGTGACTTTCACTATCATAATCTTTGCACATGCAATTAAGTAAGAGACAAGAACAACGATTAATACCTGGTTCATCTTCTTCAATTTTTGCTATACATGATTTCTGAGGTATCTCCTTGTTTCGAGTAGGTTTCTTCTTTTGCTTCTTTGCCATGAGCACTTTCAGATCATGGTCAGAATCTTCTTCATCTTCACTGGACACTTCATCATCATCTTCTTTTGCATAATAACTCTTTCTCTTTTTGAATTGTTTCCCTTTACCATGTTTTTCTCTATAAGGACAATTAGCAAAGATAGTGATTTTAGCAAAGATAGTGACATAACTTTTCCACACTCAAAACATTTGAAGGGAAGCTTACTCTTGAATCTTCCAAGACCTACTGAGCTTTCTCACAAAATTTGCTTCTTCTTCTTCTTCAGATATATAGCTGGATTCTTTGACAACTTCCTTTTCTTTTCCTTTTGCTGAAGCCTTAAAAGAAGCTTCTTTGTTTTGAGAAGGACCTCCTTGCCTCATTTCAAAAGCAGTTAGAATACCATGCAATTGAACAATAGTAAGAGTTTGCAGATCTTGCCTTTCTTCAATAGCTGAAACTTTAGAGTCAAATTTTGAAGTCAAGGATCTTAAGACCTTTTCCACCAGAGTAGCATCTCTTATGGTTTCACCCAAATTTCTCATCCGATTTACAATATCATCTAGACAAAGAAAGAAACTGGCAACATTTTCATCACTATGCATCTTCAAATTTTCATATTCGATTCTAAGAGTTTGGAGTTTTGCATTTTTTACCTTTGTGGTTCCTTCATACCTAGAATGATTTTGTCCTATATTTATTTTACTTAAATGGTGCGATATTGATAGCCTTCTTCCACGATTGCCCATACATTTGCACCAAGACTTTGCAGATATGCTTTTTTTCGTACCTTCCAAAATATCAGATTGCTTCCATTGAATAGAGGTGGCTTTATAGACATCACTCCTTCTTGGCTTCCCATTGTGACGGATCTTCTTCAAGCGATCAAGCTTCTGCAGAAGAACCTCCTCTGATACCAATTGTTGGGAAAAATACTGAGAGGGGGGGGTGAATCAGTATTTACAGTATATTCAAAACTTTTTACTTTTCTTTACTTCAAAACCCATACGCTACTTTCCTGAAGAAAACTAGCGTATATACGCGGATACCCTTTATCAAACTCGCGTATACACAAAGAACTAATTAAGTCATTAATTCTTCACTTAAACCATTCCATCATTTATTCATCAGATACTCAATAAACAGTAAACATGTGCAATCAGAATAGTAGTAAACCATCACACATGAACACCAAAGATTTTTAGGTGGAACCAAGCCTGGGAGAACACACCGCCGTACTGCCGCCTTCAATATTTTATTATAGAGAAAACATCTTACAACTTATGTGCTGGCGCAAACTCCTACCAGCACGCAGGCACCCACTTGCGCTCGTTTACCAGCCTCTCTTGGAAGGGAGCACCGACCCCCTGCACTCGTTTACCAGCCTCTCTTGGAAGGGAGCTACGACCCCCTGCCCTCATTTACCAGCCTCACCCGGAAGGGAGCTACAACCCCCTGACTGAAGGCTACAACCCTCAACACCTCTATGGACCACGTTTCATCAATTTTCACACTGGATCCAACAACTTCAATAGAGCACAACTTGCAGGCCACGTTTCATCATATTTTCGATCGACCCTTTCTATACTTTTTAAGCTCAAACATACATCACCAATGATACTTATCACTATTACAACATAAACGAAATCGTATAGCAAAGAATAGAAAGAAAGACAGATCAGATATTTCATACCCCTTGCTTCAGCAAGCCCTAGTTTGCATACGCGCTTTCCCTTCACTGATGTCGCGTTTATACGCGCTTCCGTCCATACAAACCAGCGTATACTTCAATAATAAATTCTTATCACAGATATGTGCTTTATCTTCAGCGAAGCCGCGTATATACGCGCTTCCTCTGCGGCGAACTAGCGTATAGATCTTCAACTATTATAGAGCAGCATACTTCTTCAGATCAGATATTCAATTCAGATTTACCCTTTTGCTTCAGACAGATGTTCGCCTCATCTCAGATCTAGGCCTTCCATGAACAGATCTAGCAGATACAAGTACAATACAGATCTAGATCCCCTTCTTCATCACTCCTTCATCGGTGCATCATACATTCAGATCTTTCATTCAACTGTAACCCTTTTCATTCAGATATACTCCAGAGAGAAGTATTCATTCAAGCTCAGACATCTTTCACCTACTCTCCTCATTTGCACAATGAAATTCATCTTTATATAGGTTTATCCTTTTTCAATACCTTGAGCCCCTTTTTTTCAATACCATGAGCCAAAACAACATTACTTCTGATGGTATTCCTGGACGGGGTCATTTAGACGAATCATTACCCAATACAATGGGTCAATACCATGGTGGTTACCCCTGGTTTTGCACTTTTTGAGCGCTTTTACCCATACGCGACTTGGCACGTTCCTTTCCGCGTGCATACGCGACTTCCCTTAGACATATCCGCGTATGCCTTGAAACATACTCTTTTCATCATGGATTTAATACATGCTAAGTTCCTTTCTTCATTGCCTTCTGTACACACTGTAGATACATCATATTTTCTTCATCAAGAACATATTCTCTCAAGCACAACTTCATCAAGTAAGTTGTCATCATCTTCATCAAGAGGATTGCCATTTAAGGACAACACTCAGCGCCATATTGCTAAAAAACATCATATCACATTAGATTTACATCATTTACCAAGTCCATCAAGTCAAGCATAACTTCATCAGGTGGATTGCCATCAAGGACAATACATGTCAACAGTCGCATGTCTTCATCTTCATTCAGTGGGTTGCCATCAAGGACAACACTCTGCATCATATTTCCAACACTCTTGGAGTTCTTAGTTCGAGCATGGTATCGTGTGATAGAGGAATTTCACATAAAAAATCAAGTGTTTTCCATAACAGTTGAGGATGTGTATTTTCTCACAAGTTTGTCAAGGAGAGTTTTGCCCATTTCTCTCACAGGGTCTACCGTTGGAGGAGAGACAGTGAGGGATTATGTTGTGTAGTATTGCTATCCAGGGTTAGAACCTAGCAAAGATGGAAAAATAAACATCAGGGATGTCAAGGATTTGATTTTGTGAACCATCCTTTACACGATAGATAAACTTGCTGGCACCGTTACACTTCATGTAGCAAACAGATCGTATATGCAGTATGCGCTAGAGTGCTTAGAGCCAATAGTTTTCAACTGGTCTGAAGCTGTTTTATCTCAGATAAAGGAATAAATGAATAAGGCAAAGGGAGGAAGGAAGAAAAATTTCAGTTATGGTTCCATCCTTATCTCCTTTTCTTTGGAACGAATTCCACTGATGCAGCCATAACATGTAACATTGGATATATCTAGTCCTAGAGATTCTTGAATGCAGAGATGGGTAGAACTCATGAGTCGGCATGAAGGCCAATCGACCATTGTGTTCTTGACTGCATTTTTTGCCTGGTTCTAGTGACAAATCATCGCCATCGATGAGTATGCATACACAGGCGTCGACTTCCAAGGAGATCCAGATCTAGTATTACTAGAAGGTGCTCAGTGGGGTGCAATAGGTAAGAATGATTCGACCATGTTTTTTTATTTTCCTAAGGTTTATACAATGTTTTTGTGTTTTGATTTATTTCCAAGACTAAACTAAATGTTTGATGTAATGCAGATATCGGTCGCATTCAACTAGTAGAGGAACCAGAGCGTGAAGCAGATGCGCCAGTAGAGAGGGTTGTCAGGAGAGTAGTCCTTCAGGACCTTGATATGGTTGAGACTCTGGTTGAGCTTCAACAGCACATAGAGGGATTAACCTTCGGGATTCTGGATTTCTAGCTCGAAGAGTTACCTATGCGACTACAACGACACACTATTGGGGTTCCTAACTGATGGATGCGGTTGCTCCGTAGGATTGCTAGATCTATAGCATGTTATCATGAGCACCACTAGTTTACTTGTGACTTTTTGCATACATTTTGAAGTCAAATGACCAACATGTCTTGGGCACAAATTTTGTAAAAACCTATAACTATCTATCTATATGTTTTGAGAGTTTTTCCTATGTTTAGTGCGCAATCCTATTCAATGATGTGAATGTTTTTTTTACCTATGACGCAAATGTATGTCTAAAACTTGATTAGCTAATGAATTAGTTAAAGTGTTCATATTTCTGGAAATGTGCTAATATTGAATGAAATCAAAATGTCTCTCCAAAAGTTGAACTCATAGGAAAAATCTAAGAAGTGTTGGATTTCTAACATAATAAATCCTAGTAAGTTGTAGTGCCACAAGTTGTGAGTCTAAACTTATGATAATGCAGTTAATACCAAATGAAATGGCATTAGAGAGAATTTCGATCAACGTGCTATAATCAGCGATATTATTCGTCGATCTACTAATACAAATCCCTTGAAAACTCACTAACTTGGCGTTCGGAGCGAAAATGGCCAACACTGCAGAGGATAGATTTTGCATACTACGACTAGCACCATTAGCATATCCAATAAAAGGTTCTGAATATTCAGACATCTACCATAAAATGTAAATCGGATTACTAACGTCAAGAAAATTCTAAAAACAAATTAAGATAGTGAATGAAAATCAACAACATATAAACAATATAATACAAAAAATATTACTACACTCGTGATTAAACATATTAAAGTTTCAAATACAACCCATTTCTAGGTTGTGCCAATGGAATTCCATCGTAATCAACTAACTCATAGGCACCCTTAGCAAAAACAATTTTGACAATATAGGGGCCATGCCATAATGGTTTGAATTTACCTGTACCTATTACATCAGCTTCTTAGTCGTAAAGAAGGACCAAGACGCCCTCTGAGTAGATGCGAAGCTGGACATTTTTGTCGTATTGTGCCTTTATACGTCTCTTATGCATTTCGTTGGCCAATTGGGCTTCACGACACATTTCATCTAGATGGATGAGGTTAAGGAGATGCACTTGTTCTTCTGAGGTGTCAGGTAACAAGTCTATCACAAGTTTTAACGATGATATTTCACATTGGATTGGTAAGATAGCTTCTAGACCATACACCAATTGAAAAGGAGTAAATCTGGTTGTGTTTATCACTGAGGTTCGATACACCCACAAGGTGGAGTACAGGATCAAGTTTCAATTCATTTTACGGACTCCTATCATTCGTTGAAGCATTCGTTTAAGAATTTTTTTAATAGCCTCAACTTGTCCATTTGATTGTGGATAATAAGGAGTAGAATTATCATGTGACAATCCTAACTTGGCAGTCAATTCAGACATCATAGGGTTGCAAAAGTGATTCCCATGATCCGTAACTATAGCCTATGGGAGCCCAAACAGCACAATAATGTGGTTAAAGAAAAACAATGCAACTGTCTATCTTATGTTGTTGAATGTAGGCATCGCTTCGGCACATTTGGTAAAATAGTCAACCGCGACAATAATATAACCGTGCCCCCCGGATGAAGGAGGGTTATAGTTCATGAATTCAATACCCCATTTCATAAATGGTCCAGCATAGACAACATGATGCATTGGCGCTGGAGGTTTGGGGATTTTACGATAAAAAATCTGGCATGCATGACAACTTCTAACTGCGAGGATGAAATCTCAAAAAATAGTAGGCCAAAAGTAACCAGCGCCGAGTATCTTCTACGCAGTTGCATATCCAGATAAATTTCCACCAAAATCCCCAGCATGACAATCGTTTAATACTTTTTTGGCCTCCTCAAGAGTGAGGCACCTCCTTAAAATGGTATCGACGCCACGACGATAAAGTGTATCACCGACGATAAGATAATCTTTGGCTTGGTATCGAATACGTCGCTGATCAGAGCGAGAGGTATTAGGTCGAAAAGTTTGGGTTTGGAGATAAATGATGAAATTCCCATACCAAGTATCAGATGATTCGATCATAAACAGAGACTCGTCTAGAATAGATGGTTCCGATGTAGTAGTAGTTCTATCAGAGGGAAGGTCACAGAGAAGCTCAGCCAAAACTAAAGACTTCTTTGACTTGGATTTGATGAATTCCAAATCAAATTCCTGCAAAATGACAATCCATTTTGAATATTTTTCCCCTAGCAATTTACGTGATAATATGTAAGTCATGGGGTTGCAATCCGAAACTATTGTTGTTTTTTGGAGCAGGATATAATGGCGAAATCTTTGGATAGCTTGAACAGCTACCAAGGCAATATTTTCCACATACGAGTACTTAACTTTCGTATCATTGAGATTACGACTCAAATAATAGATCAGATGTTCAATTCCATTTTCTACTTGGACCAAAACCATGGCGATGGTCATTTCAGTCGCGACGATATATAGGAAATAATCATTTTAATAATTAGGAGGATACATTAATGACGCTCATACAAGATGGTCCTTGACAGCATCAAAATAAGCTTGTGCAACTTGGTCCCAATGGAAGGGAACCCCCTTTTTCAATAATCGAGTAAATCCTTTAGGCATTTCGGCGTAGTTTGGAATGAACCTTCTCAGGAAGTTAGCCTTTCCTTGAAGTTTCTGTATCTGAAGTATGTTTGATGGTGCAGGAAAATCAAGAATGGCATGTACCTTCAGTGGGTCTATTCGAATTATTTCTTTTGAGACTATGAAACTGAGCAATTTACCAAAACCTACACAAAACACACATTTGTGCGGATTGAGGCGTATCTTGTAGTGTCGGCAGCATAAGAAAATTGCTCTCAAATGCATCGAGTGATCATTCTGATTTCATGAATGCACTAGTAAATCATCTAGATATGGTTGAACAATGTGCTTGATGTTGTTGAAAGCATAATCCATTTCTCTCTGAAAAGTTGCCCCAACGTTCATTAAACCAAATAGAAGTTTCCTAGATGCGAATGTGCCCTAGGGACAGATGAATGTTGTCTTAACAAGTTAACATAGATGTGAGAATTTTTCAAAATAATATAACTTATTATTGAGAATTTTTATATTAAGTTCATCATATAGAGGATAAATTAACTTTATTAATGATTCACCTAGACCATCATAGACTATATTAAATTCTCCTGGTAATAATTTAATATTTTATATAAAGTTTAGTATAAGATGCAGATGTCTGAATCTTTGGAACCATTTGTTGGATATGTTGATGGTGCTAGTTGTAGTATGTAGAATCTATCCTCTACAGCGTGGGCCATTTTCACTCCAAACGGCGAGTTAGTGAGTTTTCAAGGGATTTGTATCGGTAGATCGACGAAAAATATCGTTGATTATATCGCTTTGATCGAACTTCTCTCTGATTCCATTTCATTTGGTATTAACCTCATAATCATAAGGTTAGACTCACAACTTGTGGTACTACAACTTACTAGTATTTACACTATTAGAAATCCAACACTTCTTAGATTGTTCCTAAGAGTTCGACTTTTGGAAAGAAATTTTGATTTCATTCAATATCAACACATTTCCATAAATCTGAACACTTTAACTTATTCATTAGATAATCAAGTTTTAGACAGACATTTGCAACATAGATAAAGAAAACATTCACATCATTGAATAGGATTGTGCATTAAACATAGGAAAAACTCTGAAAACACATAGATAGATAGTTACAGGTTTTTACAAAATTTGTGCCCAAGACACATTGGTCATCTGACCTCAAAATGTATGCAAAAAGTCATAAGTAAACTAGTGGTGCTCATGGTAACATGCTATAGATCTAGCAATCCTACGGAGCAACCGTATCCATCGGTTAGGAACCCTAATAGTGTGTCGCTGCAGTTGCATAGGTAACTCTTCCAGCTGGCAATCCAGAATCCCGAAGGTTAATACCTCTATGTGTTGTTGAAGCCCAGCTAGAGTCTCAGCCATATGAAGGTCCTGAAGGACTGCTCTCTCGACAGCCCTCTCTATTAACGCATCTACCTCGCTCTCTAGTTCCTCTACTGGTTGAATGCGACCGATATCTGCATTACATCAAACATTTAGTTTACTCTTGGAAAGAAATCAAAAGCACAAAAAAATTCTATAAACCTTAGGAAAATCAAAAAACATGGTTGAATCATTCTTACCTATTGCACCCCACTGAGCGACTTCTGGTAATACTAGATCTGGATCTCCTCAAAATTCGATGCCTACATATGCATACTCATCGATGGCAACGATCTGTCGTCGGAACCAGGAAAAGAATGCAGTCGAGAAAAAAATGGTCGAATGGCCTTCATGCTGACCAATGAGTTCTACCCATCTCTACATTCGAGGATCTCTAGGACTAGATATATCCAATGTTACATGTTGTGGCTGCATCAGTGGAATCCGTTCCAAAGCGAAGGAGATAAGGATGGAACCATAAGTAAAAAATTTCTTCCTTCCTCCCTTTGCTTTATTCATTTGTTCCTTTATCTGAGATAGAACAGCTTTAGACCAGTTGAAGACTATTGGCTCTAAGCACTCTAGCGCATACTGCATATATGATCTGTTCGCTACATGGAGTGTAACGGTGCCATCAAGTTTAGCAATCGTGAGAAGGATGGTTCTCAAAGGAAAATCCCTGACATCTAGATGTTTATTTTTCCATCTTTGCTAGGTTCTGACCCTAGATAGAAATACTATATAACATAATCCCTCGCTGTCTCCCCTCCAATGATAGACCCTGTGAGAGAAATGGGCAAACATCTCCACAAGAAACCTGTGAGAAAATACACATCCTCAACTGTTATGAACAACACTTGATTTTTTATGTGAAATTCCTCTATCGCCGGATCCCATGCTCAAACTAATAACTCCAAGAGTTATATTTGTTGCCTCATTCCCGACAATTTGAAGTACTTAAGCAGTCCACAATCTCTTAGGGCTCTTACAGTACCTGGATCATTCATTCATATCTTGTTCTTCATGTTCTCTTTCTCTCCATGTAATCGTCATTATAATCTGATGGACACCTGAAAATCAATCATGAGATCCATTAGATTCCATTCATTGCAAAAAACTAGGCTAATTTTGGACACAGCATGAAAATCAAACTAGGTCTACGAAACCAGAGATTCTAGGTTCGATCCCCAAAAAAGTCGCCAATTTTTTGGGCCAGAATTGTAATCTACAAATAAATTACACTTTCCTAGACAGGTGATAGTCTAGAAAAACAGGTGAAAGACTACCATTTCTCCTAACTCGAAATAGACACAAAGAGAGGATTGGAGGCTTACTTGTTCAGTCGCTTCGGAGCGTCTCCTTCTGTTGCTTCTGTTGCAACTTCAAATTCAAGCGGTTTATGAGCTGAATACTTCCTACAAGAAAGAACACTGAAACAGTAGAAGATGCAATAATATATATATCTATTCAAGCTAGTTAGCTAAATCAGTAAAGCATAAACTACATTCATCAACCAAGATCTGACAATATGGAAAATAAAAGTTAACATAGATGCATGTAGGGAAAAATAAGAAGTACTCTTTATTGATGATAGAAGGAGAGGTTACAACCTAGTGACTGATTTGAAGTGACCTTCCAGCAAAGTTCCCAAGCCTCATGACAACATAAATCCCCCCAACAACAGCTTCACAAATCTAGCTCTCAATTGAAAATTCTCCAACATTTCTCTACTCAAATTCTTCCTTTTCAAGCACTCAAATCTGTGCTCAATTTATAGATGAACTGTAGGTTGTTTTGCAATCAATAACTTTCCAATGTAGGTTTTAACCCTGAACAGAAATTATCTACACATGAATCTTATAACAGAAAATAAACAATAGCGAGAGCATAAAACATAAAACAGATAAACACAGAGATTTTCCCCTGGATCCCAAATCGGGACTACCAGCTTGCTATTTCATTATATTCCTTTTAGTGTTACAACACATATATATGCATGTCGAAGCATACATAAACCCCAATCCATTAACCCTGGACTAGAACATAATCGTAGTTCCCTTGACCAGATCTACAAAATACCAGGGGTCAAAAACCATCGTACCCGAAAAAACCATGAGCAAACTCATGCACAAAACATGGGTGGGTCCACCTATGAGTGGGACCGCACACCAAAAAAAAATTCGTTGGGGCGCTGCCCCGGACCCCAATAAGGGGGGCTGCCGCCCCCCCTGTTGTGCCCGGCGCAACGTACAACCCATGCGGCTAGTCGTGGAAAGAATATAACACACACCCAACATTCTCCCACTTGTTGTTTTCTTTCCACAGGGGGCCACAGGAGAGCTTAGTCATTTGGCTAATTCTTCAACACCCATTGTTTCTCTACACCAAGAGAACTTCTGAGTGCTTACAGACTTCGTCAATGCATCTGCAACATTCTTCAAAATGTCCACCTTTACCAACAACACACTTTTAGCCTCAACCATATCTCTAACAAAGTGATATTGAACATCAATGTGCTTTGTCTTTGAATGATAAGCAGGGTTCTTAGCCAGGAAAATTGCACTTTGGCTATCACAGTCTATCCTTATAGTTTGTTGTACCAACCCCATACTTGAACACAATCTCTGCAACCAAACTGCTTCCTTGCTTGCATGAGTGGCTGCTATGTATTTTGCCTCTGTAGTTGAAAGCGCCACTACAGACTGTCTTTTACTCATCCAACTGACTGCACCTCCAAATAGGCTAAACACATACCCACTTGTAGATCTTCTTTGGTCCAAATCTCCAGCCCAGTCTACATCAACAAAACCACGAATGTCCAACATTCTTTCCAATCCTGGTCTTCCCTGGTAGCACAAGCCATAATCACTAGTGCCACGTAAATATCTAAAAACCCGCTTCACTGTTGTCCAATGCTCCTTCCCTGGGTTTGACATAAACCTGCTCAATACTCCCACTGCATGTGCAATGTCTAGTCTAGTACAGACCATTGCATACATCGGGCTACCCACTGCACTTTCATATGGAACACGGGGCATATACTCCTCTTCTTCTTGTGTCTTGGGACACTGTTCAGCAGACAGCTTTACACCTACAGGAATAGGAACCTTCACCGGTTTACTATCCTGCATATTGAACCTCTGCAATATAGTCTCGACATACTTCCTCTGGTTTAACCAGAGCTTCCTCTTTGCTCGATCTCTCTTAATTTCCATGCCCAAAATATAGTTTGTAGCACCAAGATCCTTCATGTCGAATTTGGAGAACAGTTGGGTCTTCAAATCTTGGATAAATTCTGTCATTTCCAATCAACAACATACCATCCACATACAAGACCAAATAAATAACACAATCACCAATTAATTTAAAATAAACACAGTGATCCTTCTTGTTTCTAGTGAAGCCAAGTCCCCATATATAGGTATCAAATTTCTGATACCACATCCTTGGTGACTGTTTTAACCCATATAGAGACTTCTTCAACCTGCACATGAGTTCTTTTTTAACCTTCACCATAAATCCTTCAGGTTGCTTCATGTAGATCTCCTCTTCTAGATCCCCGTGAAGAAATTTTTTCTTCACATCCATATGTTCTATCTCAAAATCAAATGCAGCAGCAACAGATAAAAGTAATCTAATAGAAGTAACTTTAGCAACAGGAGAAAAAATATCACCAAAATCAATTCCCGGCACCTGGGAATAACCTTTGGCTACCAACCGAGATTTGCATTTCTACACCTTGCCTTCTACATTCATCTTCTTCTTAAACACCCATTTTCTCCCGATGGGCTTCCTTCCAGCCGGCAACTCCACCAAATCCCATGCCTCATTTTTATGCAAGGATGCCATTTCATCAACCATGGCCTCCTTCCAGAGTTTTCCATCCTCTGAATCTACTGCCTCCCTGAGAGTTCTGGGATCATCATCAGTTACAGTTAAGGAAAAACCTGAACAGAAAGCAGATGGACTATACCTTTCTAGTTTCCTTCTTTCCCGGACTGATCTTCTCAAAGCTGGGGTTTGTGGTTCTTCCTCTTCTGAATCTTCTTCTGTTGTAGAGTCTGATTCATACTCCTTTAGCTCAAACTGTATCTTCTCAGGTTCCTTTGGTAGGAAATCATGTGTGACAACATCTTTCACCTCTCTAAACACCACATCTCGGTTGTACACAACCTTCCTTGTTTCTGGATTCCAAAGCTTGTAACCCTTTAAACCATCCTTATACCCAATAAAGATGCACCTTTCAGATTTATTATCCAACTTGGTCCTTTTCTCCTTTGGAACATGTACATATGCATCACATCCAAATACCTTTAGATGTGAAAGAGAGGGCTTCTTACCAGTCCATACCTCATGTGGAGTCTTATCCTCCAACGCTGATGAAGGTGATCTATTAACTAAGTAACATGCAGTCTCCACTGCCTCTGCCCAGAATTCTTGTCCTAACCCGGTACCACTAAGCATGCTTCTTGCCTTTTCCATCAGTGTTCTGTTCATTCTTTCTACAACTCCATTTTGCTGAGGTGTGTATGGAGTAGTCTTCTACCATGCTATACCACACTTCTTACAGAACTCTTAAAATTCCTTCTTGCAGAACTCCCCACCATTATCTGTCCTCAGTGCCTTTATCTTCTTCTCTGTTTGGTTTTCCACCAGTGCCTTAAATTCTTTAAATTTTTCAAAGACTTCAGATTTATTCCTCAAGAAATATATCCATGTATTCCTTAAGAAGTCATCTATGAATGAAACATAGTACACAGACTTTCCCAGTGATGGAAATGACACAGGTCCAAACACATCACTGCGCACAAGTTCTAATATCTTTTTCGCCCTCTTAGCACCAGAAGGAAAACTCACCCGATTCTGCTTCCCATATACACAATGTTCACAGAAATCAAAATCCAGAGAGCAATTAGACATACCTTCTACCATACCATTTCTATGTAGTATCCAAAGGCCCTTCTCTCCAATATGTCCAAGCCTTTGATGCCATAGCATGGTCTTTTCTCCAGAGACAGCTAGGCTTTCCGCTCCACTTTCAGAAACCACATAACTATTACACCCATTAATAAAAATGCTACCTTGTAGCTTGTACAGAGTTCCAGTCCAAACTCCCCGCATTAATACCAGTGCTCCTCGAACCATCTTGCAGGCATCTTTCTCGAACACTGTTTTTACACCTGCATCATCCATCTTGCTTACAGAAATCAGATTTCTGGCCAATGTAGGAATATGCAGAACACCAGGAAGTGTTCTAATCCTTCCACCTTGCAGCTTCAACTTGACCTTTCCACGTCCGACAATTCTGGCCTTCCTATCATCCCCTAGGAAGACATCACCACCATCATATTTCTCATACTCGTAGAACCACTCCCTATGGGAAGTGAAGTGAAAGGATGCACCTGAGTCAATCAGCCATGACTCATGATCTACATGTGTACTTGAAGAAGAAGCCAAATACACATTCCCACCTTCATCCGAGGTGGTTTTTGCCTCTGCAGAAGGAGCATCATCAGATCCCTTTCCTCTCTCAGGAGCTTTAGATCTGCACTCCTTTTTGTAGTGCCCTTCCTTTCCACATTTCCAGCATACCTTTACAAACTTTCCAGGAGATTTAGATCTCCCTCTAGATTTAGATCTCCCACTCGAAACCTTATTCTTGTTTCTGTTTTGGGACCTTCCTCGTATAGATAAGGCATCTCTATTTTGACCCTCCATATTTCTCCGTCTCATTTCCTCCGACAGCAAGGCTGAGACAATGTCATCAAAATTCAAGGTAGTTGTATTGCTACCTATTGCAATAACCAGACTGTCCCACGAGTCTGGTAGAGAACACAACAAACTGATGCACTTATCTTCATCCGAGATTTTAATATCAACAGATGACAGCTGACTTACCACAGTATTGAAGGCGTTCAGATGCTCTGTCACCGAGTCTCCATCCTTCATCCTCAGGTTATACAGCTTTTTCCGCAGGAACAACTTATTCACCAGAGACTTAGATTGGTACAAATTCCCAAGTTTTTCCCACAAATTCTTCGCCGTAGCTTCCCCAGATACATTCAACAATACTGAATCTGAGACACACAACCGTATTGTGCTCTTAGCCTTCCGATCCATCTTCTTCCAGTCTTCATCTAACATTTCCATTGGTTTAGTACCTGGATCTACCGCGATCCACTGATCTTTATCCACCAGCAGATCCTCCTTCTTGAGATTCCATAACTCAAAGCTCTTACCATTAAATTTCTCGATCTCTATCTTCCCACTGCTCGCCATCTTCTTTCACCGCAAGAATCAATCCTGCAGATCTCCCACTGAACAGGGTCTACCTCAGGCCCGAGCAAAAAAAAAAACCCTCAGCAGCAAAGCCATCCCCTTGAAGCCGAAACATCTCTGATACCAAATGTAGGTTTTAACCCTAAACAGAAATTATCTACACACGAATCTTATAACGGAAAATAAACAATAGCGAGAGCATAAAACATAAAACAAATAAACACAGAGATTTTCCCCTGGATCCCAAATCGGGACTACCAGCTTGATATTTCATTATATTCCTTTTAGTGTTACAACACATATATATACATGCCAAAGCATACATAAACCCCAATCCATTAAACCTAGATTAGAACATAACCGTAGTTCCCTTGATCGGATCTACAAAATACCAGGGGTCAAAAACTATCGTACCCCAAAAAACCATGTGCAAACTCATGCACAAAACATGGGTGGGTCCGCCTATGAGTGGGACCACACACCAAAAAAAAATTCGTCGGGGTGCTACCCCGAACCCCGATAAGGGGGGCTACCGCCACCCTATGACCCCCCTGCTGCGCCCGGCGTAACGTACAGCGCATGCGGCTAGTCGTGGAAAGAATATAACACACACCCAACATCCAAAAATAGGAAAGACATGTTTCCATTCATGTAGATGTCAAATGGACACTTGTATCTGAAGCTTGACACATGTAAACCCTTCTAGAAGGCACTGGCCAAGTGGAGATTCCGAAACAATGAAAATTTCACTCCCAATGTGACCAACGCACCTGTGAATGTCAGGAAATGCTTTGCAGAGCAGCCTTGCATGGGGCTACCTGCATATGCAACACACTTAGGCCCCTTAGAGCCTCCATTGTTGAGCTCTCATATGCTATATTATAAGCTTCAAACCATGGAAATCCTTTCTTGATGAAAGTCTTGCTTGATTTTTCTAGTTTCCTGTCTTAGGGCATGTAGCAACTGAAATGATAGGGAATGATAGACCCTTGATCATCAGTCCTGGAGATGATACCCAATTAAACAAGTCATTGGGAATGGTGCCCAAATTGACTTATAACAAGGGCGAACTTTGGATGGGCGGCCATTAACGTCGAACTTCACCCCCCCCTGGTGTTAACGAGAAATAGGCGGAGGGGGGACGAAGTCACTCTCCGCCATCAATCTGGGGCAGCGCGATGATCCATCAACGGAAGATGTGAGCTCGTTAAACTTTGAGGAAAAGGTAAGTCAGAGGAATGGGGTTGGGATGTACCAGTGGTGGGGTAAAAATGGGTGCAAGGTATAGTGGAAGGCGGGCCCATTGTTAATATTCTGAAGGTTTTGAGGGCCTTTATTATAAGATTTTGTGGGTTTATGAAAATGAAAGGGCAGAAGTATAGTTTATACGGGGGAAGGGGGCTAGGGATAGTGGAGTGTTATGGTTTTATGAATTTGAGGGGGCTAAGGCTTTAGAAGAGAGGGGCTTAAGGCCTATATTTTATAGAAGAGCGAGTTTTACACAAAAAACAAGGTTTCTACATAAATTAAAGGACTCGGTAGGCTAGAAATTAGCTTTAAACAATGTAAAAAAGGGATCTTTTTACATTCTTTAATATGTCAGAGAAAGAATGATGAATGAAGGGGTTTTATGAGGGTTTTGAGGAAGGTAAGAAATGGGTTTTTATAGGAAGAGGTTTATGAATGAAAATGATGGTGAGGTGGTGAAATGAGGCAATCAAGCCCAATAATGAGGTCCTTCTTTGTAGCAGTGGGGTAAATTTTCAGAATGCAGAGAGGGGATAAGATAGTGAAGATAGTTTAACTTAGGATAATGAAGGTAGTGAGATTTCTAGAACTCGCCATAATTCTCAAATTTTATTTCTAGAAATCCAGGATCATAATTTATTCATATTTTGATATCAACAAAATTTACCGATGACTAACAGTGGCTCCACTTGGGGAGGGCTGCTCCTTTTTGGAGGTGTTCAGAACTTTCAGTTTATCAAATCTCTGAGTTTTTGCAGACCAGTGTCTTTCCATCGGGCATATTTTTCCCTTCTTTTCACTTGTTGATATTTCTTTTTGAAGTGATTATCTTAATAATCTGTAACATATGATTCCTTCAACAACATTTCTACCTACCCAACCTACTTTTCCTAACATTTTTTCATATTTTGAGTGCACTTGAACTGGAAAAATCTTGACATTTTTATTTTGAAAAACAGAAATAAACTATCTACTTCTATCCTTATTGCTTCCAAGAGTTCAGATTAAACTAGTGAACTCTTTTATTTCTCTACCTAAACGGTTTGACTGCCAAGATTAAGTTGTTTGGCAGTCTTGAATTTCTAAACTATTGACATAGAAATTGAAAACATGGTTTAAATCAGGATTAGGCAGTCTGATTCACCATGGTTATGGCTTTGAAACAATCTGCACACAAACATTATTTTGCATAAAGGTAAAATAGAAGGATAAGGGATGTAATCTATCATTTGTAATGCATCCTCATATTTCTCTTTGGTTATATTTTGAGCATGTGGAACCAATATATTTTATTCCCTAATATATTTTTCCTGATAAATCAAGCTTGAATAATTTTGACAATCATTGTTTTCACCATATTATCAACATAAATTTAAAGCATGTACAACCATGATTAGGCTAGATGACCGAACAAGATATCAATTTTTAATCAATAGTGGCATTTAGGCTTGCACACTTTCAGCAGTACTGTTTTTTGGGTATGGGGTTGTACCTCTTTTGAATCTGCCCTCTTTTTTCTTTTTTCATATTTTTTTGTATTTTCTGTGATTTTTCTCATGCAATGTTATGTATAACGAGTGAAAAATTTGAAGCTAGGACTGTTGACAAAAATAGTATTTAAGCATCCTGCCATTGACAGGACCTCCAAATAACTCTTCTTCATTCAGCCCTTGTATAAAGAAATCATTATGACCCCTAATTGAATGAATGATATAAGGGCCCTTTCACAAATTCTCAAATTTTCTATGTTTACCCTTGTCTTCTCTCCTAGAGTCTCATTTCAAAATTGTGTCTCCAACCTGGAAATTATTTTCTTTAGTCCTTCTGTCAAAGATCTTCTTGATGTTTTCTTGAACTACTTGTGTCCTCTTGTACACTTCCTCTCTTGAGTGTTGTAAATGAATGGTTTGATTTAACCTTCTCTGCATGTCATTTTATTCTGATTGCACTTCTTGGAGGAGTTTTATGACTAGAACTCCCAAAGATGTTGAGAATACTGCATCTATGCCATATACCAATTGATAGGGAGACATATTTATTTATTTCTTGGTGGTTAGCCTATCAGCCCATAATGCATGAAACAACTTACTATGCCATGATTTCTGATTACGTTCTAGCAATCTTTTGATAATGTTGATCAGGCCTTTATTGGAGGATTCAACTAGTCCATTACCCTGGGGGTAGTAAGCTATGGAATGCCCTAATGTGATATGATATTTATAGCAGAAATCAACCATTATTTTGGATTTAAAGGTAGCAACATTGTATGTAATGATATTTCTAGGAAAACCAAATCGGGATAGTATGTTAGTTTCAAGGAACTTGATAATGACTGAGTCAGTATCATTCCTAGAAAGGACAGCCTCTATCCACCTGGTAAAATAATCAGTGGCAGTAAGGATCCACTTATGTTGGGCAGATGAGGTTGGGTGAATTTCTCAAATAAATTCCAAACCCCATTATTGAAAGGGAGCCTCAGTACTGATGGGATGCAAAGGTAAAGGTAGGGGTTTCCTCTTGCCATAAAAAAATTGACACTTATGGCAAGTCATGACAAGTTTTTGAGTATCAGGGAAAAGGGTGGGCCAATAACAGCCACCTCTAATAATCTTGTTTGTTGTGGTTTTCTAGTAAAGGTGTCCTCCACATTCTCCCTCGTGTAGCTCATGCATGATTTTTCCTACATCATTCTTAAGCAAACATTTAAGAAATATGCCAACAACATTTTTCCAATATAGAACCTTGTCCAAGATGCAGTAATTTAAAGCTTTTTGTTTCAATAATCTAGCTTTAGTCTTTGATAGAGAAGGAAGAGTATTGAGATAAAGAAGCACATAAATGATATCAGAATACCACAAAGAATTAAAAAATATTTCTTCAATGTATGGAGCTGTGAATTCTTTTATTTCTTCTAAAACATCAACCATATTTATATCTAATGCTTGGAAATTTGATTTTTCCATGAGTTTTGCTAGTCCCTATCCTTTAATCAAATTGGTAGGCTTAATTTCTAAATCATATTCTAAGATAATAGCAATCCATTTTCCCCTTTTACCATCAGGATCTTGATTTAGAATGTCCTTGACAATTGTATGTGGGACAAAAGCAATGATATATGAGAGTGTAAAACGTAGACTCAGAAGTCTTTCAATGCTTTTATCAAGGCTAAGGCTTGTTTCTCCATCATGTTATATTTGAGTGGAGTATCTCTTAAGGCTTTACTGAAAAAGGATATTGGTTATTCTTTCCCTGTATTATTCTTTTGCAACAACACTGCAGCAATGGTGTGTTCAGAGGCAAATGAGAAAATGTAGAAATCCTTGGTGAAATCAGGACTGATAAGA
Source organism: Pinus albicaulis (assembly GCA_034641835.2). Lineage (NCBI taxonomy): Eukaryota > Viridiplantae > Streptophyta > Pinopsida > Pinales > Pinaceae > Pinus > Pinus albicaulis. The sequence continues at coordinate 1,056,633,775 of CM076581.1, forward strand.
ACTAGTGTTTGAGTGAGAGCTTGTTTTACTAGTTCAAATGACTGTTTAGCTTGTAAATACCATTTAACATGTCTCCTTTTTTAGCATGATTGTGATATTTCTCAAAAGTCCAGCAAGGTTGGGGATGAACCTTCTTAAAAATTTGATCTTCCCAATGAATATTGAAATTATTTGAGGTTTCTTAGATGACTGATTTTCAATATACCTTCAATCCTTTTAGGGTCTACTTTGATTCCTTCTTCAAAGATTATGTGGCCAAGAATTTTTCCTTCCTGGAGACGAAAGAGTGTTTTCTTGGGATTCAAAGATAAGCCATATTTTCTACAATTCTCAAAAAAATTTCTCAAATGAGCTAAGTGTTCTTTATCAGTTTTGGAGAAAATAGTGATGTCATCAAGGTAGATGATTATGAAATAGCCTATGTCTTCTTAAAAGCTATGTCCATGGCCCTTTGGAATGTGGCCCCTGCATTCATCAAACTAAATGGCATTTTAACATACATGCATGTACCCCAAGGTCTGGTGAAAGCAGTTTTGTGTTGATCACTTGGGAGTACTAGCACTTGGTTGTAGCCTGAAAAACCATCCAAGAGTGATATTCTCTTAGATCCAACCACCTTTTGGAGTATGTGATCCATTTTAGGAAAGGAATAATTATCTTTGAGGGAGGCTTTGTTCAGATTTCTAAATTCAATGCAAATCCTAATCTCCCTGGTCTTCTTCTAAAAAACACAAGGTTGGAAACCCATTGTGAGTGCCTAAGGGGAACTATGGTCCCAACATCATACATCTTATTGATCTCTTTCTCAACTAAAGGCAATAAAACAGGGTTTATCCTTCTTAGTTTTTGTTTGAAAGGTTTCTGATTTTCCTTAAGAGGAATTTTGTGTTGAATAATACTGGTATCATATGATTTCAGATCTTTGTACCCCCATGCAAACATATCTCCAAACTCTTTAAAAATTTCAATATATTCTTGTTTGATATGAGCAAAAAGAGTGCTAGATAATTGATCATTTTGGGTTCATTTATGTTGCCTATGTTATTTTCCTCTACATTAGTTTCTGTAGGCTCCATCTTTTGTTTTTTTAGCTACATAATTGAAGTCAAAAAGCTCTTCTAATGGTGTAAGGCCCCTTGGTATTGTATCATCCTTGCATTGTAAAACCTTAAGGTCCTTTTGATCTAGAATGTTAAATAACTATGCCTTATAAAGACATTCAAATTGGTTTATATCAGCAGTAGACTCACAGCTCTATTTTAGGAACTTGTTTTTCATCCAAATAGTCTTCTTCATGGCTTGAGCTAGGTGTTGGTAGTGTTGGTACAACAAAATCATTTCTTGACTACATAAAATAATCAATGTGCTTATCACCCTCAAACACTTGCCAATAGTTTTCATTGTCAGGTACTGCATGTCGATTTTTCACTTTGACATTGAATTGTTCATTTACCTGGGGTATTTGGCAATTGTTGGCAGCAAAGGAAAGTTCATTTGCAAGGTTATTCTAAGCTCTAAGGATGAAAGTGAATTCATATTTTTCAAAGGTTTTCAGGAGATCTAGGGCAGCATTCCTGTATTCTCTTAATCTTGGTTTTTTGGCTGAATACTCCCCTTTTATTTTCTTAATAATCAGCTTTGAATCTCCTTGGACTGATATTCTCTTGGCTTATAAATCTTTAAGCAAATTTAGGCCAAGGAGGAGAGCCTCATATTCTGCAATGTTATTGGTGCATTGGAAATCAAGTTTGTAGGAAGGTCCTTTGTTTGTATTATGTATCCATACACCAGCTCCAGAACCTGTTTTTTTACAAGAGCCATCAAAGCTCATTTTCCAAAGTGTTTCTTTCTCATGCTTATTATCATTTTGTTTTTCAAGGTTGCTTAAGTTTGAGTTGTTATGTTCTTGATTTGAGGACATATTTGACTATTCTAGTGGGTTTAACTCTTTCTTATTTTCTTTTTCTTGTTCGTTGATTTCATCTTCATTGTACAAGATAAAGGAATCTAGATCTGAATGAATAGAATAGACAGGAGTGTTGTTTGGCCTATCTAGGTTTCTTACCATATATTTCATATGGGATTCCCTATAAAGTCTTATGTTTTGGTTAAAAACTGGGATGGTAGCATAAGACATGTCCATTTGAAGGCTCCCTTGAAGTTTGGTTCCCCATGATCTAGATAGAAGCATGCCATACTTAGGAGGAATGCCAGCAACAACTATGTCCATGACTAGACCCTTAGTAGGAATTTGTGCCAGATTGACACATAAATCCTTTATTAGACCTAAACACTTGACTCTGATTGAATCAAAAGAATACAGATCTCTATAAGGCTTATTAATTTCTAGGCCTAATTTCTCCATCACCACTTTTGGCATGAGTTTGTGAGAGGCGCCAGAGTCTAGCATGGCATTATGCAAGATTTTATCATGTATGTTTAAGCTAACATAGAAGGGAGGGACAACCCCTTCTTATTATTTTCCTTCAACTTCAGGACCAAACAATTATTCTCGTTTATCAGCTGTCAAGTTTAAAGTATCAGTATCATTGCCTATATTCAAAGCTTTCAAAATTTGATTTTTATATACATCCTGAGTTACTAGCTCAGCTAAGGGTATGCTAATTTTGATCTTGGAAATTTCTCCCACAAGGCTGAAAGGGACTAGTGTTTTTGACATATTTACATATGTTTTTTCATATACAATCTTTTCAGAAATTCTGATTTGCTAATTTTTATTAGGATTGTTATTTTGGACAAATTTCTCAAGGCCACTAGCAGAAGTACTAGGGAAACTTGGATCAACAATTTGCTGACTTGTTTTGTCTTTTTTTAAGTCAGTTTTCTTGGTCATAGTGTTGGCACTATTTGCTATCTTTTTAGGAATATTTTCTAAAGTTTTTCTAACAGCAGTGTTTGTGTTTTTGTCATTGGAAGTCTCTTGGTTCCTTTTGCTCCTAAGATCATATTGCCTGTGAAACTCCATTATAGCATTTTCAAATCCCAATTGATAATCTTTAGAATCTTCATGGTTGTTTTTGGTTTGGTATGAGGAAAAGAATCCTTGCTCTTCCTCAGTGAGAAAAACATCATTCTCACTGTCATATCCTATTAGATTCACATGATTTTCCTCCAACCTTTTTGTCTCTCTTTCCTCCTCATCTACACAATCGTCTTGGAAAGGAGGCCTAATTTGTTGGTCGTTGTCTCTTTGTCTATGCTGAATATGATCTCTTCTGAAATTTGGATTTCTATTTATGTTTTGAGGATTTGTCTAGTTTTTCCTAGGAGGTGCCCTTTCAGTTAGATTTATCTTTTCTAGCATCCTTTCTATTACCCTCACTAAGTTATCAATTTTAGCATTAGAAGATGAGGTTGATGCCATTTTTTCATCTTTGTATGTAACTCTTTTTTCTGATTTCAACCTAGCTCTTTTCTCAATCAGATTTGCTTCTACACTTATAGCTCCCCTCTGCATTTCTTCTAAAGTTGAGGGGTTTCTTTCTCTTAGCTGATAGGATATGTATGGGTCAAAAACTTCTGGAAATTTTGCTAAGGCTAAGCCTAATGGAGGTTTCCTGTTTGGGGGAAGTGCATTGTAAACACTATTAAATCTAGTGCAGTAATCTTGGCCACTTTCCCCAGCATTTCTTTTAAGGTTTCTATATTCTAAAAGGATTTGGAGAGGGTTCTTCTTAATTTCCCACTTATTTATGAATGCTTGGTATGGAGAAGGGAGACCATTTATGCTATTAGGAGTTAAACTTTTAAACCATTTTTTAGCTTCTCCTCCTAAACTTTGGGCAAATATTCTCATCTTAATGGTCTCTTCTTCTATTTCCATGTAATCAAAGGCATCATCCATTTTTTCCACATGTTGTTGAGCAGCAGTAGATTCAGCTCCAATGAAATGGGGAATTCTAGATTGATAATCATTTGGTAAAGGAACCAAAGGTTGTGGTAACACTAATGGGGCATACCATGCTGCAATGGTGGGAGTAAATGGGGGATTTACAAGAGGAGGATTTGTGAGAGGGAATGTGGGCTGAAATGGAGTGTTTTGAACAGTGGATGTGTGGAAAGGGGTGGTGGAAGTACTTGGATCAGCAAACTAATTTTGAGCAGATCTGTTATGGAAAGAGCTAAAGCGATGGAGAAGCTAAAAATCAAGAGGAGTGGAAGGAGATGCTTCTCTACTGAAACTTTGTTGTAAATATATGGGCTCAAGGTCAGTTTGGTCAATATCACTATGTGACTTGGTTGTAAATAGGTTTTTTGGATGGTGCAAGTCAAAGTGAGGATATTTCAAGACTGTAAGGCTTTTAGGGACAAATCTTGTTCTTTGGATGGTCCTACCAGTAGTTAAATTTCCAGCTTTAGAAGTCTACCACAAAATATTCTCTGAATCATCAACTATAGTAAGAGGATTAGGGTTTGGCTGAGATCTGGTATTGATCCTATGTGAAGCCAGATTTCAAACTCAAAATTTAGAGAAGTAGAAAGTTTATTGACTGTTTTCATAAGTTTGACATCTCTTAGTATTTAGGAAACTATCTAACATGGGACTATACTTTAAACTTTTCAGGGTTGTTTTAACACAATCCTAAGGAAGTCTAAAGAGAGCTAGTGAAGTTATAGGCCTATCGGGGTTTAGTGGAGTCGCCAGGTGGATATTTTTGATTGTTTTGAAGATAAACATGTATGGTCCACGACCAATAATTGATAAAAACCAATCTAGGAATGTATTTTGGGGTTTTCTGAGTGTCTTTATGATTTGATAAGATTTTTTGAATTCCTAAGGAATACTTAGATTGTCACCGACTTAGAAGTCCCACCGTGATCGCCATTATGTTGGTGTCCCGTGATTTGGTAGATTAGTAAACCAAATGATAGGGTAACATCAAAACAGTCTTTAGAATCCTAGGACCTAGCCTTCCTGGATTCAGAGAGGGATCTCTCTATTTGTTTGCAAAGATATAAACTTGTTTGCTTTAAAGGGTTGATTTTAGGCTAGTTATGAAGTGTGAGGTTTGTTTGATTGTTTTGGTTGGACAAGATGGTCAAGGAAAATAGATAAAATGAGGAAATCTCTAAGTCATTGGGCAATGGAGTCTAATGAAAGTCATGATAGGTTCATCAATGGATCGGGGAGCATCATAGGGAAAATGTAACTTGGTCAATGGATCTTCAAGGTTCTTTTAGGTGTAATGAGATGGACATCAATTGTAAAAAAGAAAAGTAGGACGAAGGGAAATTAAGAATCCTTAATCATATGTACTTTTCAACAGAGGGACTTAAATATCATAAGCATGAAGAGGAAATCAATAGACATGGAAAACCATAAATTATCTGATTCAACTAAAGCAGATAATGATTCAAGACAAATTTTTCCAATGAAATATAGAAGGCGCGAAATTCATTTAACTTCTAGTGATTTCACCTTTAAGGACATAAAACACTTAAGACACACATATAACTATAATCAGGGAAGAGGGAACTCCTAAACATCCTTGATCATAGTTATGAAGATCTCTAAAACAATTATTTGTGCAAGTACAAAGGGTATGATCAAAACAAAACCTCTTTGGCAGACTTTAAAGAATGGTACTTTAGGGAGAGACTTCAAAAACAGTGTTTAGGTGACATCAAATAAGCAGGGCTAGCCATAGATCATACTTGATACCAACTATATAACAAACAAGCTTAGGGGGTCTAGAGAGCAATTAAGAATTCTCTAAAATGTCCAAGCAGAAGAAAACATGAAGGTAGTGAAGAACAAACAGAACTAAGGTGTTTTCAAAAGACATTTCTTAGTCTAAATACTTTATTCTATTGCAACATAGAAAGATGGAAACATGATGAAATAGGAAATGAAAATAACAAATTAGGATTACTTCACCAAAAACCAAGCTCAGGGATCCAGTGATCTAGCCTCCTCCATCAACAAACAAATCGATGCATCCACAAGTTCCAAGACATCAATTTCCTTTCAACTTCCAAGAGACTAGTATTACTTCAAAGAGTCATCAAATGCCAACCTAATAATGAGTTTAGATGCAGTATTTATACTACAAATGAGGAGGTGAAGCTAAGCTATGGTTTGAGTGTCATTTATTACATAGTTAATGAATTCTTAACCTTGAAGACCATGTAAGGCTCAAGGTAGGAATATATGCCGATATTTCTCTGAATAATAACTTCTACCTTAACTCCTAAGGAAAAATAAGTGAAATGTTTGACTTTAACGCCTATCCTTAACCTTTACAATAATTGTTTGGCAGATATAAATATCTCTGACTCAGCTCAATAACTGCCTAATGTTTTATTAAAGAAAACAAAGCACTAGGTGTCAAAAATATCTTTTGAGAGGAGTAACTCCTGCAGGCTGAGTCATTCGAATCTGTTTAGGTGCAGATCTGCCTTTTTTCTTAGCCTTAAAACTCTGTTTTAGGCTTTTAAATTTATTTTTATCCTTTTAAACTATCTTATTGCTTTATCTCTGCCTCTTCATCCTCTAAACTTTGATTTAATCTTTCAAGATTTAATATGCCTTTCTGTCTTTTATTTTCACTTTGATCTTCTGGTGCTTGTACCTTTACCTCTGATTTTGTCTTTACCCTCGAGTTGCGATTAATTACTTAAATTGGCCCTTTAACTCTGTTTTTTTCATTGATCCTTTGATTATCCCTTTGGTCTTTTGATTTCATTTTTTAACCTTCGACCTTTAATTCTTTTAAATCTTTGCTTTATTGGCTTAATCACTTTAATTTATGCTTTGTTGGCTAACCCTCATGATTTGATTTTGAGTTATGATTAGCCTTCTAACCTCCACTTCTTTTCCACAGTCCCTTGACAGTCTTTTTCTTCACTGTGTTTATGTTGGTGACAGTGTTTTTTATGTGCAGGGAGGCATTTTGATAGTGTTGTAGGGTTTTATGATTTCCAATGATCATGTTATATTGGTGCTAGAGTTTGAACTTCAACCCTTGGTCCCTTTGAAACAATTTAAATCCTGGAATCATCACCCAGAGACCAGTTTGAACGTTTTAGGACCTTCTGAACGCATCTCCTGCCTTCCTGCTTTTAAACCTGTACATAAAAAAAAACTTATTTATTCAAATCCTATGTGAGTGGTTTTTTTTGCATTGATTTTGGGGCTTGTGGGGTTGTTGGAGCATTTGTAGTTCAGGGCCTCATCGTAGAGCCGCAAGGCTCTGGAGAATTTGAATGGAGGCAAAGGATTTTTGGCACGAAGAGGATTTCATTTTTGAGCTGTTCGCGCGATATGGTTTTCCAAGGGAAGTGATAACCGATGGGGGGGCACAATACGTAGGAAATAAAATTACAGCCACCCTAAAAAATCACCATATCATCCATAGAGTTACATCTCCTTACCACCTGCAGGCAAACAGGCAAGTCGAAAGCACCAAAAAAGTTCTGGAGGCAATTCTTACCAAAACAGTATCAACACATCACCGGGAGTGGGCCTATAAATTACCTAAAGCCTTATGAGCCTATCGCACAACATGGAAAAACACCACTGGATATTCCCCATATCATCTAGTATTTGGGAGAGAGTCTATTTTCCCTATTGAGTTCGAAATCAAGACTCTAAGAACGGCCCAGGAGGTAGGGTTGGACTTAACAAAAGCCCAAGTTAAAAGACTCCAACAAATAATTGAGCTACATGAAATGCAACTACTGGCTCTGCAGCGCACAACGATCACCTAACAACAGCAAGCTAAGTGGCATGACAACTTTATTAAGAAGAAGATATTTTAAAAAGAAGATTGGTCACTCCTCTATGACTCCAAATTCCAAGATTTTCTGGGAAAATTACAAACAAGGTGGCTCAATCCATACGAAATTCAAGAAGTACACAACAATGGCACACTCACGTTGACCACCATAGATGGGTCTGGTTCTACATTTCGAGTGAATGGGCACAAAGTGCGCCTATATCGCAAAACTCTCACAAAGGAATATTTTTACCGACAGGTATGAAATGATCCCACCATCCAAGTTGTGACAACAGGGGGAAATAACCCCACAACCTCAAGTACATGTGAGTTTGCTACCATCATTTGTAAATAGAGTATATAATTTCTTCACAATTCCTAGTTTTTATTTTGTTGTACATTCCTCACGCTCGAAAGTGTATTTTTTTTCTCATCATATTTCATTTTTTACCTTTTGTTGCTCAAATTCTTTGAATAGCTGTTGTTCAATTCAGTTGAACAACTATTGTTCAATCGGATTGAATAGTCGTGCTTTTTGTGTTTTTACCTTTTGTTGTTCAAATCCTTTGAACGCATGTTGTTCAATCCAATTGAACAACTGATGTTCAATCGGATTGAACAACCGTGCTTTTTATGTTTTTACCTTTTGTTGTTCAAATCCTTTGAACGATTGCTGTTCAATCCAATTGAACAACTGTTGTTCAATCGAATTGAACGGTCATGCTTTTTGTGTCTTTACCTTTTTCTGTTCAAATCCTTTGAACAGTTGTTGTTCAATCCAATTGAACAGCTACTGTTCAATCCAATTGAACAGCTGTGTTGGGAAAAATACTGAGAGGGGGGGGGGGGGGTGAATCAGTATTTGGTGCAGACTAAAAAATTTTTACTTTTTCTTTTTCTAAAACCCATATGCTACTTTACTGAAGCCAACTTGTGTAGACACATGGATATCCTTAATAAAACTTGCGTATTAACATAGATCTCATTATGCTGATAATTCTTTGCTTAGATCATTGCATCATTCATTCATTAGATGTTTAATAAGCAGTAAACATGTGCAGTAAGAACAGAATAAATCATCACACATAAGCAACACACATGAACACCAGGATTTAAGGTGGAAACCCAATTCGGGAGAAAACCACCGCTGCCGTCATCTCAGTCTTCAATATTTTATTATAAAGAAAACATCGTACAACCATGTACTGGCACAGACTCATACCAGCACGCAAGCACCCACCTGCAGAAGGCTACAACCTTCTCTCATTTACCAGCCTCTCCTGGAAGGGAGCTACAACCCCCTGCTCTCGTTTACCAGTCTTTCCTGGAAGGGAGCTACAACCCCCTACTCTCATTTACCAGCCTCTCCTGGAAGGGAGCTACTACCCCCTGCTCTCGTTTATTTCTGCCCCGGAAGGGGAACTCTGACCCCCTCAGAGGCTTCAACCCTCGGCTACCACCATGGACCAAGAAGTTTCATCAATCCTCTGACGGATCTGTTAGCACTCAAATCTACCTCAGGCTGAAATGAAGTAAAACTCAAGGCTACATCAAACCACGCTCAGCCTCGTAGCTAGCCCTACGAGGACAGGAGAGGGCTCTCTCCGTCAATCTCGAAAAAATAAGCGATAGGATGCGAGATGACTTACAATAGGAACTGATTTTAGGCTAGTAAAGAGATAGGTATGTTTGTTTTTTGGTTTTTTGGGTTTTCGCTGGAGTAATGGGAAAACAAATTTTGGGTCCGGGGATGAGTCGGACTTATCCGGACCCAAATTGTTTTCCCATTACTCCAGCGAAAACCCAAAAAAACCAAAATCAAACATACCTATCTCTTTACTAGCCTAAAATCGGTTCTTATTGTAAGTCATCTCGCATCCTATTGCTTATTTTCTCGAGATTGACGGAGAGAGCCCTCTCCTGTCCTCGTAGGGCTAGCTACGAGGCTGAGCGTGGTTTGATGTAGCCTTGAGTTTTACTTCATTTCAGCCTGAGGTAGATTTGAGTGCTAACATAGTGGCGACCATACTGGGGAGAATTGGTTTGCTTGTTGATGTCATTTGTTTCATTAGCTATAGACGGAGCCTGAAGACACGCCAGGTAGCCTTCGAACTGCTCTTGCTCTGCGAGTGCATAGTAGATAAAAGCTGCTTCAGTCGATCTCCGGTTTAGCTTGTGAATGTGACACTTGACTTGTAGATTGTCTTGCCCCAGTACATGTATCAAGTTTAGATCTGATGGTTGATGGTGGACAGCAATCAGACATAAGAAGGCTGAAATCATTCACCTGGCGACTTCATTCACTGAACAAATCCAGAAATCGATGCTTCATGGTGACTTCACTGCAGGGAGATCAGTAGCTGTGAGATTTTCAAGATGGACCGAATCACAAGAAGATATGCTCCCATGAGCCGAGATCACATCCCAGGTTTTCCGAATAAGATGCCCAAGGTAGATTAGTCAAGGAATCTGCCTACGTTTAATGATGATGGTAAGAAAGATGCTGCTTTACATCTGGTTAGATTTCATATGCATATTCGCAAGTTGAAAGTGGATTTTCCTGAAGATTGCTTGATGAAGATATTCCTGGCCACTCTGGGAGGTGAAGCCCAATCTTGGTATGAAAATTTGCCGCTGGCCTGTATTTATTGTTTAAAGGATTTTCATGCCCTGTTCATTGAAAGATATCAAGTATCTTATCCATCGTTAAATTTAGTTCATGATTGTTGCAAACATGCTTCTACTTTTATTGAAAGCCTTGAGAAATATTATGAAGATGATAATTTTATGGATGATGAGATCATGGAAGCATTGTATGAAAATCCATTTCAGCAACATAAAGAAGATCATGAAAATTTGCAGCAGGATCAAGATTTTAGTGTGGTGGAAAATGAAGCCATTTTGCATGTTGACAGTGAACATGAAATACATAAAATGGATCAGCAGTATGAGGAAAATTTCTATACTCCTTCACTTGAAATCAATGAAGACAATCACTATTTGAGCAAAAGAAAACAAAAGGTATTATCTCCTCTGTCTGAAGATGAGATAGATCAGCTATTGAAAGGTCATGTTCCAGCTCAAGTTAACACAGATCTACAGTGTGCACATGGTAAAGAAAGTGATGGTGGAACTTCTTCCTTTTCTGAAATGGATGACAGTCCTGTAAGCAGCTTTATAGATCAGCGGGTTGAAGATGTCTATATGGCTGAAAGAGATGAAAGAGAAAGTGTCATTTCAGATCTGTCCATGGAAGAAGACAGCGTGCAGGAAAGTCAAGTTTCAAATGCAGATTGTGATAATGTCCACTCAGTCATATCAGATCCAGATTCAGATTGTAATGACCAAGCATACCTTGTACCGAATCCTGAAAAGGAGAGTTTTACTGTTGAGATCATAGACAGAATTTTTGATTCAAATGTTGTCAGTTCATCAGAACAGAGGCTTCATAAAGAGGTAATCCAATCAGTTGATGTACGACAAGATGGAATTTTTGTTCAAGAAAGTGAAAAAGTTTCTTTTGATGAATTTTTGGTAGATGATAGAAATGTCATGTTTGAGCTTCAAGAATCATTGGAAGTTTCTTTCCTTATGATTGATGACTGTAATGAAAATCTGGCTGTGATATCATATGAAGATGACCTACATTATATTCAGAGTACAAAAGATCAAAACATTCCGGATTGCCTTTCATTTTCTTCATATGTCTCATGTGTTGAAATGTTTTCTCAAGAAGAGATCTGCTCATCTACCTGTTCAGAGTTTCTTGAAGCCCAGGAGCATACTTTTACTGAAGTACATGATAAAGACAGATCAGAAGCAGGAGAAAAAGACACCTTGTTTCTTCAGCAGGTGGTAAATCTTCATGTTTTTCATGATCCATTGGAAAAATTGTTACAGTCAGCAGTAAAGGTGAGTATTGCAGTATTCAGTGATGAAGGAGATCATGGTCAATTATGTTTTTGGATGCCCAGTTACCAGTATCTATTGTTGACCAAGAGATCTGATCAGAAGAATCAGTCAAGAAGCCATCTGCTTGACTGGTTACATTGGAAAGCCAATTATACATGATTGTACATATTTCATTAATATGCAGGTGGTTGTCATCATGATTCCAAATCTTGATGGACTGCTGCCTTGTTTCAAAAGCTTGGTAAAGTTTTGTTTTAAGTCAGTCATGAGTCATTTGTGTTTGGTCTGTTGAGTCAGTTTTTTTTTTTCAAGTTATTTCAGTTTTCCATCGAGTCGGTTTGAGTCAAGTTTCAGTCAAGTTTCATTCAGTTTTCAGTCAAGTTTTCATTCAATAAATGTGTCAAAGGTTTTGTGTTATCCGTTCAAATAATGATTCCATCGCCCAATGGATGAAGGCACTGGTCTGCTCTCCCAAAGATCTGCCGTTCTTGGCATCTCCATGGAGCCACCATCCCCATTGGAGCCAGTTAGAGTCGGCCCTTGCAGCCCTCCGTCAGTGATCATTTCGTCTTTTGCATATTCATTATTAGGTGTCTCGCTTGTTCCACTTCGTTGCATTTCACTAGGATCATGCCATGGACTGACGAAGGGGTCTGTCGTCTTATTTTTCCTCATGTTTACACCTGCAGCGCTATTTAAAAATTTTCCTCAAAGAATCGTTCATAGTCATTGTCATTTCATTTCTGGTCATTAAAAATGTCAATAAGTGTCCTAGGTCTTAGTGTCTAGGGTTTTTGAGTCATTCATATACCAGTCATAAAGCCTGCAAGGTGAGGAAAGTTCCGCATATTGTGATTTTTTTTGTTTTATTATCATCAGCATTTTAAAAAATATTTCTAGTCCAAAACTCTGTTTTGGAACTAGAAATTGTTCATTATCATTTTGTAATAAATTGTAATTATTCCGCCAAGAAGACATTGTCAAAAGCAGACCCCTGGTCTCTTCCTTAGCCGAGATAGCCATATCCCTGCAAGAAGACAGCAAAATCATTAGTATCGACCTCAAAAAAGCCAAAAGAAGATTGTATTTGAAAAGCCAAAGGTGAAATTACAAAAACATTGTAATATGGGTTTTCAATTAGATTTGAAACAAAATCTGATTGTGAAGATATTTGTATCATGTATAAAAGCCAAAAAAGTTTCATTTTCACAAATCCATAGCACCCAAATCGTGTTTTGAAGATTGGAGGGCCGATTTCAGAGTTTTAAGCTGCGTGGACAGAGTTGTGGGGCTCGAGCGACCCACCTGGGCGCGAGCGACCCACCTGGGCAAAGCGACCCACGTAGGTCATTTCAGCAGTGTAAAGTTGCAAGGGGAGCGACCCACCTGGGCCGAGCGACCCACGCAGGAGGTGAGCGACCCACGCAGACACAGAGTTTCGAAATTTCGTTTTGAGCGCCCAGTCTTGCTTGGAATTGATTCAACTGGCCTTCAAACAGGTTTTTTTGCAATTGCTTGATGTTTTTAGTGCGTTGATGGCATCATTGGTGGTTTCAAATGTTTCAAACGGAGGATTTAAAACCCCACAGTCATAGCATTATCGTTTTCAGGGTTTTAAAATGATAGGGGTGGTTGTATGAGTTTGTAGCTTATCTTATATCAGTGATATGTCCAGCTTTGCATATAATATCAAAACCATATTGCTCTCATGCCCATTTTGCCATTTTGACCATTGCTAGTGATATGTCCAGCTCTCCATATAATATCAAAACCATATTGCTCTCATGCCGATTTTTCCATTTTGACCATTGCTATTATTATACTCTGTTTAAAACCTTTGTTCCATGGTGACTGTGGTTGTAATGTGTTTCACTGCCCAATGTAAAAACATTCTCATGACTTTGTTTCAAACTGCCCATTGACACCTTTGTTGTTATTACTCATAGACAAACACATTCTATTGATGCCATGCTCTCCTTTGATAAGATTTGTTCGATATTTTGAAAGTTGCCCGCTCCCTTTGATCAAAGTTTCACTTGCATTTAAACACAGAGATTGTGACTCTTTTCCAATCCATCTAAAACAGAGATTTTATCCATGGTTTGTTTCCTTATGGTGCTTTGACGGTGGGAATATTGGTTGGGTGTTGAGACATACATCCTAACTTTGTTTGCACTGCTTTCATATCAGTATACACCATTGCCAAAAGCTTGGTCAGAGCCATGTCGGAGACAGAGTCAGAATATGAGCCAGGGTCAGGCAGTGATTCGGTGACTGAAGGTAATGTGCCACGGGGGTCCCGCAGAGATCATAGAAGTGGTGATCATCGCAGAGAGGAGCCTACTTCTTTGGCTCGGTTGCAGGCATGTCCATTAGCTATGGATTGTTTTCGATTCTTGTCATGTTTGAGATTTTGTGAGATGGTTGCACAAACCCGGCCTCATCGTGAATTGGCCCGTCTGTTTGTTCTTCACTTACGGGATGGTCGGGTAAGCCTTGCTGGGGTTGATTTCATTGTGTCACCCTTGACTATTGCTCAAGCCACTGGTATACCGAACATGGGCGAGGAATGGAACAAGGGTCAACAGTTAGAGAAATTTCACTATGAGCCATACATTAAAACTGGATATATGGCTTACTTGAGCAGAGTTTTTCCATTCAGATTCTTGAGAGATGAGTATGCACCGCTCATGAGGCTCATCATTCAGTATTTTAGTTGTGAGGGCAGGTATGCTCGTCTTTTCGCGTACCATATTCGTTTGTTGATGCACTTCACAAGGGTACGTATGATGAATATTCTGTATTTCATACACCGCAACATAGAGAGGATGGTGACATTTGTGCAGAAGAAGACAAGCCCAGTGCAGCAGTACAGGAGTATATATCATTTCACTTTGATCAAAATCTTGGTGTCACATCAGTTGGCAGAGCAGGGCATCACTTGGGAGGATTTCATTTCTAGAGACTTTTTCAGAGTGCCACAGCAGCCTCCCGAGACAGTTCATGATGCAGGAGAGCCTTCACACCAGCCGGACAGAGTTTAGGTTGAGCATATCAGCACTCCTTTGGTTCAGACATATCAGCGAGGCCACAGGGCCTTATTTGCAGCGACACGGCGAGTACTATCTCCACGTGAGGTGGAAGGGGTCTTGCCGACTTCATCGACACGGCGAGTATTATCTCCACATGATGTGGAAGGGGTCTCGCCTTCTTCTTCAGTGCAGGTACAGGTACAGGATAGGGGCAAGAGGCTCATGCATGATGAGGGCCCATCAGGAGGTCGGGACACAGATTTCACAGTCATTGATGTTGATGCGAGTTCTCCCAGCTCGAAACTGAGGGAAGTTATCCAGGAGCAGAGGGCCGAGAATGACCAGCTGAAAGATCAATTGCAGAAGGCTCAGTGGGTGATTAACTATTTGGAGCAGCGCAACAAACAGCTTGAGGATGAGCTAACATATTTTGAGTTGCGTCGAATCCGTGAGGACAGACAGTGGAATCGAAAGAGGCCCGGTGACATGACACCGACTGACAGAGATACTGTACTCACACATGTGAACATCCATCTGGAGAAGTTGTTGGCGAAGGCCAATCGAGACAAAGACATGCTTCGCCACATGAAAGGCCATTACTGGGCTCGCATGCATGTTTGCAAAGCGAGGATGAAGATCATGAAGAGGAGGTTGCGCAAGGCACTTCGACGGCGGAAACGGCCTAATCCACTTCGGATTTTGGCCGAGGCTTCATTGACTGGGCAGGACAGATGATGGAGGACCTCCGCTCCGAATTTGGGGCAGAGTCGGAGAAAATTTTGTCATTTTCAAATTTTTGGTCTAAAAACAGTTTTTGCAGTTACGTGGGTCGCGCGCTCATGCGCTCACTTTTTTTTGGGACACTTGCTGGAGGAGATTTTTACATTTTTGGATTTTTCATGGTTAATTATGCATCCTCTGAAGTCAACTTAGCATTTCATCAAAATCTGGATGGTCAAACAGCTCAAAAACACCATGAAAATCACCTTGTTGCCACCTTTTGCACCAGCAGGGAGTACCTCTGGGAGAATGAGGTTTTGGATGGTCAAATCAACTCCAAATTCAGAAATTCCACTTGGGTTGGAAAGTAGACATCCAGGGCTTTCCAACGAGCTATCATGAGCTCAATTTGGATTCCGGGAACTACCTCACAATCAGCCTGGAACATGAGCGACCCACACAGTTCAGGAGCGACCCACCTGGAAATTTTTCTGAATTTTCAGCTGCCAGCTCAGTATTTCGCCTATTATGGACCAGTTTTGCTTATGGATAGAATTTTTGGGTTTTTATGATGTAAATTCATGTTTTATATGTAACTTTGGCTTGTTTGTATCTCTTCTAGAAGATTCACTCTCAAATGAGTAAAAAATCATGTAATGGATCAGTTTCCACTCTTTTAGAGGCAAGTTGTTAGCTGCCTAGATTGTAGTTCCATGATTAGAATTGATTGAAACTGATCCCTGAAGAGGGAATTCGACCCCTAGAGGTGGGGAAAGGTGTTAGAGTGATCTATATATTGTAATTTCTGAGGCATTCTACAGGTTGGACTCTTGGGATACTTTTGATATCATTGTACATACTTTTCATATTTTGGCTAAGGAAAGATCGGGGGTTTTGCGGCACTTGTTGGGATCCTTGTGGTGTTCTATTCTTGATGGTGTTTCTTCTTTGTTTACTGTAAGTTTCTTCATGTTTAATGTATGCCATCCTTTCATTATGCTTCTGAACTAAGTTGAATGAGTGATTAAGGTTGAATCCATTGTTTACAGTGCTTGGCCTTTGAATTCAATTAGTTCTATATGTTTTCAGCTGTTTGGAGAGGATCCAAGTCCTTCTTTGCCCTCTTCAGCTCCTCGTCGGTCTAATCTATCCATATATCCAATTCAAAGCATCAAGATCATCACCTACCTCGCCCCAGCTTGAACTCTGCAAAGGTCTGACCTTATCCCCGGACCCAAAATTTGTTTTCCCATTACTCCAACAAAAACCCAAAAAACAAAAAATCAAACATACCTATCTCTTTACTAGCCTAAAATCAGTTCTTATTGTAAGTCATCTCGCATCCTATTGCTTATTTTCTCGAGATTTACGGAGAGAGCCCTCTCCTGTCCTCGTAGGGCTAGCTACGAGGCTGAGCGTGGTTTGATGTAGCCTTGAGTTTTACTTCATTTCAGCCTGAGGTAGATTTGAGTGCTAACAGATCCAACAGCTTCCATACAACACAATTTGTAGGCCACTTTTCATTATATTTTCAGACTGGACCCACTCCACATACTTAAGCTCAATCATTCATCAAACTGAAAATTATAACCCCATCAATTCATTCATTGAATCATCAACCAATCAACCAACAACTTGATCTTCAATTAACATAATCAGCAGCATATTCATCATTCAAACAACCCAGTTCTGTATGAATACATCATTGTCAGATAGCAATAAAATAGCAAAACAGATCAGACATTTTATTCCACTTACTTCAGAAAACCCTAGATTTCATACGCGCTTTTACTTCACTTAACCTCCGTATGTACACACTTTCATGCACACCAACCCGCGTATACTTCTGTGTATTCTTTAGAAAACCCTATCTGCCCATACGCACTTTTCCTTAAGCAGACCCGCGTATACACGCGCTTTTACTTAATCGAACCTGCGTATACATCTGTAACTTTTCAGGACTGTGCAACTCTTCAGATTAGATAAACAACTCAGATTTCATCCTTTACTTCAGACAGTATTTCGCCTCATCTCAGATCTAAACGTTCCATAAACAGATCTAGAATATACATATACATTTCAGATCTAGAGATCCTTCTTCATCATTTTTTTCATAGGTGCATCATAGATTCAGATCTATCAATCAAGAACAGAGTTCATCCATGCAGACATTCCTTAGAGAGATTTATTCATTAACAACCCTTACTCATGCACTCCTTGCACTATGATCTTCATCTCCTTAAATAGATTTAGCCTTTGTCAATACCATGAGTCAAAACCACACAACTTCCGATGGTATTCCTAGACGGGATCAAATAGGTAATCCAGCGCTCAATACAATGGGTCAATACCATGGTAATGCCCCTTGGTATTCTAATTTTGGAGCGCAAAAGGTAATACGAGACTTGGCACGTACTTTTCCGCGTGCATACGCTACTTCTCCTTAACAAACCCGCGTATTCTTTGTGACATGTCTTATTTATCATTTCTCTGGCACTTTCTGGAATTCCTTTCTTCTGTTACTTCTGAGCTGATCTGTAGATACATCATCCTTCCTTTTAACACATAGATACATCATCAACAACTCATCAAGTCAGTTTTCATCAAGGACAAATTCATCAGGCAGGTTCCATCAAAGTCAACACATTGTATCACATTGCCAACAATCTTATTTCATCAAGTAGGTTGCCATCAAGGACAACACATGCCAACAAGCTATTGTTCAATCAGATTGAACAGTCGTGCTTTTTGTTTTTTTATATTTTTCTATTCAAATCATTTGAACGGTTGTTTTTCAATCCAATTGAACAGCTATTGTTCAATCGGATTGAACAACAATGCTTTTTTTGTTTTCACCTTTTGTTGTTCAAATCCTTTGAACGATTGTTGTTCAATCCAATTGATTAACTGATATTAAATCAGATTGAACAGTCGTGCTTTTTGTTTTTTTACCTTTTGATGTTCAAATTCTTTGAATGGCTGATGTTCAATTCAATTGAACAGCTATTGTTCAATCTAATTGAACAGTCATGCTTTTTTTCTTTTTATCCTTGTTGTTCAAATTCTTTGAATGATTGTTGTTCAATTCAATTGAACGGTTTTTGTTCAATTGGATTGAACAACTGATTCTGTTTTTCCTTGTTGTTCAATCAAATTGAACAACCTCATTTTTGCATTTTATTCCTTTGTTGATATCCCCCCCTCGATCTGCACCCTAGCTATAAAAAGCATCTCTGAAGGGGAAGTGGAAATTGAAGAAAGGAGGGAAGCAATAAAAATTACTGATCCAAGTGGATATTGATGGCCACCCACCTAATCCATTTGGACCCACACCATCAATTCTTGCAACTTTTCACATTCAACACCACTTACTATTTTTAGCAGGTTTTCGGGTCCTGCACTCCCGGAGCCGTTTTGGGGCCTTAATGATCCAGGTGGATATTGGTGGCTACCCACCTATTCCATTTGAACCCCCACCATTAGTTCGTTCAGTTTTTAAGTTATAGCATAACTTACTATTTTTAGCAGCTTTTCAGGTCCTGAAATTCCGGATTCGTTTTGAGGCCCTAAATGACGTTTTTGGGGAAAACCGAGAGCAACATGGGTCCATCAATGGATGTTTTTCACATCAAAAGTTGTACTCCTAGGATATATCTTTCTAACAAGCTATTGAGCGTGTAAAACGGAGATCGGATGCCAAAGTTACGTCCCCAGGAAGTTGAAACAACAATTTACCCAAACGGGACCCACGGTTTTGGCGCTTCATCTTCTAGAGTTAGGTTTTTGGATGTTTCAATTTTTCCCTTGTTTCTCAATAATAAATAGGCCCTCGAGCCTCATTGTAACACAGTTCAGAGGTTTGTAGCCACCTGATCCAGATTTATGCAGGAACGCAACAGAATACAGAAATAACTATAAACATAGAGATGCAGTGGAAATAATATGTCATGTCATTAATATCAAATAACATAAATATGCTTACAGACATAATGGAAATAAAATAGCTAGGGTGCTGGTAGCGAATCTCTAAGAAGAAATGTGGTGGATAAAAACCTCTGAACTATGTTACAATGATGCTCGAGGGCCTATTCATTATTGAGAAACAATGGAAAAACTAAAACATCCAAAAACCTAACTCTAGGAGATGAAGCGCCAAAACTGTGGGCCCCGTTTGGGTAAATTGGTGTTTCAACTTGCTGGGGACGTAACTTTGGCATCTGATCTCCATTTGACGCACTCAATAGCTCGTTAGAAAGATCTATCTGAGGACTACAACTTTTGAGTGAGTTGCTCCTCGTTTTCCCAAAAAGCGTCGTTTAGGGCCTCAAAACGGCTCCGGAAGTTTAGGACCCGAAAAACTACTATAAATAGTAAGTTGTGCTGCAACTTAAAAACTAAACGAACTGATGGTGGGGGTTCAAATGGAATAGTTGGGTGGCCACCAATATCCACCTGGATCATTAAGGACCCAAAACGGCTTCAGGAGTGCAGGACCCGAAAGCCTGCTAAAAATAGTAAGTGGTGCTGAATGTGGAAAGCTGTAAGAATTGATGGTGTGGATCCAAATGGATTAGGTGGGTGGCCACTGATATCCACCTGGATCACCACCACATCTCTTCTCAGAGATTCGCTACCAACACGCTAGCTATTTTATTTCCATTATGTCTATAATCATATTTATGTTATTTGATATTAATGAAATGACGCATTATTTCCACTGCATCTCTATGTTTATGGTTATCTTTGTATCCTGTTGCATTCCTGCATAAATCCGGATCAGTGGTATTAGAGCGGTCTACTCTTTCTTTCTTTTTCTCTGCATGTCATCAACGCGGTCAGGGTATAAGGAGTTAGGGCTCGATCTGGTTGAACCCTTGCAAGATCAACCTCGCAAACCCCGACGACCTCCCATGGTGGAAGAAAAGAAAGATGAGGGAGTAGGAGATCCTATCAAAATATTGCTCAAGGAGGCCCTCAAGAAACAAAGGAATGCGATTATGGATAACATTTCTCAAATCCTTCAACAACTGCCCAACTATAGCACATCTGCATCCAACAGCCGCTCTAGAGGCGCCACTCCCTTCAAGGTACAGGTAAACTTTGATATTCCTGTATTTGAAGGAAAAATAGATGCAGACGTCATAGATAGATGGTTGAATTTGCTGGAAGGGTATTTCTCAGTCCATGATTTCTCTGACCGAGAAAATATTATTTTTCACTCCTCAAAGCCGCCCCCCATGTCAAAGACTGGTGGGAAACCTATCGTGAGCAAGAGGACGAAGGGGAACCCTCTCTGTTCTCAACCACACCCACTTGGAATTCATTCTGAGACGGCATCAAGGAACAATATTACCTCGTGGGGAGCTATGAGGACAAATACATCTAATGGACCACGTTGTGGCAACAAAGGGATCAAGATGTGCACGAACTGATGAATCTGTTCCATACCCTACGCACAAAATTGGGTATTAAAGATTCATAGAGACATTTGGTGCTCAAGTACCATGGTTTTCTACACAAACACATTCCAGAGGAAATGGAGTTCCTCGACATTACATCGCTTGGCATGACATATCACTATGCCGCCAAGATCAAGAAAAAATTTAAGCAGAAGAAGTGAGACTTTGGATTTGTGAATCCGAAAGGTGCCCCCAAACCAAAGAACAAGGGGCAAGGCCAAAGCGGTGCGACTCGGAACAACACCACAAATAAAAAGAAGGACACAAGGAAGTGGTGTGAATTTCATAACAGCCCCACTCACAGCACAAACGAGTGTCGTGCCAAACAATCATTGGTGGCTGAACTAAAGGCACCCGAATCAAATGCATTTTCTGATCCTGAGTCGGAACCAGACAAAGGCAATGACAAAGGGAAGTAGATCATTGATGTGGATCCTAGTGCCATTGTTGCCACCACCAAGATCCAAAGGGAGGACCCATAGGATCCAGAGGAGGGGGAGCACCTCTTCCATTCGCAAATGTGGGTGAAGGGTTCTCCGCTGCAATTTCTTATCATTAGCGGAAGCCAAAAGAACCTCATTTCAACAGAGGTCATGAAGCGGCTCGGCCTACCGACCATAGCACACCCGTAGCCCTATACCATCGGGTGACTTCGCCCAGGGAGAGATATCCACATCCGCCAAAAGTGCCGCATTCCATACATCATCAAACCATTCACGGATGAGGTATTATGTGATGTTGCTCCTATGGATGTAGCTGATGTATTATTGGGCCAACCATACTTGTGGAGGCGACATGCTGTGTATGAGTCTAGGCCTCGTGCTATTATTATTACATTGGGAAATAACTTGTACAGGATACCGGAGGTAGTACCGCCTCCTGTCATCTCTTTGACTACTGCAAAACAACGCAATAAGATTGTTTCCCAAACCAGGAAATTCATTTTCCTTACAACTCGCTCACAGGGAAAGAAGAATATTGTGGCCACAGCCTCAAAACAAGGCTCCCCTGCACGGCTGCAACAGATGGACAAATTCATGGAGGAATACGAGGACATTTTCTCCTCACTCACAGAGGTTCCTCTACACTGTCAAGACAAGCACTCCATTGATCTGACCCCCAATGCACCGCTGCCTGATGTTGCCATACCTCCTACAAATACACATATAGAATCCACACAGGTACTGTCTAAGGCTAATAAAGAAACCAAATTTACTAAATTCATCCATCATGTCTGCCCACAGGTCCATGACATCTTCTACAAATCTAATATCCAATTCAGCAGAATTTGCTTCATCTCAGGGAGGATCTCAATGTAATGGGGACCATTTCTTCCTAAGGAGGGAGGAATGATCCAGGTGGATATCGATGGCCACCCACCTAATCCATTTGGACCCACACCATCAATTCTTGCAACTTTTCACATTCAGCACCACGTACTATTTTTAGCAGGTTTTCGGGTCCTACACTCCCGGAGCCATTTTGGGGCCTTAATGATCCAGGTGGATATTGGTGACCATCCACCTATTCCATTTGAACCCCCACCATCATTTCATTTAGTTTTTAAGTTACATCACAACTTACTATTTTTAGCAGTTTTTCGGGTCCTAAACTTTTGGAGCCGTTTTGAGGCCTTAAACGACGTTTTTTGGGAAAACCGGGAGCAACATGGGTTCATGGATTGATGTTGCTCATATTGAAATTTTTACTCCTCGGATATATCTTTCTAACGAGCTATTGAGCGTGTAAAATTGAGATCGAATGCCAAAGTTACGTCCCCAGGAAGTTGAAACACCAATTTACCCAAACGGGACCCACCGTTTTGGCGCTTCATCTCCTAGAATTAGGTTTTTGGACGTTTCAGTTTTTCCATTGTTTATCAATGATAAATAGGCCCTTGAGCCTCATTGTAACACAGTTCAGAGGTCTGTAGCTACCACATCTCT
The DNA here is from genome assembly GCA_034641835.2 of Pinus albicaulis. Taxonomy (NCBI): domain Eukaryota; kingdom Viridiplantae; phylum Streptophyta; class Pinopsida; order Pinales; family Pinaceae; genus Pinus; species Pinus albicaulis. The sequence goes on from CM076581.1 coordinate 1,056,656,583, forward strand.
TCTCAGAGATTCGCTACCAGCACCCTAGCTATTTTATTTCCATTATGTCTGTAAGCATATTTATGTTATTTGATATTAATGAAATGATGCATTATTTCCACTGCATCTCTATGTTTATGGTTATTTCTATATCTTGATGTGTTCCTGCATAAATCCGGATCAATTACCAATATAATGATTCTTTGATACTATAATCTCTAGACTGGAAGCTGACATTGTACATATATGAAATGAAAGGCTAAGTCATTCCGAGCTCAATTATGTTATCATACAATACATGATCTTATGGTGGTATATATTTCTACACTTTTGAGTAGTATTTCCCTCCAATATGAAGAAATAGGAATAAGGAAAATTAATTGTATTTGCATTCTTTTTACTTCTCTCATAATCCCTAACTCTTAGGGAGTTAATGAGCCTCCCTTCATGTATAAAGAATAAATATTATGTGTTCAAGTAAATTTTTAAGTGAGGATAGGGGGTCTCATCATGAGCCAGCCTACCATGATCATAGGGGTTTAACAAGTGACATACCCACAATGACCATCACGCCAGGGTAATGACCTTCTCATCTTCTTGAAGGACAAGTGGTCTCATCATGAGCTACCCTTATCACTATGTTACAACCCTAGTGAATGGCATTGTGACTATCTGGCCATCACACCAGCACAGTGACCTCCTTATAAATCAAAATTCTTATGTTTCAAAAAGAACTACTATGCTTACATACAAAATTTCGAAAGAGGATAGGGGGTCTCATTACGAGCCATCCTACCACGTTCATAAGAGCTTAGAAAGTGACATGACCACAATGGCCACCACACCAGGGTAATGACCTTCTCAACTGCTTGAAGGACAGGAGGTCTCATCATGAGCTGGCCTGATCACTTTGCTACAACTCTGGTGAGTGGCACTATGGTTATCTAGCTATCATACCAGCACGGTGATCTCTCCACAAAATTGGCAGAATAACTATTTTTACATAAGGATCCTGGCTAATTTTTTAGGTTAAAATAGAAACCCTGTCGAGGCTATGAATGCCTACTGGTAACAGTGGCTCTGCTTATGGCATGAGAGGATGTTTCGGCAATAGCCAATTACTCTTACATATATCCTTCTCTTCCATTCTTCTTCCATAAGCCACTACTCGAATTAGTGATGATTCTAATCTACCACATAAATAACTATAAGGGAGATATGCTTACATATTTGAACCTCAGGATGACAACACCAATCATTACCTATCTCAGTCTTACTTCCGTCACACTTTATCATTAAAGAAGGACATCATATCATAATAATAGTTATATTGTTTTGTCTCCCTCTCTGGTCACTTCCACACGAGATGTATTTATGTCAAAACTTCCAAATCTGACCTTTACACTGCGTACGCTCATAATTACCCAATTACTCCTCATCCCCTGAAACTTGAAAGCCACGACCTCCTCTCTCATGTACAGGCTATGATTATTGAATCCTGACATTCCCCCCGTTCGCATTCATGATTATTCAAATCCCTCTTGTACTTGAGGACGTGGGCGCCCTTACTTCGACAGAGGGGGTGTGATTAGTCATAAATTAGCAAGCATGCGAATTTCCTGCACAAGTCCCATTAGATATGCTGATAATACCAAAGGAGAATCTAAATTAAGGTATGAAGTTACTTGCAGAAGGCTGCAATCTCCCTTTCTCTTGCATACAGTATTCATTCAAAACAACAGAGCCGAAAGAGAATACAATCAGAAGAAAATGCACATGAAAGCACACCAGCCATGGGAGGAAATTCTCTTCGGAATGAACCTTCGAACTTCTTGATTTTAGATGCAGCTAGCGCTATCCTCCAGCAATCTAGATGGCTGGCATATTTACACTGATTACAAGGATTTGATACAGAAGTAGCAATTGAGTTTCTACAAAACTTATAAGAGGGACAGACCAGGCTCAGGAGAAGAGTTATACCAGTCACAGAAGAAATTATTGTTGAAGTCTCCAGAATACCAGCAGAAGGAGAGAGATGGATAGAGAAACATCTTCTCTTACGAGAGGTAGTTACAGCATATCAGGACCCGGAAGATCCATTGGAGCGAAAAGGGAAAGGGATTAACCCTACTTCTCTACATCAACCATGGAAGGAATTGATGGAATTCATCCAAAGGTTAATTACATGCGACGAATGCCAAGACGTGGTAAAACCTTGCCAACATAAACTTTTGGCTGTGCTTAGGCAAAATATTTTAGTTAACCTACCTACTTTATTAAATTCTATATTGCATAACACTGTTGTTCGAATAAGAAGAGCTAAAAACCCCCAAGCAGTTTTCAATCAGCACGGGCTAATCAAACTAATCATCATACATTATTTGGAAAAGCAGAAAATAGCCTGGGGCAACTTTGTTAACCCTACCACACAGGTACCTGAGGAAAACCCTGGCGAAACTGAAATCGAGCTCCCCAGGGTAAACATACCTAGAAGGAAAAGGACCCGTACCTCAATTTTAGAACCAAGAAAGAAAAAGCGGCCCAAAAGACTTCAAGGAACCTAGGACTTCATAGAGGAGGCAGTGCCATCCCGTTCACTACCCTCAAGCCCTCAAAACCCACCCTTGCAATACTATGAGGAAAAGATGGCTCAAGTCCTGGAACAAATGAGGGCAGGCCATGAATCTAGAAGCCTATCAGAAGCCGAAGAGCAAGAGGAACCTATAGAAAAGTCTGCCACTGCCAGAATTTTTGGCCACACTAAGTTTCTACCCCACCAAGAGGAATCATAGGCTATTGGGGCTTTGTCCCCTCTCGATAATTATCAAGTAAATAGTGAAGAGCAGGCAGAAGGGAGAGTGGAATCAAAAAATCAGTCAGGATACACTATCCCTTTAGAGCAAAACACAAGCATAGAAACAGTTCCTTTGACACTTGAAGGTAACATTGTCCCACCCAGTCAGGACCCTCATACAAAAGTAAACTCAGAAGATCAAGTAGAAAACACCATCACAGGCAACCTTGAGGTTAGCAGCACTGTTCCTGAAAATGAGAATGTTGCTCCTCCACCACTTGCTAAAATTAGGTCAGGTGAGAATTCAGTTGAAAAGAAGATTAATAAACTGAGCAGGACCTACAAAATATTGAGGAAAATGGTGAAATATTTAAGAAAACAATTAAAGGAGGTAAATAAGGCCCAAAAGCCTAAGAAAGAATTGACCACAGCCGAAACCCAAATGGAACTGATCACCAATTTATTAGATACTACTGAGGCTAGAATAAAGACTGACCTAACAGAGACTAGTGAGGCTGGAATGCAGACTGACCTAGCAGATACTGCTAAGGCTGGGATACAGACTGACTTGGAAAGCATCATTGAGATCGAGGTAAAAACAGACACGGTGGACACTCTTGAAGCCTCTGTCCAAACTAGGCAATAATTCATCAACGAAAAAGGAACCCAAATAGAGGAAACCCCTGCCTATGCCCCTCTAGTTTAAAGAGCTACCAAAAAAAAAATGGTATAACGAATTAATTCAAACACGGCATGAGTTGGAACAGTGCAAAAATGAAGTAGTACCAGCACAAGAATATCAGGCACTACTAAAGAAATTCATAAACCTTTCCACCACAGAAGATGAAACATTTTCCCAGCTCAGAGAAGTGCAGGAAAAGGTAAAAAGGGCACAAGACTAGGTGTATCAAGCCAAGAAACAAATCACTAAAATTTGTTCTCTGTATTATTATGCACTAACATGCAAGGCATCAGCCACCAACTATGCCCTATTCTTAACAGAACAATACTTACTACTGAAAATCAAGGTCATTAGGGCAAGGAAGCCCACAAATTTCAAAACCATAGAATAGTTCGTCCACTACTGCAATGATCAAGACGAACAATTCCAACGCCTTTTATGTGGACTTTACATGCACAATTTCTTTCTAGAAGAGGACACTGACAACAATCCTAGTCCCTTTATAGGAGATGTTCAGTTCCAAGCCTTCCTCTGGTTTGCTAAGAACTAGATTAGGTGGGCCAAAGCCTATAACATCTTCCAAAAGAGAGAACATGGCCTAGACCTGTGGGTCAGAGGAGAGCCTATAAAACCCCTGCAGTTGTTCGTCCAACACAAGAACTTCATGCAAAGAAAGGGTGTAAGGACCAAGATGGGACCCATCCATAAATACATTATAGACAATGGGTGGGAATATTTTGGAGACATTTAGGAAGTAGCCCTAGCAGCAGCTAAACAAATATGGATGGCCTCCACAAACAATGTAAAGAATAGGGAGCCATTTGGCTACCGAAACTTCAAGGCAGCCACCTCCAGATTCCTCTCATATAGTAACCTGGTCTTTAGCATGGGTCCTGCATGGTTAGGATGTAGATATATATGCCCTCTTATCTGTTACCCTCTTGAGGGCTATGATCATGACTATGAATTTTTAGAAGGGCACACAAACATTTGTTTTTCAAGAATTAGACAGAACTAGGGATTCAAAGAATACAAGGAAGAAGTCCACCCTGCCTACTCCTTAACACAGTTGCATCTCAAGCATTTGTTTGCACGAGGACCTGCAAATAGGTAAGCAGGGGAGTATGTTGGGTTGAAATTAAGGTATGTTTTCACCCTATGATTACTTAGAATTGTGATACATTTTTAAGAATTCTTCCTCATCTTAAAAATAAAGAAAAATAATATTTATAAAAATCAGGACAATTGGGCTAAACGACAAAAGGTACATTTTATAACAGAAATTTGACATATTGTATCTTTGTGTACAGGGAAGCAGAGCAATTGAACTGAATTTAAACAAAAGATGGCTGACAGACACGAACTCACTGAATCTCAGTAACTCCCAGAAACCGACAGAAGGCAGAAAGACAGATCCAAGCTCGAGAACCCAAACGACAGCCATGCATAGCGGGTTTTCATTTGGAAAATACCGTCCCACTGCATGAAAACACCTTTAAAGTGACCAAGGATGAACTAGATAGGGGAGTTGAATAGGAATTTCCTTCTGTAATAAACATATCAAGACAGAACTATTCAATTGTATCCCTATATTATCCTTCAATTTAATAAAGAGTTTTGATGTTTTGAACAATCATCTTTTGAGTTTTTCATTGCGTTAGAACTTCTGGTGGTCTGGGCCCAACCCCTGGAAGTTTCCTTGCAATTTCTGTGTTGTGCATCAGTTACAGAATTGATGTCTAGTTATCTGATGCATTTTTTAAATTACTTTTCCACTCAATAAAATAGAAATACATGAGGTTACAGTTTCTCTTTCATCAAAATAGTTTAGCATTCCTACTTTCTGGTTTATAGTAATGCTTTGTCGCAGTTAGATGCTTTCATTTTCTCCCAACACCTTTATAGTCGCTTTATGAATCATAGAGTAATTACTATTCAGTGTTATCTATCTTTAAGAATTAGATTGTTTCCTCAGTACAATAAGGCATCCAATTATTGATTAAGTACAGGAAGATGTCAATTAGTTAGTTTGCAAAGAGAATTCCATTGAAAATTTATATAAGTAATTGTTGATTCAATTTATTCAGATTGTTGTTCAATTCATTAAGGTTGTTTTTCAATTCATTAAGGTTTTTGCTCAATTCATTAAGGTTTTTGTTAAATTCGTTAAGGTTGTTGTTTAATTCGTTAAGATTGTTGTTCAATTCATTATTATGTTGTTCAATCATAGGTTTCTCTCCTTGTGAGCTAGACAGAATAATTAGTTGCATTCTACCATTTCATTTCTCTTTGAGTTTATTGAACTTCGAGAATTAGATAATCGTTCTCATAAGAAATATAGAGTAACTATTAGTCGACCTCACTCACATATACTGTGCTTACACTCTTGAAATAAGAAGACTTTCCCTGGGTTGACAATTGAATGAGAAGCCTAGAGGTTGCCTCTAACAAGCCACCTTTGTGAATTGACACATACTAATTCAAAATAGCCTCACAGCCTACTACTAATAAGATTATGTGGTGCTATGTTGGTTTACAACACTATTGTGACTATTTAACTTTCTTAATTACTTAAATTTTATCCTCTTCAACCTCAATCATCACTCTCAGAAAAAATATAAATTTGTAAGAAATCCAATTAGTGTCATCATAATATTTTATAAAATAATAAACATTGGGACTATGATGAGCATATTCATAAAATTATCTCTATATCACTCTCACCAATGTTGATTTTATGTCATTTCCCCACTTCATGAGAAAAACCTATTTCTAAGTTCACATCATATTCTTCATGGCATTGTTCCATGGGTTTGGACCAAGAAGTTAATGACTTTTCCTTAATGTTTAATGAGCAAATGATAAATATCTTGTGTCCTCCAGTTCTAATAACACCCCTCATCCAAGGAAAATCAGAACACTCCATTTTGGAACCAATGGTGGAAAAAATTCACCATAAACAAATCTTAGCATGCCACATATCTCACTATGAATTCAAATTGGGACCACTCTTTAAAAGGCTGCTCAAATTTTGTAAAATCTATGTTCAATCCTAGTTAAGATGTGCATTTTCATATCTGGGCCAAAATGTGGAAATTGATCTTCAATTAGGGTAACCTATGAATTGGAAGACACAAGTTTCCTATTTATATTATGGTACAATTTTTTGATTCAAAGAGATGAGTTTTCAAAATTTAATATCCCAGTGGAGAGCACAATCACAAGACATGGACCCAAGAAACATTGGGAAAAGTATAAAAAAGAAGACTGATTTGGATTTCCCCAATAGAAAATTGACATAAAACTCCACAATTAAAATAAATTCCAAAATAGTGGCTTTCCTAGTTGGTAAAAGTGAGGTGCTGAAATTTCCCATATCAGTGTTCAAGCCGCTTTGATGACAAATTTGTGTTTGTGCTTATGGATGCAACAACACAAAAATGAATGGTTCGATTTAGATGAAATTCCTAAGCATTTTTTGGCAGAATAAATGCTCCTCACTTGTTATCTCCTAGTGGATACTATTGGCTCCAATTTGCCTCAGTTATCTAGCCACATTGTGGTAAGAGGAGGCTAGTTTAGGTTCTCTCTTCGAGACATATAAAAAGGGAAAATTTGTCAAAATATGTTAGAGTAGTCATTTTTATTAAACTTCATTTTCGAAATATTGGGAAAAGCTTTTTGACCAGCTTAGGCAAACATAATTAAGTTCATTGCATCTTGGCTAAACTTGACATGATTTGACTAGGTTTGGCCCAAACTCAAACAAATTAAACATTTAGGAACAAATTTGGGAACTCTTGTTTTAAATGTTGGAGAGTAAGCATAGAGTGTAGCACAAAACCCCAATGTCATACATATAGGATTCATTCCAGAGGATAATATATCTTCCTTTTTACTAAAGAAGTAAATTGCATTTTATCAAGTGCATAATCAAACATGTTGGGTTCTTTTGTTTCCTCTAATCTTTGACTACATTTTGACACATGTTCAAATTAATAGATTTCATTGCTTGTTGATTTTTTGCTCATCATCTTTATTTTTCCCACTGTAATCCTATTCTCTATGGATCTTTTTGTTATTCCCATAGATCTATTCTATAAAGGTAGAGGGGGGATGAAGTATATTTTTGTATTGTGTAGTTCTTTTCGCTTTGAGGTTCTTGTCTTTGCACCCCTTTTCTAGTTGAAGTACTTGTGGGAGGACATAGTTATCACTGAGAGGTAGAGATTTCTTTCCTTCTATATATGCAATTTCATTTTTGGATACTCATATATGATGTGGGTTTGGAAGTGTTTGAATGCCCCATGGATATTTTGTTGGTGAAAAGGATATTAGCCAAACTTTTTGCTTACAATTCTAACGTCTATTGTTTATTCGTTACATTTCAGGATCATTGTTATTGATCATTGTATGTTGACATCTTGAATTAATTAAAAATGAGAAGCACTCTCAATTAGTTTTCTAGACCCCATAGCTAATATGTTTCAAGCATGTAGCTCATTATTCATAATTGCATCATATATATTCATTGTTTTTTACTTTTTAGCATGCAAATCAGTGTTTTAAGGTATATTTTTATGTTGTCACAACATATTTACATGATTCGCAAGGTGATAAATCAATCTTTGGTGAAATTGAAAATTTTAGGTTTGATAATTTCTTGTATAGGATTTGGAAATCGAAGGATAATATGATAAAAGTAAATACAACCTGCCCATGGGACATCCTACCAAGGCGATTAAGACTATCTATTCATAAAAAAATTCCCAAGACTTGCAACTAACCAATTGAGAAGGCCCACTAGGGACAAACCTATTAAGGCAATTGAGAATATCTATTTAGAAAAAAATGTCCAAGACTGTAGCTACTCAGGTGAAATAGCTCACTGGAGACAAATATTTTTAGGGGAATTTGAACCTTGGTTGGGGAATAACAACACCCCTATTTTACCAACCAACCAAACCCCATTCAACTTTTCTTTGACACTATGTATGTATGTGTTTTCCTTTTCAACCCTTTTTTCTCTTTCTGCTTCTTGTATCTACTCTTGGAAAAGTTGACACAAGCTCAAACCCAGTGAAACCATCCATGCACATGTTGTACAATCCCCATAGCCAAGAAAAAATTGTACTAGAGTTAGAGAACTAGGAAATATATCTTCTCCATGTCTATATTTTACCTGCACATATGGTCATCGATTCAATTTTTTGTTGGTTATCGCATTCACTACTACAATATAAAGTCAAATTCTAAAGAGTTTGGCTATGGAAACTAGATCATTTATCACCTAAGAAACTCAATTTATTGTTTTTTTTGTTTCCTGGACTATTGGAAGTGCCTACAAGGATCAAGGCAAAAATGAGTGGTATCGTTGCATTTCAAGGCTATACAAAACCCCCTGAAGACAGGGATTGAGTATAGGAATAAAATAGTTAATCACCTAGACAACTTAATTCTTTAAGATGCTAAATTTTTTTAATCTCCTACAAAATGCATGATGGTTTTTTGCATTAGGGAAATAGCATGCTATCATTCTTTTGTTTTAAATCACCATGAAAATGGTCATTAAATTTATGAAAGGGTTCAAAGTTGTGCCACTTTGTAATATCAGTTTTCTAAATGCAAGCCATATTCTTGCAGAATATATTCCCAAATTTTTTATAAACTACTGAAAAATAGAAGCAGCGTTATCAATGGGAAATAAATAATCATTTTGCAAGCCCCTCAAAGTGTTTTTAAGGTCGACTCCCATTTTCCCTTGCCAGTCATTGTTTTAGTCAAGCCTAAGCATCTTCATAAAATTATAAATTATCTTAGGATAAATGGGTTCTTTTGGGTTATTCAAAAACTCAAAAACAGGTTATTCCTCTCTTTTGATAACTATAAAATGCAGATCTATCACTCAAAATCTATACAGTTAATAGGGAATCTTCTCTACCTATGGAAGAGAAGCTCTGCATTAAATAGGGAAGTATTCTTTTGGTCCTATAATAGGCTAGAACTTTAAAGATAGTAATATGTTTACACAAGGGACATTTAGAGATAGGTAGTGTAGAAATTGTGCCCCAAAAGTCATAGAAATAACTTCCTCTTATTGATTTTTTCTTTGACATGTACATTAATTTGTAGTTGGCTAACACTTCCTATTCCATATTGGTGCAGGATACAAATATTCATAACACAAATATACATTTAGCAGTCTTGATTTATTCATTGGAGCATATGCATATTTTACACAGAATAGTTAACTTAGTTTATATAGATTACAATCTCAAACTTGTTCTAAGACTTCTATAGAATGGAATAAATGTATTCTACTTGTATGTTTGGTACTTGCAAAAACTTCATTTATATCTCCACCCAATTTTCATAACTTCCATAACCATTAGGTAGGCACTTGCAACTTCGATGTTATTTTTCTTGTCTAGTAAAAATTTGTCAAGACCTTACAAAGTTTCAAAATTTCTTGAAAGTTGTATAATTTAGAATTTATAAAGTTTCAAGGTTTAATTTTTTAAAGTCTAGTTCTTTAAAGGGTGCAAGATCAATGGAAGAGCACCTTCTTTACAAGCAGGAGGTTGGTGGTTCGATTCCATCGTGCCCTGATATTCATATGGAATGGTGACGAAGACTCTTTTGACCATCACCAATGAGCTTATGGTGACATTTTCGACCCTCACCAAATATGAAATGGTGAGGATCAAAAACCGTTGCCATATATATGCATCAATAGTGATGGCCATGAAAGGTCGATCGCAAAAAATCGTTGTTGTTCATATGAAATAGTGACGGTCACTATCTGTCATTATAATCAATATTCATGACGAACCTTGAATGTCACCACAACACATACTTTCGACGACACCACCTTTTGTGACGTTCAGTTTTTTGGTGACAAAGGCTATTGTCCCTCACCATTTCTCATATAAAATGGTGATGGTCACTATCCATCATTATAAATTATTATTGGTGACAGACCTTGAATGTCACCACAACACCTATACTTTCGGTGACGCAACCTTTGGTGACCTTCAGTTTTTGGTGAGGAAGGCTCTTATGTCTGTCACCAATGATCGTATGGTGACATTTTTCGCCCCTCACCAATGTCCTTTTTTCTTGTAGTGCACTTCAAATTTTGTTGATGGTTATTTTAGTTTCTCGTGGTTGTTGAGCCCTGAAATTTTCTTCTCTTTTGCCAACTTTCACCTCATTTCATCATTTCTTTATCATTTCATAAACCTAAAGATCAATGAGAATGATTAAGATTGCTTAAAGGTTGCATACCAATGATTAACTTATTGTAATTTCATGATTTTCTCCGTCTTAATAATTTTCTGAATAGATTAGCTATAGAATACAGGCATTCTGTAGCCAGTCAAGCATTCTGCAGCTGTGTTTAAGTATATTACAGGTGTCAACTGAAGAAAAGCAACACATGGGTGGATTCCAAATATTCCCTACATGGTTCCTTCTTATCCACGAGGATTGAATCGATAGCTGGAGGTGTCTAAGCCCATGGTCAAAGCAAAGGTCAAAGAAACTGTTTTCTACAGGAATTAGAACTCCTGATTTGCTTTACAGCAAATCATGAGTCCCAAAAGAGTTTCAATTCAATTTTAACATAAAGATTACACCTGTACCTATTTTTGTTCGATGTTAGTTATGAATTTTCATATAAATTAAGCTCTGTAATACCGAGAAAGGATGGTTGATACATATTTTATCATTACAATGATACTCTGTTTTCAAGCACTATGTTAATAAAAGGAGTTTAGCCTTGATGCTTTTTTTAATACAATCTTAAGGAGCTAAAGGATTAATACCGAATTGGTAGCAGAGGGCCCCTACTATTTGAGGAGGTTTTACATGTTTTCTAGCTAAGTTATTTTCAAATCTATTTTACTGTCTTTCCTTACTTAGATTGCTTTCTTAAATCATAGTGTTTTAGCATTTCATTTCATGTCATCTGCTTAGTTAAAGGATCCTCAGTATACTGCAATTAGTCTCTTTTACAAGATCTTCCAATAAATCTCTATTAAATGAATGGGATTCAATTGTAATATTCTGATTTATTAGCATCTCATTTTCTGTTATTTAGTTAAACAGAAGATCCTCATCATACTGCAATTAGTCTCTTTCAAAATCTCTTCCAATAAATCTTTAATTCACAAATGAGATTTAGTCGTAATATTATGAGTTATTGATTGTTTCGTTTCATATAAGATCCTTATCACATTATAGTTAATCTCTTTCTCAAGCTCTTCCAATAAACCTTTATCAAATGAATGAGATTTAGTTGTAATGTTATAAGTTGTTTCAGCATTTCATAGGAGATCCTTACTACATTATAGTTAATATTTTTCTCAAGCTTTTCCAATAAACCTTTATCAAATGATTTAGATTTATCTGTAATGTTCTAAGTTGCTGATTGTTTCATCATTTCCCTTTTATGTTTTAGGAGATCCTCATTGCACTAGAATTAATTTTTTTCACAAGCTCTTCCAATAAACCTTTAATTGAATGAATCAGATTAAGTTGTAGTGTTTTGAGTTACTTTTCATTTCATGAATGATCATTTAGAATATGTAATATCCATGGATTAGGACTCCTTGTTTTCATCATTTTCTAGTTAAAAACAGAACTTACAAATAAACTATGTTTTCATTTATTCATTAACATTTTCCTGTTTTTCCTCTTTACATAGATTTTAACTTCATCTTTCTAGTATAGAAAAGAATACTAATAACCAAAACATAAAAACCCCAAAAACATCAACAAAACACTAAAACAACGAGGTAAGAAAAGGGATAGTTAGGCACATACAGTGCATTACACTTCATCAGTTTACTAGCCCTGGTCGATAATTTATGTTAACAATTTAGGACACTAAATTGACAAAACATTTTGGCGCCATTGCTGGGGAAGTGTAACTTGGTAGCCTTTTTCTTACATCCCAAAAACAATGACATGCGTAGAGAAAGAGATTCTAGGGGTAGATTTATAAGAGGCAGAAGCTTAATTCCCACAACACCACTCACTCCACCGAGACCAAGAAGTAGCACACCTCCAACTCAGACCCACATTCCATACTATGCTGGTCATAGGCTTCCAGATGTTTGAAGATCAGATATCCAATCAGGAAGATCTCCCACTTCATCCACTGAAGCAATTCTAGAAGGAGATCCAAGGACTCCTACAGAAGGGATAAGATTTTTCACTTCCACAGGAGAATATATTCCAGTAGAAGAATTACAAATCCCTAGTGAAGAGGAAGAGGAGGAATTCTTCTTCAATATACCCTTGATAGAAGAACCAAAAGAAAAATTGGTTCTCCATACTCAACCTTATATTAGTTCGAAGGAATCGATCATGGCAGAAGGAGAAGGGGAAGGAGAAATCTTTAATGGAGAAAACTTGCTATTTGGAGGAGGTAGAGGTAGAGGAGGAGACAAAGGAAGGGGAAATGAAAATGCAGAAGGAGGTAGAGGTAGAAGGGTAATTGAAAGCTCCTTTGGATTCCCTATAATAGATGAAGAAACAAATTCCACCATGAAAAATATCTCACCCTCCGTTCTTCCAAATTTTCATGGACTAAAAAGTGAAGACCCTGAGAAATTCTTATTTGAATTTGAAGTTCTATGTAGAAATTATGACTATCTTCAGGATGCTCAATAACTTAAACTGTTCCCTTCAACATTGAAAGGAGCAACATTAAAATGGTTTATGAGTCTAATCATTGGGTCTATAGGGACATGGAATGATATGAGGAAAGCATTTCTAGACAAATATCTAGATTACTATATACCAGTCAACCATAAGGAAGAAGTGTTCAAGATGATGCAAAAAGAGGATGAAAATTTGGAAGATTTACTTGAAATATTTAACTATAACATTAAAAGAGAAAAAATGCAAAACTTAGATCAAGACACTTTGAAAGCTCTTTTGTTGAAAAAAATTAGGGATGAATGGATAGATATCCTTAACATGATGGGGAAAGGAGATATATCTCAACTTTCATTACCTGATATAACAGAACTATGTATTAATCTCTCAAGAGGAAAATCTAAAATCTTGAAAGGACCAAGAGACCCTGCTCTTGCAAGGGCAATAAAATCTACAACTGGAACAGTAAGTAGGCAGAAATAGGAAATATGCTTGATGAATTCAAAACTGATATTCTAGGGAGTCTTAGTGAAAAAATAGATACCCTTAAGAAACAAAACAAGCAGAAAGCTGAAACTGATGCCGTAGCAATATTTTGTCCCAAATGTAGAAAGAAACATGCTTTAAGAGAATGTCCTCTTGATGCAAAAGTAATAGAGACATGTGCAATTTGTTCAGAAAAGAATGAGACCAACAATTTTTCTTCAATCCCTGGCCTTAAAGTTGTCTTTCAAGAAGAAAAAACCTCAAATTCCACAGAATCTCTTAATTTTTTCTCTAGAAGACCTTGGCAGGGGCCTCAAACACAAGGGTTTAATAATCAGATGTATAATCAACCCCCACAAAATTGGAATTATGGGCAACAAACTTGGCCCCAATTTCAAAATCAATCTCAATCTTGGGCTCAAGGAGCACAAAATCCTTATGGTAAGTTCTCTCAGTATTATCAATATCCACCATCTTACCCATCTTATCCATCATATGTAAATTTTCCTCCTCAACAAAATCCTCAGCAAAATCCACCACTTCCATTACCATTTCCTCATAAACCAAACCAGTTACCTACCCAGCCAATACCAAACCCCAATAATAAAAATCCTCAAAATACATATATGATAGAAGGACAAAAATTTCCAACTTATTTGATTACTCCTTTAGACCTTAATGATGTTCAACTAAGGTCTGGAAGCATACTTGAAAAGAAGAAGCCTTCTGTAGTTATACATGAAAAAAATAATTTTGAGGAAGATTCTCTATGGGTGAATAAAAGTTTTAAAGAAAGCACGTATCTTCAAAACCAAAATATTGAAAAAGAAAAACAAAAAGAACCATTGATTTCAACTCCTATGTTAGAGAAACCATCAACATCTACTACTACACCTCCTTTTCCTAAAAGATTACAAATTGATAAAAGTGTAGAGGAACAAATTGTAATGCCTAACTGTGATTTCCTAGATGAACTGAGAAATGTTTGTATTAAGATTCCATTATTACAAGCTATCAAGGAGATCCCAATCTTATCAAAAAAAATAAAGGAGTTGAGTATGAAAAAACCAGGAAGAAAGATAAAATAGATAAAAAGAATACAACTGGTAGGAAAAATAGTAGACATGATGATGGGAAAGATTGTTATTCCAAAATATTTAGATCCCAGAAATCTAGTTGTAAAAACACATATCAATGGAATTGAAATACCAAACACATTAATTGATCTTGGAGAAGCAATAAATATCATGAGTAGGCAGACCATGGAAAACCTAAAGCTTCCTAATCTCCTTTATACACCCACACTACTACAGTTAGCAGATAGATTTGTAATCAAACCAGATGGGGTATTAGAAGATATTTCAGTGTCCTTATATTCTTGGGAGTATCCTGTGGATTTCATGATTCTAACTCCTAAAAATGATCTAGGAGGACATCCTATTATACTAGGAAGACCTTGGTTAGCTACAGCTGATGCCTTCATTAGCTGTAGATCCAATGATATGTACATCTCTGATGGTAGTTCAACCAAGAAATTTACTTTGTATCCTCCAGCAAGAAAAATCACAGAAATAGATGATACTCAATGGATTGATGATGAAGAAGATATACAACCTATCTTCACTATTTCAAAAATTAGTGAAGGTAGTCATATTCTGAATGCCTTATAAAATCATGAATCTTCTTCATAATAAAAACATGAACAATTTCAAGAAGAATCCAATATTGAGTTTTTTTCATGAACACAAATGTCTCTTTACTCCATGGAAGAATTTGGCAGCTCTACAATTGAGATATTTCCAGGAAAAACTTTAAACATAAACGAAAACCTAGAAAATTTTCAATAGGAAAATCTAGTCAAAATATTACAGAGACATTCTTCCGCATATGCATGGGAGTACACTAATATGAAAGGGATTAACCCTAAGACTTGCACTTATCATATCTACATAGAGGAAAATTGTAAACCAATCAGACAACCTTAGAGAAGGATGAATCCAAATCTTAGGGAGATTGTTAAAGAAGAGTTGCAGAAATTGTTAAATGTCAACTTTATTTATCCCATTTCATATAGTCAGTGGGTTTCTCCTTTGGTGATTGTACCCAAGAAAAATGGTAAATGGAGGGTATGCATTGACTACCGAGAATTAAACAAAACTAATCTTAAAGATAATTTTCCTTTACCTTTCATAGATCAGGTGTTAGATACATTGGCAGGCAAAAAGTACTTTTTATTTTTGGATGGTTTCAGTGGTTATAATAAAATTCAAGTTGCACTTGAGGATCAATATAAAACCACATTTACCTGCCCTTGGGGTACCTATTCCTACCCAGTATTTCCTTTTGGATTGTGCAATGCACCTGCAACATTCCAAAGGGAAATATTGGGAATCTTTTCAGATCTAATACATGATTGTGTAGAATTATACATGGATGACTTCACAGTCTATGGAAACGCATTTGAAGAAGCCTTAGCAAACTTGGAAAAAGTTCTAAAAATATGTAAAGAAGAAAACCTTTCATTAATTCATGAAAAATGTTTCATGATGTTTACTGAAGGGATTGTCTTGGGACATCATATTTTAGGAGATGGGATTAGAGTTGATGAGTGAAAATTTGAAGTCATCTCTAGACTATTAGTTCCAAGTTTTCAGAAATATGTTAGGAGTTTTCTAGGATTTACAAGATATTACAGAATATTTATAGAAAACTTCACCAAAATAGCATCTCCACTTTTCGAACTACTCACCAAGGACTGTGAATTCAATTGGAATCCTGACTGCTAGTTAGCATTTGAAACCCTGAAAATAAAAATCTTTGAAGCACCTATTTTAAGGGGACCTAACTGTAAATTACATTTTCACATCTTGACAGATGCCTCAGATACAGCTTTAGGAGTTGTGTTGGGAAAAAAATACCTGATCACTTATGCCATCTACTATGCAAGTAAAAATTTGACTCCTTGAGAGTTGAACTATATTGTAACTGAAAAAGAGTTCTTAGTTGTTGTTCATGCTATAAATAAATTCAGACATTATATAATAGGCTATGAAACTTTTTTTCACACAGATCACTCTGCAATTAGGTATTTAATGAATAAATCAATTACTAATGGCAGAATCATAAGATGGTTATTGCTTTTACAATAATTTAACATCACCATCCTATATAGGCCTGGAAAACAAAAAACAGTGGTTGATTTCCTATCTAGACTCCAAAACATTAAAGACAATACTCCAGTTGAAGATCAATTCCCTGATGAATATCTCTTTGCAATCACTACTCAAACTCCCTGGTTTAATGACGTTGCCAATTATCTAGTTTCAGGAAAATTTCGTTCAATTATGAATGCAAGAGATAAAATAAAAATCATTTATGACAGTGCAAAATATTCATGGATTGCTAATGAATTATACAAGACAGGTCTATACTTTATTATCAGAAGATGTGTTCGAGAAGATGAGATGCCTGAGATTCTCAAGGCATGTCATGATGAACCTTGTAGTGGACACTTTGCTGATAAGAGGACAACTTATAAGATCCTTCGTCTAGGATATTATTGTTCATCCCTCTTTAAAGATGCTAAAGAGTATGTCAAAAGGTGTGACAGATGCCAAAGGGTAGGGAAACCTTCCCCTTCAAGTGAAATGCTATTACAACCTCAGGTACATATTGAACCTTTTGAGAAATGGGCTTTGGATTTTTTAGGACCTATTAATCCTTCGTCAAAACAAAAGAAGTATATCTTATTTTGCACTGATTATGTTACCAAATGGGTAGAAGCCAAGGCATTACTTTCTGCTAATGACGCATATGTAGTTAATTTTCTTTTTGAGGATATTTTTACTCGTTTTGGTGTCCCAAGAGAAATTGTTACAGATCAAGGAGTTCAATTCGCATCAAATATGGTGGAGAAAATGGTAGAGAAGTACAAAATCAGACACAGGAAATCCAAGCAAATGGCCAAGTGGAATCTACCAATAAGGTGATTGAAGGGATCCTTACAAAGACTGTTCATTTACATAGAAGATATTGGGCAGAAAGGCTTCCTGAAGCCTTATGGGCCTATAGAACTACATGGAGAAACACAACATGACACACCCCTTATGAACTTGTTTACGGAAAACAAGTCTTGTTTTCCATAGAGTTTAAGATCCAAACTTTCAAAATGGCAGTCCAATTAGGACTTGATTTGACAGAACCACAAAAGCACAGACTGGAGTAGATTAATGAATTGGATGAGATCAAACAAGATGCAGTCCAAAGAACAAGCCTAGTCCAATAGCAAAGGGCTAGATGGCATGACAAGCATATCAAAGAAAATAAATTTAAATAAGGTGACTGGGCACTCCTATTTGATTCAAAATTCAAGGATTTTCAAGGTAAATTTCAAACTCATTGGCTTGGGCCATATGAAATTGTGAAAATATTTGAAAATGGAGCAATAAAAATCAAGACAATAGATGAAGGGAAGGTAGAATTTCTTGTAAATGGACACAGACTGAAATTGTATCATAAGCCACTTTCAAGAGAATAATTTTTCAAGAAATTCCAAGATAACATTGATATGAATTTAGTGAAGAAGAATTATTCTTCTTCAATAACTTAGTTGTATTTTTCTTATATATATATAATAAAATAAATAATAATAAAAAATAAAAGTATAAATATGAAAACCAATTAGTGATTGGCATATTTATACAGAAAGTGCAGGGTGAAAATCAGAATTTTTCCCACACCCTATATTTTTAATTGTTCTTTTTCTGCAACTAAATATCATAAAATCACAAGTTGCAGATTCATTTTTCACTCCATACTTCACTTCATTCATATTTCATTCCATCCCATATTTCACTACATCCATTTCATTCCATTCCAAACTCATGATCCATCTCATTCCTTTCCATATCCATATTCCATAATTTTTTTTACAGGTAAATTTTGTAGCTATCTATTCTGTAGCCAATCCTGTTCTGTAGCTAATTGACTCTGCAAGCCTACTTCGATAAAAAAAGGATGATATTCAAAGGAGATTATGGAGCTTAAAATATCAACATTTTAAAAATGAAGGACAAACACAACAAGCAGCAAAATCAAAAGGTCTATGGTAAAAATTGTGCAAAGTTATTTTGATAGAAAAACATGAAAAAATACAATATGCTTAAATCACATGTTTCCTAAGTTAATCTATCATTCGAATTGATCCTTCCTTATCATAAAAACACCTCGACCATATCCCTTACCTTCTGCTCCATATCGGTTCATCATTAATTAAATGATTAACGGTCAAAACTTAGACGTGACCTATTAGGTCACATCCTTAGATCGTATCATTTATTGATGATTTTGAAAATCATCGTAAATCTCTTCACGGTATTTCATTCCATATTAAACCCTCAACCCTATCATTTTCATTAGTTTCCATTACCTTGTTCATTCACCGCCGCATTCACTTACTACCATTACATTTTGTAGCCAATTCATCTGTAGAAACAGAGAAGTCATTTTAAGGGCAAAACATCCTTCCGCAGCTACTCTTTCTTCAGACATAGGATCAGAGACAGAGCAGTATACCTAAGCCAAGGAAAGGAAGCAATCTATATCAAGGAGAAATAGGTCTAATTGTGAGAACAGAGCCAATTGGGATGAAATACTTAGAAGGATACCCACAAGTAAAAGGGCTATTACATCAATTTGGGTGGCTGAGCTTTGTAGAAAAATTCAATAGATTCCACAAAGAAATCATGAAATCATTTGCTAGGTCATTTGATGGATTAGAGGTAGAAATTGGGGATATTAAGTTCACTATAACATAGTCATTTATATCTGAAGCCACAGAATTTCCAAGACAGGGAGAGTGTTGGTTCAAGAATAAGGAGTTTCATAATGAAACCTGGAAACAAATGTTGAAGAATCCAGGTATGGACATTTCAGTATTTAGAAAGGGTATTCCAAGTACATCCCTGAAAAATAAATGGAGGAATATGTTACTAATTTTACAAAAATTCATAACATGTGAGGGTAGATTCGGTACCATGTATGTCTACTATATTAGACTGATGATGAATTTCTTAGATGATGAAATAAATCTACCTTTCTTCTTGCTTAATAGTTTGAAAAGAATGGCCTATAATGTTTAGAAAAGACTCCAATTCCTAGAAACTACTCTGCACCACCATGGCCTAATTAAAACACTGATTAAGTTCCATGTGAAGAAAGTAGGAGATAATTGGGAAGAGTTTCTTCTAAGAAACCATTTTCAAGAACCAGAGGAAACACTATTTAAGAAGAACCTGTAAGAAGTAGGAGAGGAAAAATTGATAAAGTTGTTGAAATCAAACATGATAAATCAATACAGGAAGATAGTGAAGAAGTAATCTCTGAAAAATTGCCAAAGATCGGGAAATAGATCAAGGTTAAAAGAAAAGAGAAATTAACAAGTGAATGTGCTGAATAAAAAGATGAAAATCCGCCAAAATTAAGGAGAAGCTCTAGACTTAAAGGCATGGTGAAAAAGACATGGATTAAGGAAACATGAGTTATAAATATTGAAGAAGAAGAAACTCCAATCCAAACACCAGTTGATAGATCTCCTTTACATCAGTATGAAGAATACCCTAACAGAGGAACCCCAAATATAGATCTAGTCAAACAACAAATTTATGATTATGTGGAATCACTAGAAAGAAGGGATACCCCAAAAGCATCAACAAAACACTAAAACAACAAGGTAAGAAAAGGGATACTTAGGCACATACAGTGCATTACACTCCATCAGTTTACTAGCCCTGGTCGATAATTTATGTTAACAATTTAGGACACTAAATTGACAAAACAGTGGTCTTGACAGAATCCCTGGACTAAATAAAATTAGGGTTTCCTCATATAATTCTCCTCTTCGCACTATATCATTGGATGTGAGCTCATTTTTGAAAAAATTTCAACATTTTCAATATCAAGATAAAATCGATAGTCATATGAAATTTTTTGGTCCGGACAATCCTTCCATAAGAAAACAACCTTTCTTCTATTTTGTACTAAATTTATGGTTTGAATTCATATCTTTGGGAGATGTATCAAGATTCAAGGTTTTTACTTTTGATTATCATGATAGAATTCTCATCAGCAAGAAAATTCCTTTCATTTTCTTGACATGAGTATTATTGTGAATGGATGTGCACCTTTGAGAAGTTATCATGGTTTTCATGTTGTGTGTTAGTTGGAGTAGTATTTTTAGGCAAGCTCTCTTATCGATAGAAAAATCCTTCTTCCTCTTATCTTCATTATGAGGCTAAGCATTCTCATTCTTTTAAAAAAAATCCACAGAAAATAGTGGGTGTTCAAATAATTTTATAGAGCATAACATGAATGTTGATATGTTGCTTCCTCAAGATGACAGTAATATGTAGGATTTGGGTCTTGAATCACATTTGGTTCACCTAAGTCTTTTCATATTTTGTACCTTGATTTATTTTATAATTTTGCTACACCAATGATCTCTCTAAATCCTTGTCATATTTATCCCACTGATTTTGATTACAATCAAGTACACCATGGTGTTGTCTCACACTCAGAAGATGAAGAGATTGAATCCCTTGTTCCTGATATTTTATTTTGGAAATATTTAACAAGTGAATAGGAATATTCTACATCTCAAATAGTTCAAGAAATACCCCAGTTGATTCATCATCATTCTTAATCCCTGAAGAGTCTCATGTGTTAGATACCAAATCTAATCTAATTAGTGGCTTTAACAACTTTCATCCCCTTGACCATTTATGACGCATAAACGCCGAAAGTCAACTTCAATAAGAGCTGGTCAGTGTTTACGTGGCCCTGTCCATCTTTTCCCTTTATTTTATTGCAATATAATCGTGGCTTTGGACGTTATGTTATATTCCCGACATATATACATATATATCCCAATGTTACACCTTTGGACCTTTTTAACCGTTCAACCCTTTATAAACTTTATATTGATACTCCACGCCCTTTTAAATAAACGCTTACAACAACATCTAGAAATTTAATTATATCTCTCGTTTTATATTACTCCGCCGACCTTATAACCGATATTAACTTTCCTTACTTTATATTAGAATTCGGGCATATAAATATTATTATCCGATGGAATTTGACATTAATAGCCAACACTTTATAAACAAAAGACTTTATCATGAACCGTGGCTCTAGGGCCCCACTTCCACAGCCGACAGACCAATCCACACGTGCACTGTACTTCTTTTATCCGTCGCGCACCTTGATTATCCTCCAGGCAAGTTCAACGAGCGCCCACTGTTGGATAGCCCTTCTCCAGATCAACGAACCGTATACATTTCGCTCGGCGTCCAACGTCAGTCTTTAACGCGCGAAGGCGCACTTTAACGAGTGGTTTTGAAATAGTGGTCCAAGCCACGTGTCCAACAGTTTATGGAATCGCTCCGTGACCAGGGAAAACCGCTTATGGCCGGAAGGTGGTGCGAAATAGTCTGGAAACCGCTCGTAGTTTTGCTACAGTACTTACCAAGGTTGTACATCCGGGTTGCGCTCTCCTATGTATATTCTCGTTTATTAACTATAGGGTTAAATCTCCGGTTGGGGAATTCAATTAACACAAACAACCATAAATTTCTTTATTACGCGGGATTCCACTACCATAAACAGAGTTCCACGACCAGCATCATTGTACAAACCTCGCCTGTGGGTGGAATTAATCCAACAGGGTTATTCGATTGAATCTAAGGGAAACCATGGACCGAGAAGTACATAACCAATACGACGGGTTAGTCTAGCAAATATATATATATATATAGTCCAACCACTTCACAGTTAAACCAATTTCTTCACAATAACAACACCAGACAACTAGATACTCAACAGAAATTGAAATTCATTCAACTAGAAGTAATTGCTCGATACACAGAGTTCTATTGCAAAAATCACTCGCCCCCTCCCTTTGCATTCGAGGGATTACAGTTATATATACACAAGCATGTGTCTATTCGGTTCCTCTGCGAGGACCGTTTTAGAAAACCAAAAGCCTAATTACAATTTATTAAATAACTGAACTATTCAACTTCTACGACTCTAACTACTCTGACTGAACAGTCAGCTGAGGTATTGACACCTAGCTGTTACAATTTTGATGTTTCCGAACCATCCTAGCCACAACATGTGGAAAAAACCTCCTACATTGCTGGCTAGTGTCTAATGCCCCTGCATCAGACTCCCGAGGGCAATCTTCTTCATGGGCTCCTGTCCATGAGCCCTTCCACTGTCTTGCCTATCTTCTGCAACATTTCTTCAGTCATCCAAGTGGCATCTTCTTCTGGCTTATCCTTCCATTTGATCAAGTACTGAAAGTACTCTTGTCCTCTGGTCCTTCTGAATGGTCTTTTATCCAATATCTTTTCTGGTTGCAATGGCTGTGCTGGAGGTAGCTTCTCCTCCCAATCAATCTGTTCCTTGTCTGTTGGTCTTTCTTCTGCACCATCCTCTTCATACCTGTACAAATCTGCAACATTAAAAATGGGGGATATTCCAACATCAGGTGGCAATTCAATCTCATAAGCATTTGCAGAAAACTTCCTAAGTATCTTGCATGGCCCAATATTTTTGAACTTCAATTTGTTGTACTGCTTCTTTGGGAATCTCTCCTTTCTCAAGTGTGCCAAAACCAAGTCTCCTACTTCAAAGTGAACTTCTTTCCTGCTCAAGTCTGCTCTGTTTTTGTATTTGATGATGCTGCCTTGTAGTTTTTGTTTCACTTACTCATGTATGGCCCGGATCTCTGAAGCAAATTCCTCACCATCTGCACTCCTTAGCTCTGCTCTTCCTAGATCTCTTAACTCTGATATTCCCCTAGGGTGCATTCCATAAACAACATGAAATGGACTCTTCCCTGTACTCCTGTTTGGTGAGTCATTGTATGCATATTCTGCTTGGGGCAGAATATGATCCCACTGCTTGGGATGTTCTCCTGCAAGACTTCTCAACAGATTTCCCAGACTCCTATTCACTACCTCAGTTTGTCCATCAGTCTGGGGATGATAAGCTGAGCTGAAACTTATTTTGGTACCAAGTTTCTTCCACAATGTCCTCCAAAAGTGACCCACAAATCTGGTGTCTCTGTCTGAAACAATACTCTTGGGTAAACCATGCAATCTAACAACTTCTTTGAAGAATAAGTTAGCAACATGGGTGGCATCACTATTTTTATAGCATGGAATAAAATGTGCCATTTTAGAGAATCTGTCCACCACAACAAAGACTGTATCATTCCCTCTCTGAGTCTTGGGCAATCCTAGAACAAAATCCATAATCACCATGTCCCAAGGCCTGTCTGGAATAGGCAAGGGAGTGTACAATCCTGCATTTTGGCTCCTTCCTTTAGCATATTGGCAGATCTTACAATTTTTTACAAACATATCCACTTCTGTTCTCATCTTGGGCTAGTAATAGAAGTGACTCAGCTGCTCATAAGTCTTATCAGTACCAAAGTGTCCAGCAAGTCCACCACTATGCTTCTCTTTGATCAAATTTTCTCTCATGGAACATTTTGGTACACACAGTTGGTTCCTTCTGAATAACAAGTCTTCCTGCAGGAAATAATCCAGCCATTGGCTTCTATCTGTTAAAACAGGGTTACCACATGCCTCAAATGCATCTTTAAAATCTGGATTTGTTTTATACAACTCTTTGAGAAAATCAAATCCTACAACTGCAAAATTAGTTTCTTGAACAAGCAAGTGTCTCCTACTCAAAGCATCAGCTACTTTATTAGCTTGGCCACTTATGTGTTTCAAGACAAAATTAAAACTTTGGAGATACTCAACCCATCTAGCATGCTTATGTTTCAACTTGGGCTGCTGTACAATATACTGCAAAGCATGATTGTCAGAATACAATACAAATTCCCTGGACATCAAATAATGTCTCCACTTCTTCAGTGCCTGAATAATTGCATAGAATTCCTTCTCATAAGAGGAATACTTTCTTCTGGTGTCATTTAGATTCTCACTAAAATATTCCACAAGCCTATCATCCTGACTCAACACAGCTCCAATGGCTTCCCCACTGGCATCACATCTTACTTGAAATGGCTTAGTAAAATTAGGCAGAATCAAAATAGGCTTCTCTGTTATCTTTTGCTTGAAAAGTTTGAAGCTTCTTTCTACTTCAGCAGTCCACTTAAATGGTTGTCTTCTCTTCTTTATTGTCTCAATTATGGATGCATTGATATTACTGAAGTTTCTTATAAACTTTCTGTAAAAACTAGCAAGTCCATGGAAACTTCTTACCTCAAAAACATTCCTGGGTGAAGGCCACTCCGCAATTGACTTAACCTTTTCTAGGTCCATCTTCAAACCTTCTGCAGAAACAAAAAACCCCAAATACACCAACTCTTCCTTCATGAATGAGCATTTCTTCAAATTTATTAGCAGTTTCTCTTGGTGCAGCTTCTTCAATACATGATTAAGATGCCTTAAATGTTCTTCTTTAGTTCTGCTGAAAACTGATATATCATCCAGGTACACTATCACAAATTTGTCAATGAACTCTTTCAATACTTCATTCATAAGTCTCATAAAAGTGCTAGGTGCATTTTACAACCCAAAAGGCATTACCATCCATTCATACAGTCCTTCATTTGTTTTAAAGGCAGTTTTCCACTCATCACCCTCTCTTATTCTGATCTGATGATATCCACTTTTTAAATCTATCTTTGAAAAATATTTAGCACCACTCAAACAGTCCATCAAATCCTCAATTCTGGGCAAAGGGAAGATGTACCTGATTGTGATCTTATTAATTTCTCTGGAATCAGTACAAATCCTCTAGCCTCCATCTTTCTTCGGGCTCAATACTGCTGGTACTGCACATGGACTCAAACTTTCTCTAATCAGTCCTTTGTCCACCAATTCCTGTACCTGTCTCCTAATTTCTTCATTTTCTTTGGGAGTCATTATGTAGGCTACCTTATTTGGTAGATTTGAACTAGGGATAAAATCTATCTGATGGTTGATCTTTCTCACAGGTGGTAGCTCATCAGGTAAATCATCCACAACAATGTCACAGTAATCATCTAACATCTCTTGTATCTCTACTGGTAAATCAGAAATCTTTGTAGAAGTAAGAACTAATTTAGGTTTGCAAACTAAAGCAAAGCTTACCTCTTCTTCTTCTATCTACTACAGATATTCCTTCCCACTCAGCAACAAGGTATTTGGATCAATCACTCTGCTGGATGGCTCTCCTTCTTCCATGGGAATCAATGTATGATGTACCCCATCCTTGAAGAACTTGTAAGTGTTCTTCTTGCAATCATGCACTGTTGCTCTGTCAAACTGCCAAGGTCTACCCAGCAGTATATGACACACATCCATGGGCATTACATCACACAAAAAATTTTCCTTGTACTTTCCCATTTTCAGTTCTATCTCACACTGTTCTTTCACAACCAGCTGGTGCCCTTTATGCATCCAGGACACCCTGTAGGGAGTGGGGTGCTCCCTAGTCTTCAGCTTCAACTTTTCTATCACCTCAGTGGAAACTAGATTATCTGTGCAGCCACTATCAATGACTAGCTGGTAGCATTTCCCTTGGACTTTGCATATGCTCCTAAACAAAGTCTTCCTTTGTGCAGGTTCAATGACCTCTTTGGTTTGCTTCAACAGGACCTTATTAACCACCAAGGACTCTCCCCTCTCTAGAAGAATTTCTTCTTCGATATCTGCTTCTTCTTCAGCCTGGGCAACAACAGCATTCCTTGGACCAGCACCCACATTCTCTGGACACTCATAGTGCTTATGTCCCACTTGCTGACATCTATAACACCTCAATTCTCTACCTCTGCCTCTGTCTCTGCCTCCTCTTCCCTTTCCTCTGTAAGAACCCCTTCTGCCCCTTGCATCATCCTCTGTAGATGCATTCTGAGGTGAGCTACTGTTAGCTCCATCCTTGGGTGTAGCAGGCTTTCCTCTACCACCCTGACTTCCCTTCCCATGGAAAGTACCTCTCTTCTTGGCAGACTGTTTCCTCAGGAGTTTCTCTTCTGCTTTCAAGGCCAACTGGTAGACCTCTTCCACTGTCTTAGGAGACAAGAGACCAATCTCATCTTGGATCTCCAGCTTGAGACCATTCACATATCTGGCAGTCTTCTTTGGTGTATCTTGGAATTGCTCAGCTCTTATGCTTACTCTGTAGAATTCCTCTGTGTATTCTTTTACTGTCAACAACCTCTGTCTCAGGTTCTGCATCTGTCTATACAATGTCAGCTGATAATCACTAGGTAAGAATTTACCTTTTAGTTTAGCCATCATTCTGGTCTAGCTCTTGATAGGTTTTTTGGCAATTCTCCTCCTTTCTGCCTGCACTCCATCCCACCAAAGTGCAGCATGTCCCTTCAGCTTTGTCACTGCAAAATTGACCTTCTTGTCCTCACTTATTTCTTCATAATTGAAGCACTTGTTCAATTCATTTATCCAATCCACCAACTCCTCTGGATTCAGTCCCCCTGCATAACTTGACACTTCAATCCTGGGCTTAACTGCAGACCCCAGAACAGTTCTAAGGAGCCTCATGTCAGGAGGAATTTCAACATTTTCTTCAGCTTCTTTTGTTTCAGGTTCGCTGATGTCTTCAGGATCTCTGGTCTGTCTTCACTCCACAGCATCCATTCTGGCCTCGACCCTCTGCAACACCTCCAACACCTCTGTGTTGGCTACAGGTCACCTTCTGCCAGCACCTCTACCAAGTCGGATTGCCATGTCAGCAAACAACTTAAAAAACCTGGCTCCGATACCACAAATGACGCAGCAACGCTGAAAGTCAACTTCAATAAGATCTGGTCAGCGTTTACGTGGCCCTGTCCATATTTTCCCTTTATTTTATTGCAATATAATCGTGGCTTTGGACGTTATGTTATATTCCCGACATATATACATATATATCCCAATGTTACACCTTTGGACCTTTTTAACCGTTCAACCCTTTATAAATTTTATATTGATACTCCACGCCCTTTTAAATAAACGCTTACAACAACATCTGGAAATTTAATTATATCTCTCATTTTATATTACTCCGCCGACCTTATAACCGATATTAACTTTCCTTACTTTATATTAGAATTCGGGCATATAAATATTATTATCCGACGGAATTTGACATTAATAGCCAACACTTTATAAACAAAAGACTTTATCATGAACCGTGGCTCTAGGGCCCCACTTCCACAGCCGACAGACCAATCCACGTGTGCACCGTACTTCTTTTATCGACCGCGCACCTTGATTATCCTCTGAGCAAGTTCAACAAGCGCCCACCGTTGGATAGCCCTTCTCCAGATCAACGAACCATATACATTTCGCTCGGCGTCCAACGTCGGTCTTTAACGCGCGAAGGCGCACTTTAAAGAGTGGTTTTGAAACAGTGGTCCAAGCCACGTGTCCAACAGTCTATGGAATCGCTCCGTGACCGGGGAAAATCGCTTATGGCCGGAAGGTGGTGAGAAATAGTCCGGAAACCGCTCGCGGTTTTGCTACAGTACTTACCAAGGTTGTACGTTCAGGTTGTCCTCTCCTATGTCTATTCTCGTTTATTAACTCTGGGGTTAAATCTCCGGTTGGGGAATTCAATTAACACAAACAACCATAAATTTCTTTATTACGCAGGATTCCACTACCATAAACAGAGTTCCACGACCAGCATCATTGTACAAACCTCGCCTGTGGGTGGAATTAATCCAACAGGGTTATCCGATTGAATCTAAGGGAAACCATGGACCGAGAAGTACATAACCAATACGACGGGTTAGTCTAGAAAATATATATATATATATATATATATATATATATATAGTCCAACCACTTCACAGTTAAACCAATTTCTTCACAATAACGACACCAGACAACTAGATACTCAATAGAAATTGAAATTCATTCAACTGGAAGTAATTGCTCGATACACAGAGTTCTATTGCAAAAATCACTCGCCCCCTCCCTTTGCATTCGAGGGATTACAGTTATATATACATAAGCATGTGTCTGTTCGGTTCCTCTGCGAGGACCGTTTTAGAAAACCAAAAGCCTAATTACAATTTATTAAATAACTGAACTATTCGACTTCTATGACTCTAACTACTCTGACTGAACAGTCAGCTGAGGTATTGACACCTAGCTGTTACAATTTTGATGTTTCTGAACCCTCCTAGCCACAACATGTGGACAAAACCTCCTACATTGCTGGCTAGTGTCTAATGCCCCTACATCAATTTATTCACTAATACATCTAATTATAGTTGTCATATATGCTTGTTGAGCTCATTAAGCCACCAAAAATTGATGATCCACCTTTTGAAATTTTAGGGACTTGTCAAGACGTTGATGAACTTAAAATTTTGTTAATGGTCTTGTAAGTTTCTCACGATCCTAATCAGATCCTTGAACTAGGTCAACTTAGGGTTTCCTCACACGATTCTCCTTTGAGGACCATCTCACTAGATGAAAGCCCAGTTTTAAAAGATTATGATTTGTGTGATGTGTCTCCAAGAGAATATTTCTATCTTATGTCAATCGCTATGCACTACTCCTTTTAATCTGATTTTTTTTTCAAATCAAGTACACCAACAATTGTTTTAAATCCTTTAGGTTCTCTCCTTATTGGTGCCAATTGTGATCAGGTATAAGTTGGTGATATATTACTTTTAAAAGAGGAAAAGAATAATAATATTTCTCATGTTTCTTCCAATTTTTATTCCACTGAATGTGAGGGAAGAAGTCACATGACTCATCTCTTTCATGAGACTCGTCTAGTTGATTCATCTCCATCTTCCAAACCATAATAATCTAGTATGTTGAATAACTAGTTTGGAAATACTATAAATTCTAATTAGACCAATGATGTAGTCAATAATCACGTTGATGTTATAGATTATGTGATTGTATGCATTTTCTATTAATCTTTTGAAGCCACCAATTTTCAATGATCTACCATTTGCGGGTTCAGAGATTTTTCAGAATGGTGAGCCACTTTAGTTCTTGTATGATGGTTATGTCAAGTCCTTGTGTCCTTGAAAAAGTCCACGAACAATGTCATATTAGGGTTTCCATGCTATATTATTCTTGTATCACAGTTGCACCATATGAATGCTCATGTTTGAGATATTTTTAAGGTTTTCGGGTTGGTCATTTTGAATACCATAATAGAATTGTTGACTGGTTGGAAGAGTATTATCTGGTGGATTCCTCTACAAACATGTGATATCTCATCTCTCTTGTGCTTGATTTAGGGTTAAGAAAAAATGAATGCATATTATGGAGAAATTATCAAGGTTTTCAAGTTTATCATTATATTGATCAGGCTAGAGTTGCAACCTTGTTATAACATTTTTTTCTAGCACACTTTCCTGCTAGCAAGCATGACCTTCTTACTATTGTGCATGATTTAGAGGTAATTACCTTTTTTTTGTACAATACTTTATACTAGTTTTCATCATTGACATATTTGTTTTCTCAGGTCAAGAACTATTGTGGTGCTTGAATTGGAAGTTTGACTTCACATGAACTGATATCCTTTTGGTTAAAGTAGGGTTTATGTTTACACTAATTAGGGTTTGATTGAAAGGCTTTTAGGTTTAGAATAGTTAGGGTTCATACACACTTTTTTTATTTTCTTTATTGCAGGTAGTTTTTTTCATTTCATAACATTATGAACTTATTTGGTACTCATGTTCCCACATTGCTCTTGAATGTATCACATCTAGGAATTGTTTGCATAAGAATTACATGGATTTTTTAGTTGCAATTAGCTGATTTTTCTCGTATCACATTGCATTTCACCACCATAATTTCATTTATTACAAGTAGTTTTGTTTACTTAATTGCATTATGCATTCATTTTACACTTATTATTATCTTATCTTTGCATATCATACACTGGTTCTTTACTTAGCATTGCATTTGTTCTCTATGTTGCATTGAACTACATGAAATTTCACACTTTCACCTAAGCCTTGTTATATGCATGCCCCTTGTAAATCTTATATGTCGTGATGATCTTCCCTTATGACCCTTTACACATGTTGAAACCATAGAAAATGTTCTTTAGTATCTTTTCCCTCGTGCTAAAAACTTAATTAAATGGTTGCATGTGGCTGTTATGGAAGCTCCAAGAGGTGGCCTCTCATATATCGCTTTATTAAAACTACATCAAGAACATGCTTTCTATGAGTTTGACTAATTAACAAGGAAAATATGAACATGTGCTCATGGGGAACCCTAATTAGTGCATATGACCTATATTTGTAACATGAACCTTGTGTATGGCATGGCCTTGAATATTTCAATGGTATGTTTTCACTGTCCACCGTCAACTAGATTTATGATGTAGCAATGTGACATGAGGAAAAACCTGAGTCAGAAAACCCTTTATTTTTTGAAATCAGGGAACAACCTCTCTTTCTCGTAAAATAATTCAGGACCTCTCATCCTCCTTGGTGAAATAAGCACCCAATCAATGATGTCAATGTGCATGCAAAATAAAATTGATTAAATAGAGGGTAAAGGATTGAGAAAGGCTCCTGCATGGAGAGGTACTAATGCAATCAACTTCATTGGGGTATTGAACAGGCTTGTTGGAAACGAACCAATGATTTTTATTTATTGAGTGACTTTGATGAGGTACTGAATAGGCCTACTAGAAATGGAGCAACACCATAAAATCACTTTAAATTTATGAATACAATAAACCCTTTCTCATTTTCTATACATCATTGTCAAGGACTGATAAGTGTGAGCTTCTGATGTGGAGTTTAAAGAATAACGGGAACTAGCTAAGGAGACAGATGAATAACATATCCATAAATGGTCAAGTAATTCAAATTGGTACCTGCAATGTCTCGATCAATACATCCTTACATTATTAACAAGGCTTGGTTTGTTATAGGGACGTAGGAAGAGATGCAAGATTATACCCATTGTTTGCCAATTTTTGTAGCTACTACATAATCACCCAAAACATTATCCTAACACCAAATTTTGGGTGTACTTTTTGAGGTATTAGTGAATTCCTTATTGATTACAATCGTTAAAACCCTCTTTATAACCTAGTTATCATCAAGGCTACAAGTGCACAATTTCTCATATGTACTTAAGGCTTGTTAGCTCCCCATAATTTCGAAGGTTGAAGACATAATCCCAGAGGGCCAACATCAAAACCGCTTTGAGCCTAGGATCTAGCCCTCCTATACCCAGAGAGGGATCTCTCTGTTAGATATAGCTTTGCTGGTTTGGGAATTTTAGGCTAGCTATTAGAGCAAAGGGGTTTGTTCGAAAATTTGTGGTTGAGACAGCATAAGAGGGCCATTGGGATATGGAGTCAAATAGGTGAAAACAAATTTAAATGGATGAATAACTGAAATCACGTGTGACCAGGAAAGCTAGTCATGTCATTGGATCTCTACAGTTTCTGAAATGGAAAAGGAGGAGAGATTAAAGTTCAATGTGAATGAAAAGTAGACCTTATCCGAATTCTACATTCAAATTTCATAGGAAAACATAAATACTGTTTCAAGACTGTGCAGGGTGCCCAGTGACAAATCCTGAACAAAAACTTATTATCCACAGTAAAGAAATAAAGCAATGGTGGAATAAAGGAAAGCAGATAGTGTGAAGAAGTACGTCACCATTAAAACATAACACAAGAATATGGAAACATTAGTGTCCTTTCATTCATCCAAAAATAGGGTGTTTACAACTAGATGAGCCTTTTCCAATGGTTTTCTCCCTTCCGGTCTCCCCCCGATACTACCAATGCATACAGTATTTAACTAAAACTTAAGTCGGTTGCCCTATCTACTTCAGTGATGGTCATTAATTACATTCAAGCAAAGATAGGACAAGTGGAACCATGCAATGGTGGTGATAAGATAAATATGGCCAAAACGGTGGCTGTATTTACATTAGCAGTTTGTTATGATTGAAAAATGATCATAATTTGGCTAGTATTATGCCGAAGAGGCAACGATTAAACAACACTAACATATGGCTCTGCTTTGGTGAAAAATTGCTGCTGGATGATCTAATTTGATTATTATACTGGCTGTCATGATGGCCATTTTGTTTCTAATTACCTCTGCCTTTACTGCGTCGGTTACTGTTGTAGTGGAGTTTGAAACGAAAAAACCGCTACTTCCTTTTAAAACATACAGCAATGATTCAATAAACCTTGGACAAGAATGGTGTGGAATGACTACGTGGAGCAATTTCTATGGCAGGAGTCGGTGGAGCATTGCTGGCGGGAGTCGACGTGACATATGTTGGGTGTGGAGCCTGATTATCTTGTTTATTTTATATCACAGCATTGGACCCCTGTACCTTAATGGGGCGGCAATGCCACTCACAATTGTAAGCTTCCTGGGGGGTCCAGGGGGGGCGGCTGCGCTTTATGGAGCGCCCCCCCCCCCCCCCCCCCCAGGGCGGGGGGTTTCAGGGGTAGCGCTCCCGAAGCTAAAAACATATGTAAACTTGACTTGTAAAAGTATAGTAATTTCTAGTCAATCTGGGTCGTTCATTAGGCGAATGATCTGATGGTAGAAGTTATGTTTATTTTAGGGTTTTTTTCCCTAGAAGGAAACACCTCGCTTATATGAGGGTATTGTATTACGGATGTGCATTGTATGTGTTAAACACCATGTTGAAGCACACACATGGTGTATGAGGAGAATGAACACACACACACAAGAGACTCAACACACAATGAAGGATAAGCGTGAGGCTTTCTTATTTTTCCATTATACATGATGTACATTTATAGTACAATGGTGTGACTCTTGGTTTCACATTCCAAGGTCACTTGGACTCCATTGTGACTTTTAGCATTCCACACCTACCCATGTAGGATTAGGTGTTCCAACATCCCCCCTTAATCTGAAGGGGTATGTGTGAGTCCAAGAAAAGAGTTGTAATACAAATCTGCAAAGTATACATGGCAGCACTTGGGCTGAATCAACTCTCTGAAATGTTGGAAAAAAAGAGGTGGTTTTAGGATGACCACAAACACTGGAATGCAAAACTTGTTGCAGTTCCCGGAACTCTTCCAAAACTGGCAAGAAGCTGAAAGCTTCTGCTAGAGGAATTGTCCCTCATAAAAAAGGGATACCTTCGACCTAAAAGAAGGGAGGTCTACTACCTGTGGTGGTTTTAGGTTGTCCACCAACCAAAAATGATGGTTTTAGGTTATCCACCAACCGAAAATGATGGTTTTAGGTTATCCACCAACCAAAGATGATGGTTTTAGGTTATCCACCAACCGAAAATGATGGTTTTAGGTTATCCAACAACTGAAAATGATGGTTTTAGGTTATCCACCAACCAAAGGTATGCTCATGGGCATCCGTATCTCTGGCTACATCTCTGACTCTGGAATGACGAATTGTGGCTCAGGCTCGCTTGAACTGCTGGCTACAACTCTGAACATGGAATGAGAGATTGTGGCTCAGGCTCGCTTGATCTGTCGTCGAAGCTTGTACATGACCACCATTTTCCCCCCTGTCAAGGACAAGGTGAGATGATGGCAAAAACTCAACTGCAAGTTTGCTCAATATCTGTGAACAAGTTCTAACATGTGTCGTAAACATCTTCTTGGCTGCTGATGCCCATTGCCAAGAAGCGATCCATTCAAGATGAATCTTGGTTCTTGCAGGAGGCTTGTGTCTGAAGCATCTGTCTGAAGAATGGGTGTGCCGACCACAGTGCTTGCATGGATGAAGATCAAAACAGTGATCTTTCATATGGCCAACTCGATCACAGTGTTGGCATTTCTCAATCTGTTGTGGAAGCGGAACAAGATCTGGAACAGCTACAGGTAAATTGTCATATAAGAATCTGACACTCTGAAATATGATGGGTTTGGTGTAGTCTGGAATATGAAAGGACACATCCTTGTCATATCCAAGACCAGTTCGGTGCTTGTTGTGGACAAGCTCTTCCCAAGGTCTGATGATGGGCTTAGGAAGTGCAGGCTGAGCTGCTGCATCTGCATGTACATATGCTCTAGAACAAGGAACTGAATGTGAATCAACTGAAACTTTATCTTCTTTCTTCTGATGGGAGTCCTTTACAATGTTCTGAACAGAAACAGATTCAGAACGGTGACTCTTCTGCTGAAGTTCTTCTTGCTGAAGCTGAGATTCCAACTGCAAAAACTCAATCTTCTCTTGTGCATCTTGCAAACCACTGTGAATTTTACAAAGAGCATCCTTGCTCATTTTTATCACATCATCAACATTTGAATGAATGAGGTCATTCAACAACACTAATACCTCATTGATTTTGGCCATTTTCAACAATTTAGGCTCAAAAAATGAAAGGGTGTCGGCTT
Organism: Pinus albicaulis; assembly: GCA_034641835.2. Classification (NCBI taxonomy): domain Eukaryota; kingdom Viridiplantae; phylum Streptophyta; class Pinopsida; order Pinales; family Pinaceae; genus Pinus; species Pinus albicaulis. Next base: position 1,056,691,571 of record CM076581.1, read on the forward strand.
CAACCGAAAATGCACCCGTTTACAATGTGATGCAACAAGAAATACAAATGACTCAAGAGAACTTCCAAAGATGGAAATCTCAAAGTACAAAATCTGCTCCTCAAATGATGGAGGGAAATCAACAATGACTTACATCAACAACTCAAATACTGATTCCAACTATGAATGAAGAGGCAAATTCCACTCAAAATGTGAGTTCAATACAAAATCTCTGCAAAATATTTGAATGTGCAGCAAAAACAACTTGCAAAAGGTCCTTGGGGTAGCTGAAATTTCTTCAAATAGTTGTTTTGCAATGATGGAAAACTATCTTCAAATGTGAAATTCTTCAAAAAATCACCCTTATGTCAATGTTAAATCTGCAAATTTCTCAGTCCATCTTCTTCATATGTCAAATCTTCTTTTACTGTTGTTCTTATTCTCTTATTCCTCTCTCTCTCTGCTATTTTTTTTTTAATTAATTAAAAATTAATTAAAAATGGGATTGAGGAGGGAATTAATAAAAAAAATGGGAAATGAATTGTAATAATGGGAAGGGAATTTATTTATATGAAAGGGTGGGAGGTTGGTTATTAAATGGGAGGGGAGGTTGATTAAAAAATGGGAGGGGAAGTTCAAGTTTTAATAAAAGATCAAATTTTAAAACATTTAAAAAGGCGAATATTAAAAAATGAAACGGAGAAGGGAGTGGGTATTATATCAAATGGGGCGGTATTATTAAAATCGATTTTTAAAGAAAGGAGCGTTAATATTAAAATGGGGGCGGTATTGCAGTTGGGGTGGTATTATTCAAATAATATGGGCGGGAAGGGCGTGTGGGAGTTTATTGCGGGGAGGCTGGATGGTATTTGTATGCAGGTAGTGGAGAGGGCGTAAGGCAGGATGGAGAGGGAGTGAGGAGTTTATGCAAAGCGATAGGGAGGTGGAGTAATAAAGGGAAGGCCGAAAGGCCGATTGGGAGGGAGGTATCGCAGGGCGGAGTTGAGAAAGGCTGTGGGGAAAGCCGAGCAGGAAATGAGCACAGGTAGGTGGATTGCAGGTTGGGAAGAACCGTCTGGCGTGTGGGGAGATGGGAAGCGCTGGTGTGGAAGGGCGTAAGACAGTGAAGGAGTGTAAGTTGAGGCGTTTTAATGGAAGGCGTGGGATAGGTATGTGGTCGACTGTTGTAGCGTAGGTGAGAGAGGGTTCGTAGAGTTGGTATTGTAATTAAAAACGAATTGTGATGGAGGGTCGGATGGATGAGGGATGCGTTGAGGCCGAGTTAAAAAAATTAAAACGCGTGCTATGTGAGGGACGGGGTAGGCGGAGTGACCAGGATGTGCGGTGGGGAGGCCGCGTTGGAGATTGCAGGAAGGGCGGATTTAGAGGGCCGAAGGGAAGGAGTGAGGGCTCGGATGGAGATGCCGGAGGCGTGAGGGCGGGTGAGGGAGGAGTCAATTGGGAATGGAGAGGGGTTTATGCAGGTAGGAGGAAGCCTGCGTGGAGAAGGGAATGACAGATGCGTAGAGCGCAGGAGTAATGGCGGAGCAATAAGGGAATAGATATGTAGTGGGAGGTGAATTAATACAAAATATTTAATAGAAATGAAATGGATCGTTGTGCGTTGAAGAGTGAGGCGTGAGGTAGTAGAAGAATGCAGGCGTTTGGCGTTGCAGAGTGAAGGTAGAGCGGTAGGTGCAGGGATTTTTTTTTTTTATGTTTTTTTTTATTTTTTAAAACAGCAGAGGAGTAAAGATAGTAACTCTAAAACAGCAACAGAGCTTTCTTTTGAATACATAGCAGAATGGACAAAATGCAGAAATGAAGGCAGTAGTAGAATTTTTTCTAGCAGCGGAGAAACCCAGAATTTCAGAATTTTCCAGATTATTTTAACAGTAAAACCCAGAAATCTTTCTCAGGAAATGTGGCATAATTTCTCCAGTAAAAAACTCACAAATTTTCTAATAAAAGCCAGAAACTTCTTCAGAAACTCTCTTTAAACTATTTTCCAGCCGCTCAAAATGGTGCAGAATTTAATAGAAATTGCAGGAAAAATGAGAATGAAAACCTTCAGATGGGCAGTGCTGCCTTTCCTTCAAAACCAATTTCTGAATGCTTCTTCTTCTTCAAAGTAGATTTCTGAATGCTGCTCTTTCTTTTGAATGCTGCTCCTTCTCCAAAACCACTTTCTGAATGTGGCAAAAACACTGCTACAAACACTTGAGTGCTGCAAAAAAAACCAACAATTTTGCAGATATGCACAGGCCATAAACACAAATGGCTCACTCAATTTGGAGCAGGGCCAACAATCGCCCGCTCTGATACCATGTTGAAGCACACACATGGTGTATGAGGAAGATGAACACACACACACAAGAGACTCAACACAATGAAGGATAAGCGTGAGGCTTTCTTATTTTCCATTATACAAAGATGTACATTTATAGTACAATGGTGTGACTCTTGGTTTCATATTCCAAGGTCACTTGGACTCCATTGTGACTTTTCGCATTCCACACCTACCCATGTAGGATTAGGTGTTCCAACGAGTATGTGTATTCTCAGAGCAAGAAACAGATAGGCATACTATGAGAGAGAACAGAGGATATTACAGAGGATCTGTTGTAGGTTTTGTCTCTTCATTTTTCTAGATAATAGAAAGGAAGGGCTGGCTGTTCGAGGTGGACGTAGCCCAAACTAGGTGAACCACGTATATATGTGTCTCTAATTTTATGTGTTTCTTGTGTTTGTGTTTCTGCATATATTTTATTTGTTACATTGCTTTGTAATATATAATTTTTCTAACAACGTAGTGGTGGCGGAATTTGGTAAGTAGACATGGAGCAACAGTGACGCATCGATAGCAGGGGTTGGTAGGCAGACATGGAGCAGCGGTGATGGGAGTCATCATGATGCAACGGTGGCAATGGTGGTTTTGTTTGCAGAGAAAAATAGTTTTCGGGGGGGGGTAGTGGAGTAGTAGGCGGTATAGGATGGGGGGTATGAATTAGCACGGACGTGCCACGTAGCGGGATCATTGGTAATAAATACTACATATTTTGGACCCCCCCCACCCCATGGTTAAATTTCGGAGAGTGGGGGAGGGGTGAAATGTGTCGAAGACCGTCATATGTGAAGATGAAGAGCGAAGATGGTGGAAAGGTGTCAGGAGATTAGCAAGGAGGGGATGTATGATGTGACGGTTGGGTTGGGTAGCGGAAAGGTCTGCGATGCAATGGGGAAAGGGTGACAGGGCAGGGAAATGGGTCCCACTATATCACATCAGTAGTTAGAAGCAGCAAACGGGAATGCGAAATGGTAAAAAGTGTGAAGTTGCGATGCGACGAAATGGTGAATCATTAAGGGGATAAAGGTTTGTTGCGGTAAGGTAAGGTTTATTATGGTTTATAACATATGTATACCATATGATATATATATATATATAGATATATATATATATATATATATATATATATATATATATATATATATATATATATATATATATATATATATATATATATATACATCAGAGTGGCCTAATGTGGGGAGCGGAGCTTAAATGGAGGTGTTGGGGCTTAATATAAAGCTCCAAAACTTTATATATGTGGGTTTTGGAGGGTTAAACTAGTGATTTGGCTTATATGGTAGATGTGATTGTTGGCGAGGTTTTTAGGATATGTTCTAAAGGTTTTTAAAGGAATTTTGTTAGCTCCTTTATCTTATAATGGGTTCCCAAAACCTTGAAATAAGCATCCTTTGCCATTTTTTACAGAGTCGGAACCTGTAGTACCTTCTTGGAAATAAATGACAGCTACAGAATGTTATTTTCAATATAAACGATTTAAACGGAAATAACCAGTCACCTTGAGATTCTATAAATTAGAGGACACTAATAGTGGCTCCAATTAGGGATGGCAGCTCCTTCAGGGTGTGTCAAGAACACTGTATATTAGTAGCCTAATCCATTAGCCTAATCCCAAGTCTGCAACGTGTTCTTCTACAAAACCTGTGTGGCTTAAAATATTCAAGCTGAAATCTGAACTTTCTGCAACTGAAGTTTGGAACACACTTGATCTGAAAACTGAAAAGCAATATGAAACTAAAACTGGAAAAATTCTCAAAGTACTGGGCTTATTTGCACACCTATCTACTCTAGTCTGATAAAAAATTATCCCATCAAATAATAATCAAATTTCCATTGTAACCAGTCAAGAAAATGAGTGCTTAACTGAAACTGTCCTTCCATTTATGTGAGTAGAGAAAAGTATTCGAAGCATGGCAACTTGAATCTTTCATTGAATTCAATATCTCTATTGATGAACCTAGTGAATTCTTCCTTCACTGATGACTGTAATAAACTTCTGAAAGGATCTAGGTAGACATGCAACATGATATCCCTCAGATGATTAGTGAAATAAAAACACACCTCATCCCGGACTATTCCCTTGCTTTTGCGTTGATGATGATTATCATCTGATAGTAAGGAAGACGGTTTTTTTTCCTTTGAATCCATGATATTTAACTATTCTTTTTTCTCTTCATCTTTCCTTTTATCATTCAGAAACTTGCAAGGAAAATGAAAATTCTCAATCACCTCGAGAAAAGGGTCATTAGCTATAATATCAATATGTTGTGCAACATTTTCAACATCCCAAGAAGAAAAGAATGGAGAACTTTTGTGATATTCTTCAAAGTCTATAAATTCAGAAAGAGGATTAGAGAGGTCTTCAATCAGCAAACCTGATTGGTCTTCTTTTAGTAAGCTTTCGTGGTTTTCATCATGAAAACTTGACTAGTGTTCAACCTCTGGATAAAACACTGGTTTTTAAGGATGCTCCTGTGAATCTGGGCCATAAAGCTCTGTTGATTTTTCTTCTAGATCACTAGACTGCTACAGGTTTTCGCTGCTATCCTTTGTTGGATCTAGTTCAGGAGGCTGAAGTTCTCCCTTAACCATCTACTGATCAGCTTGTCCTTCTGCTGCTAGGAATATTTTCTGTAGTGAAACTTCAGGAACTTCTAGACAACATATATCATTTCTATTTTTATGATGAGAAGACATTTCAAATAAAACTTCCACTTTCTGAAATGGTCTTTCTTCTAAAACTTCCAATATTTCATCATTCATAAACTGATCATCATCATAATAATCCTCGAGATATTCAACAAAACTTTGAAAATTATCACAACAATCTTAAACTAGTGACAAGGATGGATAAAATTCTTTATACTTGTCACAAAACATAGCATGAAAACATTTCAAAGAACTTATACTTGCAGCCGGTAGATATTCATACCAATTCCTAGCTTTATCTTCTAAACTTGCCACAAACATTTTCATAAGACAGTCCTCTGGAAATTGGATTTTAAACCTTCAGACATGCATATGAAATCTTAACAATTGTATAACAACATCATCTCCCTTTTCATCTTTAAACACTAGAAGATACTTTAACCAATCGATGTTGGCCATGGGATTTGGAAAACCTAGGATCTTAGATCTATCCAAAGGAGCATACCTGCGTCGTACTCCTGAATTCATCTTGAAAATCACTCAACAATAAAATGGAGTCACTATAAGTTCTCTACAATTCTGGATTCTTTTACCAGTGGAGTCTTTAGATCAACTGAATTTTGTGGAGTCACTAGGTGGATGATTTCAACCTTCTTGTGTCTAACTGTTTATCCACCATCATCAACCAGATGTGAACTTGATAAGTGTTACTAAGGAACATAAAAATAGTTCCCCAGTATCGTCGCCACTATGTTATCTCCCTGTAATTCTGAAGGCTGAAGACAGAATCCCGGAGGGCCAGCATCAAACCCGCTTCGAGCCTAGGATCTAGCCCTCCTAGACCTAGAGAGGGAACTCTCTGTTAGATATAGATTTTTTGGTTTGGGAATTTTAGGCTAGCTATTAGAGAAAAGTGGTTTGTTCAAAAATTTGTGGTTGAGACAGCAGAAGAGGGCCATTGGACTATGGAGTCAAACGGGGGAAAACAAATTTAAATGGATAAATAACCGAAATCACATGTGACCAGGGAAGCTAGTCATGTCAATGTATCTCTACAGTTTGAGAAATGGAAAAGGAGGAGAGATTAAAGTTCAATCTGAATGAAAATAAGACCTTATATCAATTTTACATTCAAATTTTAGAGGAAATCATAGATACTGTTTCAAGACTATTTAGGGTTCCCGAGGACAAATCCTAAACAAATATTTATTATCCACAGTAAAGAAATAAAGAAATGGCGGAAGAAAGGAAATCAGATAGTGTGAAGAAGTACATCAACATTAAAAAATAGCACAAGGATCTGGAAACATCAGTTTCCTTTCATTCATCCAAAAAAGGGTGTTTACAACCAAATGAACCTTTTACAATGGTTTTCTCCCTTTCGGTCTTTTCCCAATACTGCCAATGCATGCAGTATTTAACTGAAACTTAATTCGGCTGCCCCATCTACTTCAGTGATGGTCATTAATTACATTCAAGAAAAAATGGGACAAGTGGAACCATGCAATGGCGGTGATAAGATAAATCTGGCCAAAACGTGGTTGTATTTACTTTAACAGTCTGTTATGATTGCAAAATGATCATAATCTAGCTAGTGTGATGCTGAAGAGGCTACGATAAACCAACACTAGCATCTGGCTCTACTTTGGTGAAAAACAGTTGTTGGATGATCTAATTTGATTGTTGTACTTGTTGTCATGATTGACATTATGTTTCTAACTACCTCTGTCTTTACTGCGTCAGTCACTGTTGCAGTGGATTTTGAAACAAAAAACCCCCTACTTCCTTTTAAAACATACAACAATTATTCAATAAAACTTGGACGAGAATGGTGCAGAACAACTACGTGGAGAAATTGCAATGGCAGGACTCGGTGGAGCAGTGTTGGCAGGAGTTGACGTGACATAGTGGTGGAAAATTTGGTAGGTGGACGTGGACCAGCGGTGATGTAGGTGTGTCGGGGGTTGGTAGGCGAACGCTGAGCAATGGTAGCGGGAGTCATTGTGATGTAACGGTGGTGGTGGTGGTTTTTTTGCAGATAAAAACAGTTTTCGAGGGGTTAGTGAAGTGGTAGGCAGTATAGGATGGGGGGGGAGGGGGGGCGGGGGGGGGCGCGAAAAGTGTGGAAGACCATCGGATGCAGAGATGGAAAAAAGGTGTTAGGAGATTAGCAGGGAGAGGATACATGATGTGACAGTGGGGTCGGGTAGCAGAAAGGTCTGCGATGCAATGGGGAAAGGGTGACAAGGTAGGGAAATGGGTCCCACTATATCGCATCGGCGGTTAGAAGTGGCAAATGGGAATGCGGAATGGTAAAAAGTGCGAAGTTTTGATGCGACGAAAAGGTGAAGGGTAAAGGGGATAAAGTTTTGTTGTAGTAAGGTAAGGTTTATTGTGGTTTATAACATACGTATAACATATGATCTATATATATATATATATATATATATATATATATATATATATATATATACATCAAGCGGCCTAATGTGGGGGCAGAGCTAAAATGGAGGTGGTGGGGCTTAATATAAATCCCCAAATCTTTATATATGTGGGTTTTGGAGGGTTAAACTAGGGATTTGGCTTATATGGTAGATGAGATTGTTGGCGAGGTTTTTAGTATAAGTTCTAAAGTTTTTTAAAGCAATTTCATTAGCACCTTTATCTTATAATGGGGTTTCCAAAACCTTGGAATAAGTATCCTTTGCCATTTTTGACATAGTGGGAACCTGTAGTACCTTCTTGGAAATAAATGACAGCCACAAAATATTATTTTCAATATAAAAAATTTAAATAGAAATAATCATTCACCTTGAGATTCTATAAATTACAGGACCATAACAAGGCCTAAGCTTGTTTGTCCTGCTTCAGCCTTGACATTAGGGTTCACGACAAATTTAATTTTTTCATTAAGCGAAGGATGTTTCAGTGTAACCTATCCATTTGTGTTTATGTAGGAAAAAGGAATTAGTTTCCAAAAAGGTTTTGAAGATGTACTTATGTGCACCTTTTGTATGCCTAGGGTTTGAAAGAGGCTATGACTAGCTCAGAAGGCTTATCGCCACCAGAACCAACTCTTAATGGGAATAAATTTCTATTAGGGTATGGTAACCACAAAAAATCCTCTTGATCCCTTATTGAATGATATAGGAGATGTATGGCATTCTTTCCTTCTTGGAACATTTGAATATTTTCTATATGGTTATAAAGTTGATGGAAAATATTGTATTGAGAAAGGCTCACGTTATAATCCCTCATGAATTTTGTTGGACCCTTACACTAAGGAGGTCATGAGCAGAGGAGAGCATGGTGTTCTAGGGTCTAGAGGGAATTGTTGGCCTTAAAATTTTGGCCTGTTTCCAATTCTAGATTATGAGTTTGATTGGAAAGGATATATACCTCTGAAAATTCCCTAAAGGGAACTTTTTGTTTATGAAATGCATGTTCATGGCTTTATCAACCATAATTCAAGCAAGGTTAATTATACAGGGACATATCTTGGCATGGTTGAGAAACTTGAACACTTGAAATAATTGGGATTCAATGCTATTGTGAGTGACTTCTAGATGATTTTGTATGGTATTCAACCATCGACTTATTTTCTCCAATGATTCTATGTGCTATTGTGGGTGTTAAGAATTATGGAAAATATGTGATTAATAAATTTAAAATGCTTGTTAGAGAAGCACACAAGAGTGGCAATGAGGAAATGAGTTGGTTCCAACATTGTCTTTTAGAGGCTTGGATAATGGTTCCTATTACATGCTTGCACCCAAAGAAGCACAAAAGGGGACTTTAGCAGTTGAGGTAGGGCTAGAATTAGATAGTTGTTTTGTGCTTAAGGAGCTAGAGGCATTCAGGTAGAGTTGTGGTTAGGTTAGGGTTTTTCTTTGGAAGATGGTATGAACTACCCATGTTCCACTATTGGGCTTTGATTAACTTGCCAAATATGTGTTTGAATTTATGGCATGGATAATGATAAGTTCTTCAATTTCAGCATTGATTCTTGTGCATCTTTATGGTGGTTGTGTTGGTTATCCTATATTTCTAGCATTATGTTTGTATGCGTGCTTTCATGTGGGTTATATGTTAGTGAAATACTTTGTGGCTTATGGTTCACACGTTTGCTGTGAATATTTACTTTCCTATTTCACGTTCTGCCAGTAACTTATTGTGAATTGATTTGAAATTAACTTCTAGAACTTTCTTGTTCATGTGGGTTTGTGATAGTTTTATCTCGTTCACCCTTCTTAAAGCATGCTTCTTATTATTGTTTTTCTATTACATTCATGTATCATGTTTTACAGGTTTTCAATCCGGTTTGACCTCATTTATATTTGTATGAAGTTCTTTTTTTCCCTCACTCTAACATCTCCACATTTGACAACTAAGAGAAAAAATTTCATGGTGGCAGTCGAGCCCACATACTAGATGAAACTCCTATCCAAAATGGTATGAATCCTAATCGGGAATTCACACCAGGGATACCCCCTAACTATTGGAAGAATATCCAACACCATCAACAAATACTTTGCACCTGCCTACAACATATGTGGGATATGAGGTTTTTAATCTTTTAAAAATTGATATAGAACATTGCACTTACGCATTTGACTCCAACAATTGAAAGGAAATTGTGGCATAATTCTCCATGTGTCTTAAAGGCATGCATCAAATACTGTCATCCAACAGATAGATCACACAAACAAGGAACACTTGCAGGAATTATATTTTCTCTTCACGGGCATGTAGCAAACATCAATCCCGATGAATACAGACATGTGATCTTCATGTGCATTTTTAGTTTTGTTGATTACACCAGTATTGTTTCTAAGTTTATATATGCAGGCTAGAAAAGGATTTGGAGGAATTAGCATTGAAATTTAAGTAAAATAAATATATGGGTTGCACAAAATTACAAGGAAGACACCCTAGTCCACCATGATGAATATCTAATGAAGATATTGTAGTTGCATCATATATAGGCAACATATCATGAAAATGCAAAGACAATGTTATGTCACTATATTACTAGTGTATTCCTTATTGTTGTTAGTGTAGCCCCCTTATTGTTATTGTTGTACCCCTGTAGTCCCCATATTGTTATTATTGTGCCCCATAAAACCCCACTATTGTTATTGTTGTTCCCTTACATTATTATTGTTAGGTCGGCTAGGATTATATTGTGACTCCATGGACATGTATATGTAAAAAGAAGGTTTTTTAATTTGAATCATCCAAGAATTGTTCATTTATGTAATGTAAAGGAGTTTTCCCCCTCGAAGTGGCTGATTTATAAGGTGTTGATCTCTATTTTCTTCTATTTTTGGAGCTGGTTTCATAACATTTGGTATCATAGATTTGGACTCTAGGGTTTCGCTGCTTCAAACAGGTCATCAAAGAATTTTTGCGATAACTTTTTTTCTATGAAGGTTCAGAAGCTAAAAAAACCCTGTTTGCAAATAAATTCTAATGAACGTCGTGTAAAAATTTCAGATCTTGGTTCACAATATTTTCAGAGATATGATCTGTGGATCTCGAATTTCATCTCAAAGAGGTGACCTTGTGAAAATCATCATAAATATCTCTCTGAGCATCAAATTGGAATTATGTAAAAATTGATCGAAATTACACGAAATGTAGTTTAATTTGTATCAATTTTAGAGCCGAATGAGGAAACAGTGACACGTGGCACGCCATACAAGTTCGCTCTACTGAACTAGTCCATAATTAGGTCATTGCAAGAGATTAGGTATAACTTTTCCTTGAATAATCCAAATTAGATCATACCTATGGCATTGGTAAGAGGATTCATAGGGATACTAAAGGACCAAAGATAAAACCTCAGGGATCCAAAATTCAATAGATACATGAGTTTCAATAGCGAGCTCCTCAAAAGAAAGAAAAAGGTGTGTATTTTGTTTTCAAATTGCATAAGTCTTGTTTGAAAAATCAGTTTGAAGTGATTCCAAGGGCATATTGAAGCATAGATATCAATATTGGGTTCTAAAATGGCCCCTAAAAATAATTCAACACCCATTAAGCCTTCAAAAGGCTCTACTATGACTCATGAAGAGGAAGTAGTGCAACATGATATATCAAAATTATAAGACCAAGTGCACCAAATTTCGCTCTCGCAAAGAGAAAAAAAAATTGAAATGGAAGTTTTGAAGAAAGTCGTGGAAGATAAAATGGATAGTTTGAATAAAGGCATGGAAGCTAATATGGATGGTTTGAAGAAAGGTGTCGAAGATAAGATGGATGGTTTGGAGAATGACATGGAAGCTAAGATGGATGGCATGGAAGCTAAGATGAATGACATGGAAGCTAAGATAGATGAAAACATGAAAGACAACATGGAATACATGAAGAATAATCTAAAAGAAGACATGGAAGGTTTGAAGGAAGGTTTTATAAATTTGATACAAGAAATGATTCCTAATGGCGAAAAGGTAGTACAGGAAACTCATGATAAGAAGAAAATTAATGTTAATCATGATTTCATAAACTCTAATTTTGGATTGAAGACCCACCATATTCCAAAGATCGATATGAGGAAGTTTGATGGCAAGGATCCCGTAACATGGATACTACATATGGAGCAATATTTTGATCTCCATAATGTGAAAAACACACAAAAGGTACGCATTTCAACTTTACATTTAGAAAAAAATACATTTGTATGGTATCGATGGCTTTTCTCTTATAAAAAAATTATCACTTGGTCAATTTTTACGAAGGAAATGATAGCACATTATGAGGATACAAATAGAAACACCTTCTTTATCCAATTGATAAATATCAAACAAAAGGGTTCAATGGTGGAGCACATTGAGGACTTCCAAAAATTGAATATAAGGGTAACTGATACTCCATAGGAACATAGGATTGATGTCTTCATAGGGACTTTAAAGGATAACATCCAACATTAGTTTCGCCTTTGGCAACATAATTCATTGGAGAAGGCATTCAAGTTGGCAAGAAAAATTGAAAGTAAAATTATGGCGACAAGGAAGCCTACCACTCACATCTATAACGATGGAAGTGTTGCTACTCCTAGACTTCCACAACCTACAAGGTTGACACCACAACAATTGGAAGAAAAATAGAAAAAGGGATTTTCTACAGATGTGATAGAAAATACAGTAAATATCATAAGTGTGCTGAGAAGAAATTATATTACATATATTGTGAAGAGGAGGAATAAAATGAACACTAAACTTCAAAAGAAGAGGATATACACTAGAAACCAACCCTAGAGAAAGAAGAAATGAGTCTAACCATATCCTGTGATGCATTGGCAGGAATTACCACTCCTCAAACTCTCAAGATAGAAGGACATATCAAGAAGAAAATGTAATAGTTTTGATTGATTCAGGTAGTACCCATAATTTTATTCATTGTAAGGTATCCAAGGAATTGAATTTCTTCCTTTGCCCAGCACGAGTGTGTCAAGTGATGGTTGCAAATGGAGGGACTATAAATTTCTTTGGAAAATGCCATAATATCAAGTTAACCATGGGAGAATATGTATTGAATATTCCAATGATTTCCATTCCAATGGGAGGTGTTGATGTTGTACTAGGAATACAATGGTTACAATCTTTGGGGATGATAGCTTTTAATTTTCAAGAAATTTTCTTGAAATTTTTTTTGGAAGGAAAGGAAGTTGAATTGCAGGGTCTCGCGGGGAAGCTGGGAAAGATAATAAGCTCTAATGTCATGACAAAACATATGAAGAAAGAAAAATTAGTCGTAATTGCACAATTATGCTCACTAGAAATTCCAACATCAAAATCATTTATTTCTCCAAATCTCCAAAGAGTCTTGGACAATCATTCCAAGGTGTTTGAAACACCCAAAGGACTCCCACATATTCGTGATCATGATCATGCTATTCATTTGATTTCAGGAAGTGTTCCTCCAAACATCAAGCCTTACAGATATCCTTATGTCCAAAAGAGCGAAATTGAACGTATGATTGCAGAAATGTTAGAGGCTGGTATAATTCAACCTAGTCAAAGTTCTTTCTCTTCTCCAGTAGTATTGGCTCACAAGAAGGATGGATCATGGTGCATGTGTCTAAGTTATAGGGAGCTCAATAAGCTCATTATTAATGATAAATTTCCCATTCCTATGATTGATGAAATATTGGATGAATTACATGGAGAAATTTATTTTACCAAGTTGGATCTTCATTCAAGATATCATCAAATTAGAATGAGGACTGAAGATATTCTGAAAATAGCATTTCGAACTCATGAGGGTCAGTATGAATTTTTGGTCATGCCTTTTGGCCTTACCAATGCACCTTCTACATTTCAAGGGTTGATGAATTCCATTTTAAACCCTTCCTTAGAAAATTTGTGTTAGTATTTTTTGATGATACACTAATCTACTGCAGGTCTTGGAAGAATCATGTTCAACATGTTGACATGGTGCTCAAACTATTGGAGGAGAAACAATTATATGAAAAAACCTCCGAGTGTTTCTTTGGAGTACAAGAGGTGGAATACATGGGTCATATTGTATCTCAGGAGGGTGTTAAGGTAGACCCTAACAAAATTAAAGGAATTAAGGAATGGAAAGTCCCCATAACCATAAAGCAGTTGCGAGGATGGGTTAACAGGGTATTATCGCAAGTTTTTTAAGAATTGTGGGAGAATAGTAGCACCTCTAACAACATTATTGAATAAAGATGCATTTGCATGGACTCCTTAAGTAGCTAAGGCCTTTGAACATCTTAAAGAGGAATTTTGATTAACACTGGTCTTACCTATGCTAGACTTCACAAAAACCTTTATTGTGGAATGTGATGCCTCATGAGATGGAATTGGTGTTGTTTTAATGCAAGAAGGAAGAGACATTGCTTTTGAAAGTCATCCAATCAAAGGAAAGTATTTACAGAAAGCTATTTATGAGAAGGAAATGTTGGCAATACTACATGCACTAAAGAAATGACGACCTTACCTAATGGGAAGACACTTCAAGATAAAAATTGATCATGATAGTCTTAAATACTTTTTGGAACAAAAACTATCTTCAGAAGAGCAGAAAAAATGGGTAACAAATATGTTGGGTTATGACTTTGAAATAATCTACAAAAAAGGGAAGCTAAATGTTGTTGCAGATGCACTCTCAAGAAAGGATGAGGAGATCGAAGCATTTCTTTGTGCCATTTCTATTATCCAACTAGATTGGATAACTGAAGCAAGGGAGGAATGGAAGAATGATGAACAAGTGTGGACACTCATTCAAAATTTGCAGCAAGATCCCATTACATCTGATCTGTTTAGTTGGAAAAATGATTCCTTATGGTACAAAGGTCGCTTATATCTTTGTAAGAATTCCCAACTAAAACAAAAGATTATTTTGGAATCGCACACCTCTCCCATAGGAGGACACTCAGGATTTTTAAAAACTTACCAAAGGGTGAAGAAATATTTTTTTTGGGATGGCCTTAAATCTGATATTCAAAATTTTGTGGCAGAATGTTTGGTTTGCAGAAAAATAAAGTTGAGACAATTAAGACCACAGGTCTAGTACAACCTTTACCCATCCCAAGTCAATGTTAGGAGGACGTTTCAATGGATTTTATCACAGGTTTACCTAAGTCTGAAGGAAAGAGTATCATCATGGTGGTAGTTGATAGACTTACCAAGTATGCACACTTTTGTGCATTATCTCATCCCTTTAAAGCAAGTACAATTGCTATTGCATTTATGGAAACAATTCAAAATCTACATGGAAACACAAATATTATTGTAAGTGACAAAGATCTCGTTTTCACTGGAAATTTTTGGACGTAATTATTTTCTTGTTTGGGTACTCAAGTAGCCCATAGCTCATCTTATCATCCTCAATCCGATGGGAAAACTAAGATAGTGAAGAAATGTTTGGAAGGATATATTTTTTGTTTTGTATCTGATAAACAAACACTATGTGTCAAGTGGTTACCTCTAGCTGAATGGTGGTATAACACTTCCTTCCATACTGCAGCAAAAATGACCCCATTTATGGCACTTTATTGATATCATCCACTATCCATCACATCATCTTTAAGAGAAAATTCTAGGGTTCAAGCAGTGGAAGATGACATCGAGCATCAACAACAAGTTCTCCAACTCTTAAGGAATAACTTAAATTTGGCACAAAATCAAATGAAATAACAGTCAAATCAACATCGCAGCAAGAGAAGTTTTGATGTAGGAGACTGGGTATTTTTGCAGCTACAACCATACAAACAAATGCGCCTCGAGCAAGCTAAGAAGGATAATAAATTATCGCCAAAGTACTATGGTCCTTACAAGGTGTAGCAAAATATTGGTATTATGGCATACAAATTGGAGCTTCCTGCTTCTTCTTGAGTGCACCAAGTTTTCCATGTTTCATGCTTAAACAAGGTTATGGGTGACAAACTTCTAGTTCAAACAATATTTCTAGAACTTGATGAAGGAAGGAAAAATCATATTGGAACCTGAAGCAGTCACGGAAACAAGAATTCGACAGCTACGAAATCGATCAATTTTAAAGTATCTCATCAAGTAGAAGAACTTACCCACTGAAGATTCCACATGGGAGGATGAGAATTTTATACAGAAACATCCATAACTACTCAAGCGTTGAGGACAACATTTTTTTGAAGGAGAAGGGAATGTTAGGTCCCTATATTACTAGTGTAGTCCCTTATTGTTGTTAGTGTAGCCCCCTTATTGTTAACATTGTACCCCTGTAGTCCCCATATTGTTGCGTCGAGAGGCGCTTCTACAGCCCAATTTGACCCCGATGTCAGGTATGTCACGTCCTCATACCAAATGTCAGCTTAAGTTTTAAATAAAAAAATAAAAAAAATCGCATTGTGCTAGAACATATATCAATTTCTAATACAATTATGTATTATTTATATAATTTGAATGGATAGTAAATTATATACGTGAATTTGAATGGATCATAAATTTACCTTTAACAAAAAAATTACCACATTGAATTTCCAAATTAAGTAAAATTTTAAACATCTTTACTCTTAACTAAAGTCAATACCATTTCCTAAATCAAAGGAAAAGAGTTAATTCAACACAAAAAATCAAAATCCAAAATCTTTTAATATTTCTTTTAATTAAATATATGTAAAATGAATTTATACTTACTCCAGAGCTATGGTAAATAAATAAAAATATATATAAACTAGATGTATGGTAAATAAATAAAATTTCTTTTTATATTTATTCCATAAACCTTTTTATATTTAAAAAAACTTTAAAAAGAGGTTTTATTTAGATGAAGCCTATGGGATGAATACCATGGGACAAATTAATATTGATACCATGGGCCAAATACCATGGGTAAATAAATAAATATAAAAGAGGTATAAACAAGTATGATAAATAAATAAACAAATATAAAATAGATATAAAGAGGTATGGTAAATAAATAAATATAAAAGAGGCATAAAGAGGTAAGGTAAATAAATAACAATATATCAAATAGGATTATAAACAAAAATCTAATTATATAACAAGCCTATGGGCCAAATACCATAGTAAAGAAAAGGGGTATGGTAAATAAATAAAAATATAAATAAACTATAGGTATGGTAAGTAAATAAAACCTCTTTTCATATTTACTCCATAATATGCTTTATATTTACGAATATTTATGTTCATTAGTTTACATAACTAAGAAGAAATAGAGAGAGAGAGTGATAAGGGAGAGATGGAGAGAGAGTGTGTATGTTTAGGGGTGAGATAAAGAGACAAAGTAAGATGTATGGAAAGAAGGGGGAGAGAAGAAGTAAGAAGGAGAGAGGGAGGGATATAGTAATGTAGTTGGAGAGAGAGAGAGGTGGAAAGAGAGAGAGAGAAATAAAGGGATGGGGGAAGAGAGAGGATTAGAGAGAGAGAGAGAGAGATATGGGGGAAGGGAGAGGATTGGAGGGAAAAGAGAGAGAGAGAGAGAGGTGGGAGAGAGGAAGGATGAGAGAGAGGAGGAGAGTGATGGGGGAAGAGAGAGAGATCAGGGAAGAGAGAGGGATTTAGGAGAGAGAGAGAGAGAGGAAGGACGAGAGAGAGGACTTGAGAGAGAGGAGGAGAGAGGGATCGATAAGAGAGAAGGAGTTTGAGGGGGAGAGATGTAGGAAATAATAAATATAGAGAGTGAGAAGTAGAGAGAGAGAAGGAGTGACAAGGGAGAGACAGAGAGAGAGCGTGTATGTTTGGGGCTGAGATAAAGAGACAAATAAGGAGAGATTGAGATAAGGGGGAAGAAGGAGATATAAGGAGAGAGGGAGGGATATAGTAACATAGTTGGTGGGTGAAGAGAGAGAGAGAGAGGGAGAGAGAGATGGGAGAGAAAGGGAAAGAGAGGATGTGAGAGAGTGGAGAGAGGGAGGGAAAGAGAGATGGACTTGGAGGGGGAGGGGGAGAGAGGTAAGAAGAAATAAATAGAGAGAGAAAGGTGGAGAGAGAGAGATTGAGTGAGTGATAAGGAAGAAGGAGAGAGAGGGAGAGAGGAAAAAATGAGGAAAGAGAGATATTAGCGGGGGAGAGGGAGAGAGGGGGAAGATAGAGATATAGATGGAAGGTGAAGAGAGGGAAGAAGAGAGAGATGGGGAGAGGAGGGGATTGACAAAGAGATTGATATATATGGATTGTGAGAGTGTGTGTGTTTAGGGGGGTGAGATAGAGACAGAAAAGAAGAAATGGAGGGGGATATAGATATGGATGGAGGGTGGAGAGAGGGAAGAATATTTCTCACACTAGATGGATTGATATAAGTGGAGATGGTGATTTATAATCCTATTTTATTATTTGCACTATATGCATCAATTTTAGTGTAGATATTTATTTCTAATGATATTTGATTACTTGCACTAGATGTTGATTTCAGTGTAGGTGGTGATTTCTAATACAATTTGATTGCTTGCACTGAATTTGTTGATTTCAATTTAAATGTCGATTTATAATTATATTTGATTACTTGCACTAGATGAATTGGTTTCAATGTAGATGATTTCTAATCCTATTTGATTGTTTGCACTAAATGCATTGATTTCAGTGTAGATGGCGATTTCTAATCCTATTTGATTTATTTGAGTAAATGCATTGATTTCAGTGGTAGATGTTAATTTTAGAGAGAGGGAGAGTGAGTGATAGGGAAGGTGGAGAGAGGGAGAGAGGAAAAAAGGAGGAAAGAGAGATATTAGCTAGGGAGAGGGAGAGAAGGGGAAGATAGAGATATAGATGGAAGGTGAAGAGAGGGAAGAAGAGAGAGATGGGGAGAGGGGGTGATTGACAAAGAGATTGATATATATGGAGTGCGAGAGTGTGTGTGTTTAGGGGGTGAGATAGAGAGACAAAAAAGAATAGATGGAGGGGGATATAGATATGGATGGAGGGTGGAGAGAGGGAGGAATATTTCTCACACTAGATGGATTGATATAAGTGGAGATGGTGATTTCTAATACTATTTGATTATTTGCACCTTTTAAGTATCGATTTTAGTAGATATTTATTTCTAATGATATTTGATTACTTGCACTAGATGCATTGATTTCAGTGTAGGTGGTGATTTCTAATACAATTTGATTGCTTGCACTGAATGTGTTGATTTCAATTTAGATGTCGATTTCTAATTATATTTGATTACTTTCACTAGATGAGTTAATTTCAATGTAGATTATTTCTAATCCTATTTTATTGTTTGCACTAAATGCATTGATTTCAGTGTAGATGGAAATTTCTAATCCTATTTGATTTCTTTGAGTAAATGCATTGATTTCAGTGTAGATGTTGGTTCCTAGAGAGAGAAAGAGTGAGTGATAAGGAAGATGGAGAGAGAGAGAGAGAGGACAAAAGGAGGAAAGAGAGATATTAGCGAGGGAGGGGGAGAGAAGGGGAAGAGAGGGAAGAAGAGAGAGATGGGGAGAGAGGGTGATTGACAAAGAGAATGATATATATGGAGTGTGAGAGCGTGTGTGTTTAGGGGGGTGAGATAGAGACAAAAAAAAAAAGATGGATGGGGACATAGATATGGTTGGAGGGTGGAGAGAGGGAAGAATATTTCTTGCACTAGATGGATTGATTTAAGTGGAGAAGGTGATTTATAATCCTATTTGATTATTTGCACTAGATGCATCGATTTTAGTGTAGATATTTATTTCTAATGATATATGATTACTTGCACTAGATGCATTGATTTTAGTGTAGGTGATGATTCCTAATACTAGTTGATTGCTTGCACTGGATGTGTTGATTTCAATTTAGACGTCCATTTATAATTATATCTGATTGCTTGCACTAGATGCATTGATTTCAATGTAGATTATTCCTAATACTATTTGATTGTTTGTGCTAAATGCATTGATTTCAGTGTAGATGGCGATTTCTAATCCTATTTGATTGCTTTGAGTAAATGCATTGATTTTAGTGTAAATGTTGGTTTCTAATCTTATTTGATTGATTGCATTAGGTGCATTGATTTCAACATAGAAGTTATTTTCTAATCTTATTTGATTGCTTGCATTAAATGCATTGATTTCAATGTATATGTTGATTTATGATTTGATGTAATTGGATATATGACGGTACATTAATTTTAAAGTGATTGGATTAACAATATGCATTGATTTTAGTGTAAGCATAAAAAGTTATTAACAATGTAGATTGATTTTTGTGTTATAGTAATTTAAGCTATTAATATTGGAGAGCAAGAGAGACAAGGTATCATGTTTACTACAACAGATCGAGCTAAAGATTTAAATGGTTTATGATTTAAATTTTCTTTTTCATATAATCGATATGAAAAGATAACAAAACTAACAAGGGAAGAAATAAGAATAGTAGAACAAAATAGTTTGAGATTGATTGTAACATGAGTACGTTCTTATTATTCACATTTTCTATCTTTCAACACTATTATTGTCACTTTGCATTTAAAAAAAGTATTTCATCATTTTTCATCATTATAGTTATTAACAATAATTATCATCTCAATGAACTGAGGTAACTAAGAAAATTTAAAATTAAAATGACCAAGTTAATCTCAAAAATATTTAGCATATTTAAAATTATTATATTAATATTTGATATATTTACATATTACTGATAAAATTAATCATATCTTTGATAGATTTTCCTTGACAGCACACTACTGAAACCAGCCTAGATCCATCTTACATCTCAAAAATATACAAAAATTTTAATAATCTGAAAAATGTGACGTTGATGCCTCCGACTGGAACCAGCCTAGATCCATCTAACTCTGGATCTATCATGCGCCGAGAGGGATCAAATCTCTCGAGGTGAAAACCTTTCCTCAAGTTTTGCACTCAAAAAATAGGTTTGCACCTCGAGAGATTTGATCCCTCTCGGCGCATGATAGATCCAGAGTTAGATGGATCTAGGCTGGTTATTATTGTGCCCCATAAAACCCCACTATTGTTATTGTTGTGCACGTACATTATTATTGTTAGGTTGGCTAGGATTATGTTGTGACCCCATGGACTCTTATATATAGAAAGGAGGTTTTTTCATTTGAATCATCCAAAAAATTTCATTTATGTAATGTAAAGGAGGTTTCCCCCTCAAAGTGGTTGATTTCTAAGGCATTGATCTCTCTTTTCTTCTATATTTGGAACTGGTTTCATAACAGAAAAATGATATATTATTGATGATATATGCAAAATTCTTAGAAAGTTGGCATCAACCATAGGTATACATATTCCTGGAAATAATCTAACAACCTTTACTCTAAGTGTAGACATGGGAGCATATGTTATTGTGGTTAATGCAAAAAAAAGATAGTTGTTTCATGAAATATGAGGACACACAAGTTTTATAGGAGGCACTCAGGCAGATTTGGTGGGTTAAAGGTGGAAACCTTTGATCATCTGCAAAAGGGAATTTCAAAGCGTAATTTTTAGGATGTAGTTTACAAGGGAATCCTTCCTAAAAGACGTTTTGGTATAAGTATTTTCACACATTTAAAGGTTTTCAAAGGGCAAAATCATCCATATGCGGCTCAAAAATTTGAGCCACTGCCTATCGTGGACAAGAGACTAATGATAAAGGGTTAAGTGGTTGAGCTTTACAATTTCATCCTATACTGGTATAGGTTGGTGGCACTTGACGCCACTCTGCACATTTTTTAAAAACCAATTTCTCAGGTCTCAAACTCCACAACATGTCCTGATCAAAATAATTTATGCTCATTTATTCCACTTTTTATTTCTCGGTGGCATTGAAATAGAGATTATGTATCTCTTTATGTTTTGATAGTTGAAAACAATTGTACATGTGTTTTGGAAGATGTTCAAAGTGTCCAAATTATCATGAGTGGTAGTGCACACTGTCAAAATATCCACTAATTTTATTTGTAACCTAAATAAAAAGAGTCCAAGTACGTCCACCCACGTACAAACACCAAACAATATTAATAAAAACATCATTTCCCCTTAGTGTTATCCATTGGATTGTCCATTGTGGATACAAAGAGACACTCACATCCTCCGATACAATGAGCTGAAATACAGTCCAATGAATTATTATTGAGGCAACTAACAGCCAGTCGTTAAGAAAGACGACTTATTCATGGAGAAAAGCTCTTTAAATCGGCCTTGTTTACACTATATAGACCCCTCTGGTACATTCTAGCAATGCGATGCAAAATCCATAGGATTTAGTTGAAGCATCTTTCCATGCTCCGCAACTTTCCATGCAAGAGTGGAGCTAAATTCCTCTGATCATAGGCTTGTTGCAATAAGATTTTGGCTAATGTTGAAGCACTCAACAACTGAAGGTTGAGAAGAAATTGCTTTTGTCAATGAAAACAACACCTTGCCTTATTGTGGTGTTCCATTCATCATTATAATAGTAAGACAGCCCATCAAGCTTTAATAATAACAGTTTAAATAGTTGGCATACAACAGTTGTGCACACCGTGTAAAAACATTCCCTTTGGAGATTCATATGAACCTGTTGATGACGTAGAATCGAAAATATGTTATATGAGATAAAATATGTTTAAAAAAAATGCAGAACAGTTATTAAAGCAATCCATCCACGGTTGAGCCACATTCCCAAGAAATATCTGAGTTATTCATCAGTCACAACAAAGCCTATAAGAGATAGCTAACTACTCATTCCAAGGGATCCCTATCCTTTGATATTGAAACAATGTTGAAATTGTGAGGGGTATTGGCCAGTTGTGAGCTTTTATTTTTTCGTTTCTTGACTAACTTTCTTGCATAGACTTCCGCTATTACCGATGATGATTTTTGGTTTGCAGGATGTTCCAAGTGTACCTGAGAATGTGAAGGTATTGTTTGGTTTTCTTTATGTGCAATTTCCATAGGTTATTCTCCTTTCATTGGTGATGACTTAGTGAAGGTTTTGCAGGACGTGATCGATGATTCATTTAAATGTGAATTTGGTTCACTCTCCTTCATCTCTGTGTATACGATCATGTTTTTATAGTCTTGTATATGAACTTTTTTGAAGCAATAAAATTCATTTCACTGGTTCAAAACTCTGTTTATGTTTCACATGTATCTCATTTTTATTTATATAGTTTGCCTTTTAAATTTTGAACATGGTATATATTTACTATTTCGTTGCCATGGATAGTTAAAATCTTTCTTTTGCATTCATATGTATAAACTATTACTGGAATCGTCCATGCATAAGCCATGACTCACTATATTATGAAAATAAAAATATGTTAAAAGTTTGAAAGCAATATACAATCACTTTATTTTTTTTTAATTTTTACATTTATTTCTTAGAGTTTACTTTTATATGTTTGTTTATATTTTTCTAATATTTTCATTTTATTTTGCTAATAAAATTAAAAAATACAAAAGCAAGTTTTCAATGATGCAAGACTAGAAATAACACTCACAAAATATTTACCTCTATCAACTTTAAATCTTTAATGATTAAAAATTTCATACAAAGAGGAGTGTATTATTTTGTTTTCTTATGCAAATAAGTAGAAGTTAGTTTTTTTTCTTCTTTTACCATTCTCTTTGTCATCAGAATCACACGCTCCAGGGTTTTTACTTGTGGGCTATATTTTCCTCGACACATATGAGAGGTTTGAGTTGCACCAGTCTTGTCATGGATTCAATCCTACTTATGTGGATTTAAACCCTAGGAAATTACTCTCACCACTTCTCGCTAGCCACTGAGAAGTTCAAGGCTTTGATGCTGGAGTGATTCCCCTATTTTGAACATCAACAGGTTGGTTCCTACAAATAAGAAAAGAGGATTGGTGTCACCTGTAGGTTGATGCCTATAAATTAGAAAGGTTTTTTTGTGTCTCCTAGAGTTTAGTTCCTAGAAATTAGTAGAAGGGATTATTATAATAATAGGTTGGTTCCTACAAGATCTTTCGTATAAAAAAGTTTTATGGTTTTCTCCCATAAGGGTTTCCATGTATATATTGTGTTACTTGTTCAATTTATTAGATTGATGTTTTATTATGTTTGACTAACTTTAAATAAGTAAAAATATCATTATACTAATCCCCCCCTCCCCTGCCAAGTATAATTTTGAATTCCAACAACCTTAATGGAAAAAAAAATTGTGGAGAAGATCAGGAAAATTCAAAAGGAAATTCAAAAGTAATAGGAGAAATATAAGGCCATGCATGATCATCACATAATAGAAAATTTGTTCAATGTAGGAGACAAAGTATATTGGTTACAATTGAACAAGGAGAGGCTAAAGGGTCGTGGTAATAAAATCAAGGCTCTACAATATGGTCCCTTTAAGACACTAGAAAAGGTGCAAGATAATTCCTATAGGCTCAATATACCCCCATACATATAATTATTTAGTTTTGAATGTAGAGAATTAGAAATTATATGAGCCTTCTATGCTAAATCAAGAAGAGAAATATGCCCTACCTTATCTAGAGGATTTGTCACAAATTCTCACAGAGAGTTAACAAAAATTATAGTTTTTCAGAAGGAGTCTGGAACTATATGACAAGGGAAACATGACCTTTTTATCTAGGAGGATATTGGTGGCCACCCGCCTATTCCATCTAGACCTCCAGTCAGTTTCCTCTGTTTCCTTTATTATAGCAGCATTTACTATTTTTAGCAGTTTTTTGGGCCTTAAACTTCTGGAGTTGTTTTCAACCTGTAAACAACGATTTTTTTAGTTCTTTGGTAGGCGCTTAATTATAGGCAAGGGTCTTCCACAATTATTGTAGCACTCAGAGACAAATTTCCAACAAGGTATCGTACCCACTAAATGGAGATCATATGACCAAGTTAGGACCCCATGAAGTTGGCTGCCCAGCTAACCCTAACAAGGCCCACAAACTCTTGGTGTTCCATATCTTGGGGTTAGCGTTTTGGTTATTTAGGGTTTTTCCTTGTTTTTTAATAATAAAAATTCCCTTGAGCCTCATTGTAACACAGTTCATAGGAATGTAGCCACTACATCCCTTCTTAGAGATAAGCCATCACCCGAGCTATTATATTTCCATTTTGTATGTAAACATATTTTAGTTCTTTGACATTAATGAAATGAAGTTTTATTTTTGTTGCATATTTTTGTTTATGTTTGTATCTGTATTATTTTTCCTTCATGTATAAGTCTAGATCAGTGGTATCATAGTGGTCTTCTCTTTCTCTGTTTTTCTTTGCATGTCCCCAACAAGGTCGAGGTATAAGGAATTAGGGCTCGAACTGGTGGAACCTTTGCAATACCAACCCCGCAAACCCTGACAGACTCCCATGGCGGAAGAGAATAAAGATAAGGGAGCATGAGACCCTCTCAAAATATTGCTCGATAAAGCCATCAAACAATAGAAGAATGTGATTATGGATAAATTTGGACAGATCCTTCGACGGCTACCCACAGGTGATGCATCTTCATCTAACAGCCACTTTGGAGGCTCCAATCCCTTTAAGGTACAAGTCAAATTTGAAATTCCAAGTTTGAAGGTCAGATAGATGTAGACACCGTAGATAGATGGTTAAATATGTTGGAAGGATATTTTTTGGTTCATGAATTTTTGAATCAGGAAAATATCACTTTTGCACTCGTCAAAGTTTCCACCCATGTCGAGGACTGGTGGGAAACCTATTATAAACAAAAGGACAAGACGGAACCCTCACTATTTTCAGTCACACCCACTTGGAATTATTTCCGAGACACCATCAAGAAACAATATTACCCTGTCAGGAGCTATGAAGATAAATACATAAAGTAGACCACGTTGCAGCAGGGAAGGGACCAATCTATGCCATAGTTCACAAATATTCTTCATACCCTTCACACAAAGTTGGGTATCAAGGATTCTGAGTGGCATTTGGTACTCAAGGACCGTGATTTTATACAAAAGTACATCCAGGATGAGATAGAGTTCCTAGAAATCTCCTAGCTTGGCATCACCTATCGATACATTATCAAGATCAAGTAGAAATTTAAACAGAAGAAGTGAGACTTTGGATCTGCAAATATGAAGCAAAGGCAAAGTGCCCCCTTATTTTTATTGTTGTGCCCATGTAGCCCCCATATTGTTATTATTTTTCCCCATAGAAGCCCACTATTGTTATTATTGTGCTCACTTTTTTATACGAAGCTTCAGAAGATGAAATTGAAACCACATAGAGTCAAAAAAGTGGTGAACCTTATGTATGAATTTTAGATCTTGGTTCACTACATTTTCTGAGATATGATCTGAGGAAGTTAGGGCTTTTGTAGGCTCCAAAATTTCATCTCTAACAAGTGACCGAGGTAAAATCGTCAAAAATTTCGTTTCAGACATCGACCTTGAATTATGTAAAAAGTTGTAGAAAGTGCACACAATGTAGTTTTTCCTGTATCAATTTCAGAGCCAAACGTTGAAATAGTGATATGTGGCATCCTTTACAACTTCGATCTACTGAAATATTCCATAATCAAGTCATCGTGCAAGATTGGGCATAAATTTATCTTGAAGAATCCAAATTTGGTCTTACCAGTGGCATTGGAAATAAGACTCGGAGGGATAACACAAAACCGAATTTCAGATCTTGAAGATATGAAATCAAAAAGATACAACAATTTCAATATCAAACTCCTAAAAATAAAGAAAAATGTGTGTATTGTTTGTTTAAAATTGCATAACTTTTGTTTGAAAAATCAGTTTGAAGTGATTCCAAGAGAATATTAAATCACATATATCAGTATTGGGTTCTAAAATGCCTCCTAAGAAAAATAATTCCACACCAATTGAGCCCTCAAAAAGCTCTACTATGACACATGAAGAGGAATAATTGCAGTATGATATATCAAAAATTACGGGACCAAGTGCAACAAATTTTGCTCTTACAAAGAGAAACCAAATATAAACTAAAAGGTGACATGGATGGTTTAAAAGGTGACATGAATGGTTTAAAATAAGACATTGATGGTTTGAAGAATGCCATGGAAGCTAATATTAATGGTATGGAAGAAAACCTGAATGGAAGCATGGAAGACTTGATGAATGGTCTAAAAGAAGACATATAATGTTTGACAAAATTGCTACAAGAAAATATTCCTAATGGAGAAAAGTTAGTAGATGAACTCATGATAATAACAATAGAAATGTTAATCATGATTTCATAGAATCTAATGTTGGATTGAAGACCCACCATATTCCAAAGATCAATATGAGGAAGTTTAATGGCAAGGATCTGGTAACATGGAAACTAGAGATGTAGCAATATTTTAATATCCATAATGTGAAAAACACACAAAATTTACACATTGCAACTTTATATTTAGAACCCAATCAGATTATATAGTATCAATGCCTTTGTTCTCGTAAACCACTTGTCACTTGGTCAATTTTTATGGAGGAAATGATAACATATTATGAGGATACAAAAAACAACAGCTTCTTTAACCAATAAATAAATCTCAAACAAAAGGGTTCAATGGTGGAACACATTTGGGACTTTCAAAAATTGAATATAAGGGTAAATGATCTTCCAAAGGAGCATAAAATTGATGTCTTCGTAGGGAATTTAAAGGATGACATACAACATCAGGTTCGCCTTTGGGAACCTAATTCATTGGAGAAGGCATTCAGGTTGGAAAGAAAAATTATGGCAATAATGAATCCTACCACTCGCAATTATAAAGATGGAAGTTTTGCTAATCCTAGCCTTCCACAACCTACAAGGTTGACACCACAATAATTGGAAGAAAAAAGAGAAAAATGGCTTTGTTACAAGTGTGATAGAAAATACACTAAACGTCATAAGTGTGCTGAGAAAAATTATTTTACATAGATTGTGAAGAAGAGGAAGAAAAAAGAATAAAAATCTTCAAAAGAAGAGGATATACACCAGGAACCGACCTTAGAGAGAGAAGAAATGAATCCCACCATATCTTGTAATGCATTGGTAGGAATTACCACTCTTCAAAATCTCAATATAGAGGGACATCTCAAGAAAAAAATGTATTGAGTGTTGATTTATTTGGGTAGTACCCATAATTTTATTCATTGTAAGCTAGCCAAGGAATTGAATTGCTTCCTATATCCAACACCAGAGTGTCCAGTGATGGTTTCAAATGGAGGAACTATAAATTAATCTAGAAAGTACCAAAATATCAAGCTAACCAAGGGGGAATATGTATTGAATAACCAAATGCTTTCCATTCCAATGGGTGGTGTTGATTTTATACTAGAATTTCAATGGTTATAATCTTTGGGTACGATAGATTTTAATTTTCAAGAACTTTTCTTTAATTTCTTTTGGGAAGGAAAGGAAGTTGAATTAAGAGGTATCGTAGGGAAACTAGGAAATATAATCAGCTCTAATGGCATGAAAAAGATTCTAAATAAATAACAACAAGGCATAATTTCACAATTATGCTCACTAAAGTTTCAAACATCGAAATCATCTATTTCTCTAGATCTCCAAAAAGTCTTGGACAATCATAGAAGAAAATATAGATTAAATAATTAAAAAATAGCCTCTTCGAGGGGGAAACCTCCTTTACATTACATGAATGAAAAATTATTGTGTGTTTCAAATGACAAAACCTCATTTATATTTATAGGAGTCTAAGGGGTCACAATATAATCAGAGCCTACGTAACAATAATAATGTAAGGGCACAATAATAACAATAGTGGGATTCTATGCGGCACAATAATAGCAATAGAGGGATTCTATGGGGTACAATAATAACAATATGGGGACTACATGGGCACAAAAATAACAATAATGGGGCTACACTAACAATAAAAATAAGGGGTTACACTAGTATTATAGGGACCTAACACTGCTTACCGCCATATCTTTGATCTTTGTGAAACAATGCAGTAGATTGTTTCCCATACCAAGAAATGTTTCACCAACTCATTCATGGTAGTGTATTTGGATGATATATTGATCTTTAGCGAGAGTTGGGAAGAGCACCTCCACCAGATTCGATAGGTCCTCCAAACGCTGCAACAACACAAATTGTGTGCCAAATTGGAGAAATGTGCTTTTGGTATGACCCGGGTTCAATATCTAGGGTACATCATTGATGAGCAAGGTGTGAACAAGATACAAATTATTTGGGATTGACCAGCCCCAACCACTCTAACAGAGCTCCACATATTTCTGGGTCTTGCCAATTTCTACCGTAGGTTTGTGTTGGGATTCTCTCATATCACTTTTCCTTTGAGTCAAGTCATCAAGGGTGGAGTGAAAGCAAAGTTATTTTGGTATAAATCCCAACATAAGGAATTTTCAAAGTTGAAGCACCATCTATTCTTTGCACTAGTTCTCACATTACCAGACCTATAGCAACCATTTGAGATAGATACCGATGCCCCTAACTATGTTATTGGTGCATTTCTTACCCAACAAGGGCATCTAGTGCCATATCATAGTGAGACACTTTCAGACACAGTCCAAAAGTATCCCACCTATGAAAAAGAGATGTAATCCATTCTGCATGCATGCCAATAATGCAAGCATTACATTCTGGGGAATGAAACAACCATCCACATAGACCACCGACCCCTACAATTCATACAGACATAAGGAAAGTTGCAAAACTATTGCCCTCAAAAATGGTCCACATACCTGCAACAATTCCATTTGAACATTAAGTACAAGAAGGGAAGCACCAATAATGTTGAAGACTGCCTCAACTGACATCCGGTCATGGCGTTGACCATTGTGTTCGACGCTGACTGACACAAGATTTTAGGGTGGCCAAATCTTTACAAGAGCGATCCAAAATTTGGCAACACATACCGAATGCTCCCGGAAGGCAAACAAGTTCCTGATTTTCACCTCCAAGGTGCACTATTATGCCACTTGGGACACCTCTTTATTCCTCACAACGAGTGTGCCAAGATGATTTGGGTGGCGCATTACATTTAGGTCGCTAGACATTTCAAAGTAGAGAAAACAATGGTAGTGTTGCAAAATTATTTTTATTAGTCGAACCTTCGACATGATGTTGGGATGTACACCAAATCCTGCACTTCCTATGACATTTCCAAACCGACCATCAAGAATCAATGCTTATATAATCCTCTACCTACTCCTAGTTGGCCTTGGGAATCTATCTCCATGGATTACATGTCGAGCCTTACTTCTGGTAAGCATGGAAATGACTATGTTTTCATGGTCGTCGACAAATTCTCTAGGATGGACATTATGACGGCCTACAAGAAGAGTATCAAAGCAAAAGTCACTGCGCATATCTTCTTTGAATGACTGTGGGTACACTTTGGGATCCCACAGTCCATTATCTCAGATCAAAACAACAGGTTCTTGAGGACATTTTGGCCAAGCCCCTAGTCAATGCTGGATACCAAGCTCACTGAGTCCACAACCTTCCGCCCCCAAACTTATTTCCAAACATAGGTCGTCAATAGGATGATCATGCACATTTTTCACATGTACAACTCCAAGCATCCATGCACATGGGATGAAATCCTCTTGTATGTCTAGCATAGTTAAAACATATCTTTCCATAGCTCAACTCGCCATAGCCCCTTTTGGGTGGGGTTGAGATTCCAACCACTATGTCCCATTGATGTGGCCATACCATTTGCAGCTACTTAGGAAGATCCAGCTCATGTCTAGGACAAATATGACAGAGACAATAGCTTCATTGAGCACATTTATCACATCTTCCAATGGGTCTATGACATATTGGAAAAATCTAATTATAAGTACAAACAACTTCATGATCAACATCGGGTGCCACGCTAATTCTAGGTGGGTGACAAAGTTTGGTTACATTTGTTGAAGGAGCGCCTCATTAGGCCCTACTGCAAAATTTTCCTACTCTAATATGGGTCATACACCATCACCAAGACTATAGGGGACAATGAATTTGAGCTTATCATTCCACCATTCCTTAGCCTACACCTACTATTCAATGTGGACCAATTGCGACCATACTTTCCCCCATTGTTGGAAACATCTGACATTGCGGAGAAGCTGACACTAATAGAGCTCAACCCAAGTTGTATAGAATAGGCCACAACTCATAGTATCATGGACACACATATCAAAAACACTCGCCAATAGAAAATCCAACTATATCGAGTTTTCAAAGCAGGTCAACTCCTTCACTAGGGCAAGTGGTTCACTAGGCACTAGGTTCAGTAGAGATTTCCTCACCTCATGGAGGCTTTGCACGCAATGGGGACCATTGCTTCCTAAGGGAGGTAGACTGATCTAGGTGGATATTTTTGGCCACCAACCTATTCCACCTAAACCTCCAGTCAATTTCATCTATTTCCTTGATTATAGCAGCATTTACTATTTTTAGAAGTTTTTTGGGTCCTCAACTTCCTGAGTTGTTTTGACCCTCTAAATAGATTTTTTTGAGGTCCAAAAAAATTGGATACAAGCCTACTTGCCTCAAGTCTTATAGTACTCAGAGAGATATTTTTAACGAGGTATCGTACAAGCCAAACGGAGATCATATGACCAAGTTACAACCCCAGGAAGTTGGCTTCCTAACTAACCCCAACAAGACCCACAAACTCTTAGCCTTCCATATCCTGGGGTTAGGGTTCTGGTTGTTTATGGTGTTCCCTTGTTGTTAAATAATAAAAATGACCTCCATCCTCATTGTAACACAGTTTAGAGGCATGTCGCTACCACATCTCTTCTCAAAGATAAGCTATCATTACCCAAGCTAGTTTATTTCCATTTTGTATGTAAATGTATTTCAGTGCTTTGATATTAATGAAATGAAGTTTTATTTTTGCTACATATTTGTGCTTATGTTTTTATCTGTATTTTTTTGTTTTCTTATATAAATCTGTATCACCTTTGGTATATTAGGTTGAAAGGATAGCTTCTAGGCAAGTCGAAATGGTACAATTGAGAAAAGGTGGAGGTAAATTTTCCTCACCTCATTCAGTAGAGGCTTTTGGGGACCCAAAGCCTCCAAAAATTGGGATTTGTGATATATAATGAGTCATTATATTATTTTTCATTCATATTAGTTCCTTTAGAGTAAAAAAAGTGGAGTAATCAACTCACAGGACCATTTTTACCCATGGGACCCACTTTGGAAAATTGGGGTCTAAAACCTTCCAGGAGTATTTTAAGGCAAAAAATGGATTTTTTTTGGGTAAAATGTTTTTAATTTAGTGAAACACATTTTTTCCCTATTCTACACATAAATACCTTTCCAAAAGTGCAAGGATCTCCTCAATTGGAAGTTGTATGCAAAAGTTATGCCACTTGGAAGTTGGCCTTCCTATTTTGACCACCATAATTTAAGAGGATTTCATGTTAGCTCCCATTATTCATGGAAAAGGATCTAGCCACATTATCATGATGAATAATAGTCTATAAGAGTCCATATTTTCACTCTAGTTAAGATTTTAAGGAGTCAAACTTAACCACTAGTAGGTTATCAAGTTGTGTTATAATTGGGCCACTAGGAAGAAAAGGGGTTCCATTCTATTTGAGTGAATTTTGTTACATAGACAATTAGAGTAGTTGAGATGGATAGGAAGATAGAAAGAAGAGATTATTTTTGCATTGTAGTATCCCATGTTCAACAAGTCTCACTTCTTTGTACTTGCATCCATTTCTATTCATTGAAAGATAACAAAGCAACCTCACCTTCCAACTAGGTTTTCTCCAAAAGTGTTTCCCATGATATATCTTATGTCAATTGTGGATTTTGAGTTTTTATTTCGTTTTTCTCTATTTTATGCATAATTATAATTCACATGCACATTTAATATGTACAAATTAGCATATCCAAAAACTAACCATAAATAAACCCGCATAGTGTAGATTACATATTTTAATTATAATTTTATTCAATCTATTGCAATGAATTTTCCAGTGGAATATCCACATAATTTTATGAATCAATGATCCAATATCATGAATCCAATTCAAAATTGACCTAAATTCACCACAAAAATTAACATC
The DNA here is from genome assembly GCA_034641835.2 of Pinus albicaulis. Taxonomy (NCBI): domain Eukaryota; kingdom Viridiplantae; phylum Streptophyta; class Pinopsida; order Pinales; family Pinaceae; genus Pinus; species Pinus albicaulis. The sequence goes on from CM076581.1 coordinate 1,056,723,972, forward strand.
TCAAAATCGTAATGTGCACTGGTAAAAAAATTGAAAATGGGGAAGTGGGTTGTGACAACACAAAATAATGATGCTTGAAACCTATATTGTAGTAGTGTGCATGCACGATGGTTATAATATAGGACATTGATATAAGAATGGATACTGTTAGATAGAAAAAATGATCGTAGTATTTCATGAGTCCATCAACAATATAGCCTCACACATGGTTGTTTCACATCTAACATTACCTTTTATTCATTTTGGGCATAACTATTTGCTTACTATGGGTTATAATCTCATAACCAACTCAAAAATATCATTATATAACATGAATCTACTAAGATTTATTTCAACAAAGTCACATGTGCAAATTAATGTGCCTTTACCATACCCAAAGTAGTCATTAGTCTTGAGTTTTTCATGCTCATAGATATTTTCAATCAACCATATCAAACATTCTTAAAATAAAATCTTACCTAAATTTCCTTGAACACATGTGAAAGGTTGTATGATTCACTATACTCATATGGATCCCAAGAACATATTTATTTTTATCTACTCCAATAGTGTCTCATAAGTGTGTGCAATTTAGGCCATGAGTCCTACCAGAGGAAAGGAATGAAGCTATAGACTCACTTTCTTAACCCAACCAAACAAAAACTTATTACGAAGGAGAACTACTGACTACTAGACATTATATAAACTCATCTAGCCATCAAACAATGATGCCACTCTCTTCCACTAACCCACAGAACAAAAGGAAGATATTTCCTTTCTTTTCTCAACAAACACTCAATTATCTTCTAACCTCCTAGTGTTATTTAGTGTTGGATAAAAGAATGAATTATGTTAAATTCCTTTTAGGGATAACATATGAGAGTAAATTATGGGCTTCGACCCTAATGAACAATGATTTCACAGAAGGGAAGGGCTCTCCTAAATATCCCTTGATCTTTATGTTCTTATATAACCATACATCTCTCATCATAGGTCTCACAAAGATTTTTTTTGGACTGAATAGTGGGTTCTCGATAAAACAACATGAAAACAACATCCCTCCCTTGCGCAACACATACGCATTTGAATAATCATTGTGATAACGGAAATGGTATGTGAGAATTAAGGAGAACAATGAATTTCCATGCGGTGGAGGACTTCTATGTGTCTCCATGATGATTGCACTCAACCCGTGCCTCCATAACTATGTGAGGTAGGAATTCCTCACCCACCCCTCCATGCATTCATGATTGGCACTTTACAATGGGGAACTGATTTCCCTAGGCTCCTTTACCTCTTCCCATATTTTGGACTCATGGCTTCTCTTATGCTCTCTGTAGTCATCTTGGACCCTTTTTCTAGTATGTCTTAACATTAGCTTCTAAAAAATTCTAAGCCCTAGGGAAATGTTACCACTTTATCCTTGGAAGTAGATTATAACATGTACATGCTAACCATTTACTACAAAAACATTAGACTTAAACACCAAAATTTTTTTTTAGGAAAGAAAAAACCAACAGGAATTTGTATTAAAAAATACTATTTACATATGACATAACATTCTGAAATTCACCATGTATAGTGATTATAACTACATCACAAAAGAAACATATACCATATTTACAATATGTCCTTGTAGAAATTTTTGAAACCCCCTATAAGATTTTTCCTTTACAAAAACCACTTGAGTATCAACAACATGACCAAACCCCATAAAAAATAATCAGACAGACCGTCCAAAATGAAAATAAAACCAGACATGAAAGCCCGCATACAAATCCCATAAGGGTGCATAACATCAATGCCAACAAAATCCATAAATGGACAACATTAGGTCCATATGTCTACCCAAAAACACATAGGTAAAAATATGAATGTTTCGAAACACAAAAAAATCATATACCGGCAACATCATAACTGAGAAGAAACGCCAATAGAAAGAGCCTCGATTGGATGAGTGACAATGACACCATATACCTACAACAAATAGCAACAGATAAAAACCAGCAAGAGCAGGCCCACAAAGACCCCCGAAACTAACATGAACAACAGTCCCCCAAATTTGAGCCACGCAAACACCACAAGGTGTCGCACTAGAGGTAGAAACTCAAAAATGTGGCACAACTGGTAGCGGTAGGTAGAACAAGGAAATGACGCATCCAAGCAAACCCATAGTAGTTCCAACCTAGAATAGCTAGTGGATACCCCGATGAAAGTGCAGAAGGCCACAACCCCAGCAAGCACAGGAGTATGCAACAAATCTCCCAAATATGCCACAAAGAGAAACCCACAAAGGCAAAGGTGGTGGTTGCGCTAGCATAAGAAGATATATCCCTACCATCATGAATAAATGGAGCCTCAAAACCAAGGGGCCGAGGTTTCTAGGGTTCCAGTCACCCAGCCCAAAACCCCCTCAAACATAATTAAAATATATCGATAAGTATTATTTCTTAATAACATTAAAGTGATTCCAACCTTAAACACCAAACTATAGATCCATGCATTCATATTTAAAACATTTTCCCACTATTAATCTATTTGAACCTTCATTGTTGATCACAGGGGTTTCACTACTAGAGAAATACCATAGCACCTGGGTTCATATTGGGCGATATATAATGAGGAAAAAATGACATGGTATATTGGGGGATACATAGGAGATAAAGGGTTTTTATATTGGCAGGTATTAAAAAGGGAGCTTAAAGTTAATGAAAAAATATAAAGGGGTATAAAAAATGTTAAGCAAAAAATTGATACCTACAATATATAGTGAAAGTAGAGGCCTTTTAAATTGGGAAGGTGTATTGGGTTTATATTCGTAGGGGGTTAAATAATGTGATTTTTATGGATATTTTCCTATCTGTACTCAAATTAAGGGTGTTGTTTAATATGCTATGATCGCACGTGATATGTTAGAGGTTTATTGAGTGAAGCCCCTATGTTGTTGATATCCTCCTATTTTAACCAATATTTACAATTGATATAGACTCTGACCCAATATATTATGATAATCAACACTTAGAGATTACAAATTATACTTATATGTCCCCAAGTTTGTCTCTCTTTTTTTTCTTCTCCTTTAAAATTTTATTTCACCTCTTGAAAACTATTAGAATTAATATTTATTTCTTAAATAGTATTTAAATTCAAAAATAATGTCTCTTTTATTTTCAATGTTAATAACATGATTTACATTAAACTAACATATGATGTATTACCTCTTTCCCTTCATTATTTTAATAATCTCAAACTATAAATCAAATTTTGATTTAAAATATTGATTAGGACATCGAAGTTAAAATTGAGATTTAATTGGTTATTTGTGTCCCTTGATTATAATAATAATCTCAAACTATTAGTCTCAAGGGTTAGCTCAATTAGTCAAGTCCCCGTTATTAAAGCACACTTACTATTGAGAGGTCATGGGTTCAATTGTCTCGACACCCTCAGGGTCATGTGATCACGGGTTTTTGAACCACATAAAAAAATAAAAAATAATAATAATCTCGACTATGAATTAAATTACAATTTAAAATATTTATCATAAGACAAATGATTTAGCATTTAAGTACTTACTAGTATATCCATATAAATTAAATGGTTAGTAAATATTGCTAGACATAATTCCTAGTAAACATCAAAATAATTCCCTTCTCATACATTTTACATTGTTAATATTTTTAAAAATCATAAAAATTAAGTAAATTATAATTTAACTAAATTAATTAATACATTTGTGGATATGACTTTCAATATATATATATATATATATATATATATATATATATATATATATATATAATATATATATATATATATATATATTTGAGAATATCAACTCTTTATCTCTTATTAATATTAAATATATTTAGCCAAAATTAAATCTTTATTATTTATTTGATCGTTACTAATAATTGAACAAAATAATTTAAAAATATCATTCCAAAATAAATATACTTGTAAACATAATAAAACTTATTTCATTAAATTCTTATTATCACATAAAATGTGATGCTGAATTAAATAAATAAAAGAACTCACTGGTTAGCTCTGCGAAAGAGAGTCTGAACCATGAGAGTTTGGCTCTGCAGAACACTCTACATTCTCAATACAACTCAACCAATATATAGCATACATGGATATAGGGAATTTAGAACCATACCCTATGAAATAGAAACACTACAAGGAAAAGACCCTCTAGCAAATGTTTTTGAGGAACCCCATACGTCCATTTCTAGTGGAGGTTACTAGAGGAGGTTGGCATGTGAAGGCTTTTGCGGATGTTTTCCGCTCGATGCGCTTATCATTAAACATCACATTGGTGCTCTTGAAACTCGAAAGCACTAGTGCGCCCAAAAAATTGGCACACCAAACACCGTGCACTCAGTACACACTCGGCCGGTGCGTCGTATTATTATAGAGCACTGGTGCTTCACAAATTTTCCGTGCTGGTGCATTATAAAACATCGCGCCAAAACTGAAACCGCCCGGTGCAGTAATTAGAAGCTGGACTGGTGCATCATAAAACAACACGCCAAAACACAAACCAACCGGTGCATTCGTAAGAAACAGAACCGGTCCACCTATAAACCATGCGCACCGGAAAAGGGTAAAATAAATAAAAACAATTATGGAAAAAAACCTGGATTTTTCATTTTTTCAGTGCTCTTGAGCTCTTAATTACCGGTGCGCTCTACCATAGAAAGCCTCGGTGTGCACAAAACATTAGCACACCAGACACCGTGCGCGACGTACATACCCGCCCGAGGCGTCCTATTATGGTAACGCACCGGTGCTTCACAACTCTTCCGTGCCAGTGCATCATAAAACACTACGCCAAAACATAAATGTGTCAGTGCGTTCTTATCCAAGAGCGTCGGTGCACCTATAAAATGCACGCACCGGAATAGCATTAAATTTAAAAAAAAAAAAATATGGCCAAAAAACCAGTTCTTTACGACTATTCCGAACCAGTGCTTTACGAATATTCCGCCCCAGTGAATCATCAAAACTTCACGCCAAAACTGAAACATCCCAGTGCGGTGTTAGGGAACCGCGTTGGTGCATCGTAAACAATGCGCCAAATCTGACACCACCTGGTGTGGTTGTAAGTAAGCGTACTGGTGCGCCTATAAAACCCCACGCACTGGAACAGGGTTAAATAATAATAAAAATACGGCCAAAAACCGCATTTTTTACTTTCCTCAGTGCTCCAGAGCTCTCAAGCACCAGTGCCATTTCCCCTTCTCTGAGCCACCCTGACATCGGTGCTCCCATTGCACCCATTGCATGCACTGTTGTTGTGCATTGGCCACCAATCTCTAACTTGCATTTTGAAAAACTGTGGGCAAATTTTCTTTTGCAAATTCTACAGCTAATATGCCTCCTCGATGACGAAATGTATAGGTATTTTTCTAGTTTTTCCATAATTATGCTTTTTAGCGGATTAGAATTTGAAATAACCTTAAAAATAACCATTAAAAAGGAAAAAAAAAATTGTTGCGCGATGCACCCGAGTCGTTTTGTTCTCACCGGATAGCGGTGCTGCTTGTAAAATTTACAGGCCGCACCGCCACTAGTGCTAACAGTATCCGCACCATTTTCGGGGTAGTATCAAAAGGCGCCCCGCATTATTTTAAATTAAAAATAAATAAATATGGGGCGCTAATTTAGCCAAATGCATCGTTGACCATGGGAATAGCAATGCGGTGCGTTGACAGAATTATCTGCCCCGGAGTCTGTCAGCGCACCGCATTCGGAATTTTGAAAGGGTCAACGGTGTGGCTGGGTAAAATACCGCATCGTCGACTATGTAATTGTCAGGAAGTCGGTGCGCTGACAAGACTATACCCTCCAGGGTGTATATTTCAGTCAGCACACCACTATTCTGACATCATATATAGTCAACGGTGCTTGAAAAAATTTTAGCTGCACCAAGGTCGGTGCGTTGTATTTCATTTAGGGCACCGCCACTGGTGCATTACAAACACAAGCCGCACCAGAACCAGTGCATGACTGTTTTTGTGGCGCACCGCCTAGTCTTTTTTTTTTTCCAAAAAAATATATATATATTTATATTCCTAAATACATGTCCATTTTAATAAAAAAAAAAAATTAATATTTCAATGATTCAAAGAGAAGAGGAGGAACAACAGCAACAACAGGCGGAATAGTATGACATGATTCACCAGTGGGAGGCACGAGAGAGGGAGAGAGATGCATACCCTCACCCTATTACAGCAGATAACCAGGGGATCCTAAGGCAGGTAGGCCTCCTCAAGTTCTATGAGGAGGCTACTTCCCTAAAGGCCCATAGTGTGTTTTTTAGATATCTTATCCGCAGGTGGAATGCCCACCGACAGGCTTTCCAGGTTGGTCTTAACCAGTGGTACACACCCACTGAGGAGGATATTTATTTTATTAGAGGACTATCGAGGAGAGGGGTGGATTTTCCCTCATTCCCATAGGTTCCAACTAGTTTTTTAGCAGGGAGTCAGTTATTTTACTCCCAGAGATACATTGGAGCACATGTACTATCTCCTTAAGAGTTTTAGGTACCTGGAGGTCAGTTACGTCTAGGTGCATTTGGTAGATAAGACTTGCAGTGCCTCTCACTTATCATTTCGACCATTTTGCACAACATCAGTGATGGGAAATGCATTAATTGCTAGCTTTTATATTATGTTTATTCTTTAGTAAAGGAGGCACGACTTGTTAGGTGGTTTGCCATTTTTTTGCGGCAATTTTGTACAGCCTTAGATAGTGGTCGTGCTCTTGCACAAGGGAGGGTCAACTTCCCTTTTTCTTCAGAGCTGTTTTGTTTATTTTTTGAGAAGTTTCTATAGATGAGGCCTAGTTTTGTTCGATAGCCTCGTAGGCCAATGTTGGAGGCCCGGATGCACATGTGGGGGCAAATGATGCCCAGGAGGGGAGATACTATGTTTCCAGCTAGGATATCACATGATGCACTAGACTTGCTAGCCAGTGTTGACGATCAGCTTCATCCCTTCATTATGGTCCCATGCCCTTATGCTAGATTATATTGGCGAGGGTGTGCCAACATCCTCTTCATAGATGATGAGCCGCCAGATGATAGAGGTAATATTACTGTTTTATTTATATTTATTCTAACACATTCTTTAACTTGTTTTTATTAAATTGTGTAATGAAATTGTCTAATTATTGTTGTGTACTCGTATATATTTTGCAGACATTGGCTCTTTTGATGGCGAGGAGATGCCGGAACCACCAGATGATCCAGGTGTGGATCCTGATGACGATCAGGACATGGCCAATGCCAAGGATCATGATCAGGATGAGGCTGGTGCAGAGAGACATCCTCCTGCTAGTGCACCGGTACAGCCTTTTGCTAGTCGTGGTCGACCTGAGACTAGATATAGGATGGATTTGGGCACCCAACTCAGTGCATTGATTATTGACGCAAGCATCAGGCCCACTCATTATAGAGACATATAGGCCGACGATAGGCTATTACGGATGTGGAGAGGCATGTCGCATGACATGTACAGCCTGATGTGGCATGTCGTAGGAGCTACGATAGTTTTTATGTGACTGAGGAGGATTGTTGCACGTTATAGGCGTAGTCGAGCCGCGACACGTGATGGACAGTCCACGAGCAGTGGCTCATCATCTCATGATCGTTCACCTCGCCCTGCGCCTGATGAACATGAGGCTCCACTAGCAGCATCTAGTAGTCATCATGGAGATGAGGTAGCTGGACAATCGGCCACATCCACTAGTCAGCAGCCTACAGCATCCATCAGTACTAGTCATGATCATGAGCAAGCTAGACCATCGACCCTCGAGGCTGCACTATTGACTGAGCAGGCCTCCACTACTACTACTTATATTGATGTTGTACTACCACCAGCTGATGCATCCATCAGTAATAGTCATGATCATGAGCAGGCTCGACCATCGACTGTCGAGGCTGCACCATTTACTAAGTAGGCCTCCACTTGTACTTCTATTGATGTTGTAGTACTACCACCAACTGATCCATGACATTTATATTACAATTGTATATTTTTAACATTATTTAGTTATACATATATATATGGTCCATGTATTTTATGTTTATGTTGCAATTGTACTTAATTTAAATGTTGGTGATGATTATGATGTGCATATTGTTAGGTCATGTTAGATATGTTCATTTAATGTTTAGCTTGCAGATAGATGTGTATATATGATAGCATGAGTTATTTGACATGAGATGTATATTTGATATTTTTGTTGTGATGATGTTAATATATAATGTTAATTTGATGTTTGAATGTGTTTTTTATTCGAATATGATGTTTGTACGATGGTTATCATGATAGTGCTGATGTTTATTAATTAATTTAATATTAAATGACCATGATATTTATTAGATATCATGTCGTGATTGTAATTGAAATTTTAATTTTAATTGTATGTAAAATTGTAAAATTATATTTGTATTTGTAATTTTATTTTATCTGTAATTGCATGTAAAATATTTAATGTAAAATTTTAATTGTAATTGTATATATAAAAAATTGTAAAATTGTAATTGTATTTGTAATTTTAATTTTAATTGTAATTGTTGTAAAATATTTGTAAAATTTTAATTGTAATTGTAAATGTAATTGTGTGTAAAATTAACATTCTAGTTCTAATTCTAATTCTAATTTTAATTGTAATTGTATGTAAAATATTTGTAAAATTTTAATTGTATTAATGTGAAAATTTTAATTGTATTAATGTGAAATGATTTTATTAAAATATTTAAATTTGTAAATTTGCAAATAATTGTAAAATAACAAATCTACAATAATATGAATTTTTGTAACATAATAAAGTTTATAAAATAATGAAAATAAATTCATGTACTTTAGAATTATCATTATTTTATTATGATGTTATATACAAAAAAAAGAACTTTATACAGTCTGGTGCGCTTATCATCATAACACGCACCGGTGCGTCGTATTACTCAAACGCACCGGTGCTTCAAAACTCTTCCGCACCGGTGCTTCAAAACTCTTCCGCACCGGTCACGAATAAACGCAAATAAAAAAAAATGAAACTCTATTTTCTTTATGGGAAAAAAAAACAGCAATTTGAAAAATGGGCGGAAAAATATTTTTGAAAATCTAATTTCATAAAATAATTCTTTAAATACTAAACACTTTTCATTATTTCACTATTTTTGCTAAAATTTTCAGCCGGATATTTGCAGGAGACAGACCTGGAGCAAGAGAGCACGAGGACACTTTGGAGCAACGAGATACGTTCGAACAGAAGTATTCAGACAATCAAAAACCAAACCTCTGGTGATTCCAACCCTCTATCATAGAATTTAAAACCATCTCGTGATTAAATTTGATTATTTTTTTACTTTTTCTGTAGTTTTATCCATTTTTACCCTAAACCCTTCATTTTTTTGTTTTTGTCCTTTCTTCTCCCTGTTTCTGTGATTTCCGAATTAGGGTTTTTAATTTTAGATTGACATCCAACCCATGGGACGAATTTCATAGTCGAATCCCAATCCATTTGTCCATTGCGTGAATTTTTGGAAAAAATGGATTTTTCTTTATCGATGCGCCCTGTGTACCCTAGCGCACTACACAAGTATTGTGTAATAAAAAAATTGAAAACAATTTTTCTAAATCAGTGCGTCATATCTAAAATAGGGGATCGGTGCTCCATTTTACGAGGATAGCACCGTATGGTCTATTACACTATTTTTGTGGTGCGTTTATAATACCCCACGCACTATACGGTCTATTATAGTGTTTAATACCCCCATGCACCAGCCGCGGTGCTTACCTCATTAAAGGCGCATCGGTCTTGAGATTTATTTTGCACCTTAAAAGTTGAGAATTTATTTATAAATATATTAATGAATGATATGTTACATGTTTCATATTGATAAATCAATGACTGACAATAGATCAAGTAACAAAAATACTGATAACACGTCAAGAAAAGAAAAAAAAGGTAATTTATTTGTAAATTCTTTATAAAATATATTATTTTTGAACTATATGTAAGTTTAACTAATATTTATTGTTTACTGTGTATCATGCAGAGCCACAAAATGATGAAGCTCGATATGATTATTCTGATCTAGGACCAGAAGAGCGTAAAATCTTAATGGAAAAATTGCAAAAGGATGAATCAGGTGAATGAAAAAATACTATCGATCCAATATGAGTTTCTTTTTTAATTATCATTAATAATATACTTAAAATTATTAGATAACATGTCTCAAACAGTCTATTAATTCACGTCTGTTTAATGTTCTATAAGGACCAACAACTCAGAAAAGGAATTTTGTTCTAAGAAAAGAAAAAAAATAGAACATGCAAATGAAAATGAATTGCTCCTTAGCTCATCTAGAGTGGTGCTAGAAGTTAACGAAAGGGGGAAATTTTTTTACAAAAGTTTGAGGGATCTAGTGGAACGAATGTATAGACGTTCTTTCCACTTACAATAAAAAAATCAATCCAATGATTCCAAGAACCAAATTGTATCTAAAATATAGGAAGAGTTTCTATAGAATTGGTCAATGAGACATGTCAAACTTTTAATAGCGAAAACGTACAACAACAAAAAAAAATGAATGAAAAAGTAATATTCCTTTATATGTTTGTCTATAATTATTTATAAATATCACTTTTGTTATATTTACTTTTCATATATCAATATAGAAATTAAATATTTTATTTTCATGTTACATTTTCAGGAAGATTATGAAAATCTCAAAAGATGAACGAGCTTATATAAAAAATATGCCAGTAGGAATGTCCAAAAAGGTGTACAAGGAGATGGTCAAAGAAATGGACAAAATTGCATCGTAGGAGGAGTCATCTCAACAAAAACGTGCTTCAAATATAATATGTAATCATTGAATTGTTTGATCATTAGGTACAATAAATAAACAATTTAGCATTAAATATTAATTTTCAAGAATTTTCTTGCAGAAAAGAAAAGAAAATGGAACCCATTCAGTGCATAAAATAGGACGACAAGGAAGAAAAGGGTTGATCTCTAAGTTTGTGAGTAATTGTTACTTCCTTATAACAACTTAACTAGATTTCATTTTTGTATTTTTTAAGTTGTTTTAAAAAAATCATCATTAAATGTCTTCAAACAGGTGCTAATATACAAAGAAGAACCATCAGACGAATTGCTTGAAATTGGGTTAAATATGGTTTGTGAGTATATGTTGGCATATCAGAAAGTAATTGTGGAATTTGTAAGCATCTATCGATCTTGTTTTACTTAGCTCCGTCTATAATTAATAGAACAAAAACATCTTTTATATTAAATATATGATTTTTTATGGGATATAAAACTTGCAGGAAACAAAGTCTGGAATTGCGCCAACAAATGAAATTTTGAAAGATGGCATGGTACATTGTTTTGAAAGAATGTGTATAGTTTATGAGTCAATTTTTTCTATGGTACGTCATTTTTCTTTTCGATTTACATTGATGTATATTATTTAATATTGCAATTTTCATTATTCTCACCAATGTATATACACTCATTTCAGTTTATTTTTATGTTTGTAGATGGAAGGTGAAGAAGAAAAAAACAATCAACACCGTGAACAAAACATTCCTGAAAATAACCTAATTCATGGAAGTAGCTCTAGCAGTGACAACAGTTCAAGCGAAGAATGATGATCACTATGTTTGGATATCAAAGCAAGGCGTTTTGTTTTTTGAAATATATATGTCTCTGAAATCAGACATTTTGTTTAATGTAATGGACATAGTGTCCCAATTGAAAGACAAAGGGATACGAAGAACTATCCCATTTTGTATGATAAAGATTGTCTTATATATATATATATATATATATATATATATATAATCATAAAATATGTTTTAATTTATTCTATTGCATTCTCCATTATTTCTATTGCGTTCTCCATTGTCGTTCTCAAATGCACTAATAAAAAATTAATTCATATGAATGTTGTTATAAGATATATATGTGTCAACTTTTGATGAATATTGAATTTTAAAAAACCCCAAAAATTATGATATGATATAACAAATTAATCCAAACATCACATTCAAATGCATTAATAAAAATGTAATTAATATGAATATTGTTATAATATGTGTCGACTTTTGATGAATAATGAATTTAAAACAATCACAATAATTGGATTGTCACAGGTCGATGCTTCTAAAAAATACAACATGAAAACCGGTGCGTGTTAGTAACTATACATAATGTGCGTTTATGTGTCTATATGCACCGGTGCCATTGTACGATCTATGGGCTCCGCACAAATACTGATACCAGTTAAAATATCAATTCATTTGTGTGATACGATGCACCGGGGCATTTACATATCTATAAGAACCGGTGCATTTTAACAATCTATGGGCACCGCACGAATACCGATACCAATTATAAATCTCGGTGCGTTTCTATGATATGACACACCGGTGCATTTATATAAGTATACGCACCGGTGTGTTGATACAACCTATGGGCACTGCACAAATCCCAAGACCAATTAGAAAGGCCCCGTGCATTGTATGACCAACACTATGCCCAGTGCGGTTTTACACCTAAACGTCCTAGTGCGTTTGATTGAGACCGCCCCGGGGCACCGTCTACATGTACGCATCGGTGCTTTAAAGCCAAAGTAGCGCACCGATGAAAAAAACATCCATAATAACCTCCAGCCACCCATTGTTTTTTACTTGTGTTGAATTTCCGTTAAAAGCTCCGCCAAAACCTCCGTAACCATAAACGGATGTTGTAGAAAATGTTTTTTTGACAATTTTGGCCAATTTTATAACACTAAAAACCTCCTTTATAACCTCCACTAGAGGGTCTTTTCCTTGTAGTGAAACTAATTCCTATCCTAAGGTCTCGTGAACCAACTCACACTAATTAAGGATTCTCCATTATCTTTCAACACTCCCCCTTAATGGAGAAGGGGTTCACAAATATGCCTAACATCTCCCTAAACATTTCAAACTTAATTTTTCCAAGAGACTTAGTGAAAATTTCTGCAACATTATCACAAGTTTTACAATATACAAGAGGATTTATTTTGATTGAACTTTCTCCCTGACAAAGTGGAATTGTGTATCAATGTGTTTAGTGTTCTTGTGAAACACCGGATTATTAGCAAGTTTGATTGAGCTCTAGTTGTCACAACTGATGATTGTTGCATCTTTTTGTTCTTCCCCGACATCTTGGAGAAGTCTCCACAACCAAACTGCCTCACATGTTGTTGCGCACATAGCTTGATACTCTGCTTCCGCTGAAGACAAGGAAATTGTGTTCTGTTTCTTACTACTCCATGTAATCACCTCGGATTCAATGCTGAATGCATAGCCTGTTATGGATCTTCGGTCATCTACATTTCTAGCCCAGTCGAAATCTGTAAACCCTGCCAATTTCACATCAGAAGAATCGGTATAAATAGTACCATAATCTACAGTTCCTTGTAGATACCTTAAAACACATTTTTCTACATTCCAATGACTCTCAAGTGGTTTGTACATGTATTGACTTAGCACACTAACTGCATAAGCCAAATCTGGTCTGGTAGTGGTTAGGTAGATTAGACTCCCAACCATCTATCTACAAAGTGTTGCATCTACCTCTTTAGAGCCATCCTCACTCTGAAGTTTAATGTTATGTTGTAGTGGTACTACTGCAGCCTTGCACTGATCCATCCCGAATCTTTCCAGTAGACCTCTGGCATACTTACCCCGAGACAAAAAAAAAATTCCTGAATCTCCCTAGATCTCAAGACCCACACAGTGTCTTAGTTCACCAAGGTCTTTCATTTCGAACATTTGTGACATTTGTTGCTTGATTTCTTTGATTAGATCAACAACATCACTTGTAATAATTAAATCATCTACATACAAAGAAATCTACACTATACACCCCTTTTCATCTTTCACAGTATACAGATTAGGGTCGTTTTTACTTCTATTGTAATTGTGTTGCAGAAATAATGAATCTATCTTTTCATACCATGACCTGGGTGCTTGCTTCAGCCCATATAAGGATTTCTTTAATCTGCAGACTAAATGTTCTTTCCCTTTCTGGACAAACCCCTTAGTTTTCTCTAAGAAAACCTCCTCTTTCAATTCCCCATTTAAAAATGCAGACTTTACATCTAGTTGGTGAAGCATCCAGTGTTTCTTAGTAGCTAAAGCAATCATCATCCTGATAGTGTTTAGTTTAGCTAAGGGGGCGAAGGTTTCCTCATAATCAATACCTTATTTTTGTGAATACCCCTTTGCTACCAATCTAGCTTTTAATTTGTCTATGGTTCCATCCGCATTAATCTTTTGTTTATACAACCATTTACATCCTATGGTTTGTTTCCCTTCGGGAAGTTCAACCAACTCCCAAGTGTTGTTTTTGGAGAATAGATTCATATTCATGTTCCATAGCTTCTTTCCATTCATTACATTGATTTGCTTCTCTATAACTAGAAGGTTCAACATCATTCATCATAATATTTATAAAGGCATTTTCTCTATATCTAGCAGGCAATTGAATCTACCTACCTGATCTTCTGAGCGTCGGTGTAGCTTTCAACCAGTTCTGAATTTCCCTTAAAGGACTCAGCTCGAATGTTGTATCTAAACTTTCTGTTTCTGCTTTTTGCTTCTCATGGTTGTTTCCTGCTTCTTCACTTCCTTCCACCAAAAAAGGAATATCCTCATTGCTTTTATCAGATTCATCATGAACCTGCTCATGGAACATGACATCTCTTCTAACAAAAATTTTGTGAGTAGAGGGATTAAACAATCTATAAGCTTTAAATTGTGAACAATACCCTAAAAATGTACATATGATGGCTTTTGAATATAATTATCTTCTTTCTTCCTTTGTAATGTGGGCAAACGCTTTAGACCCAAATACTCTCAAATGTTTTACTGCAGGCTTGAATCCATACAATGCTTCAAAAGGAATTTGAAACTTGAGACTTCTTGTAGGACTCCTATTTTTCAAATAAACTGCAGTATTCAATTCTTCAACCCAAAAACCATTCGAAAGATCCTAACCTTTCAACATGCTCCTCACACACTCCACCAATGTTCTATTCTTTCTTTCCGCTACTCCGTTCTGCTGAGTATGAGGTACTATGAATTACTGTAGTATTCCATCATCTTTATAGTACTGGACAAGTTTAGCCTTCCTATATTCTCCCCCTTGATCGGAGCAGAGAATTTCTCTGTGCTTCCCTGTTTGCTTCTCTATCATATATCTTAACTGCTTAAAGTACTCAAATGTGTGACTTTTCTTACTCATAAAATATACCCAAGAGAACTTTGTTCAGTCATCAACAAACAGTAGAAAATACAGTGCACCTCCTAATGACTTTTTTTGCATGGGTCCACATAGATCGGTATGCACTAATTCAAGTATATCTCTCTTTTTCTTTTCTACTTGAACAGGGAATTCTTCTCCAGGCATCTTTCCTAATACACATGCATCACAATCATTATGCACTTGTTTTAATGTAGGAAGACCTCTTACCATTTCCTTTTTCTAAAGTAACAGCAAATCGTTGAAGTTGATATGACCAAGTCTCTGGTGCCATAGCTCTTCTTTAGTCAAACTTGATGTTGTCGAAGCTCGATCTGGTGTTGTCCTCACATTCAATTTGTACAGACCTCTTGCTTGAATTCCTGAAGCAATAGTCTTCATACCATCCAAAAAATCTTTAATATAACAATTAGATTTAAAAAATTCTACCTTGAGATTCTAATCTGTAATCATGGATACAGAAATAAGATTCTTTATAACTCTGGGTACATACATTACATTTTGGATATGTCTGATATTACCATCAGGAAAAATAACAGGAATGTTCCTGTACCCCTTGATCTGGTAGCCTCTATCATCACCAAGGTATAGCTGTGCTCCATTGTTGATTTCTTTAAAATCTTTGAACCACTGGTTGCTCCCTGTCATATGTGTGGATGCTCCTGAATCCACATACCAGATGTTTGCTTCAATTTTTTCATTAAATTCTGCCATGAACAATCTGAAGTCCTGAACATGGTCACTGTCTACAAAATGACCTGCACGTCATTTATGTTTATGTTGTTCTTCATGAAATTTATTTTTCCTGCACTCCATGACCAATTTTTCCAAAATAAAAACATTTTATTACATATTCATTTCTATTCGGATACATACCTTCAGATTGATTCGGTCTTTTCTGTGGATTTCCTCTGTTTTGCTGTGATGAATTTCCTTTTGTTCTGAAGAAATTTTTCTTTGCCATTAACGCTAGATCTGAACTTTAGGGTTTTAAAGTCGATCTTATTTCTTCTTCTTGCATTAATATTCCTGTCAGTTCTTCAAAATTTGGGGAATTTTCCCTTGCACTTATCCCAGTGATGAAAATTTGGTAATTTTCAGTCATACCATTCATGGTAATCGTGACCAAATCTGTGTCTGCAACTGCTTCACTGATATCTACCAATTTGTTCTTCATAAATTTGATCCAAGCTATGAAAGCAGCGACTATTTCATTCTCCTCCATCTTTATTGAGAGGATCTTGCTCTTCAAGAATAGAAGACAGTTTGTATTCTTGATCTCGTACAGATCTTTCAACATCGTCTAAATGTCGTTTGTAGATTTTCATTCTCTGATATGCGGTATGATGCAATCTTTCACTGACATCTTCAGCAAAGTTTTTGCTTTTCCTTCTCTCTCCTCCTAGTCTGGAATCGATGCAGCTCCTGCTGCTGGCTTTGGCTCATCACCATTTTCAATCGTCTAGGAACTCTGTGCTTCTAGCATAGTTTGCATCTTAAACTTCAAATTAGAGTAATTGGAGCCATCGAGCTTGTTGCTCTCATTCAAGTATGCTTCGATTATTTGATTATTCATATTGACGATTCAAAAAAAATTCGAGTACTTGACAGGAAGAAAGAAAATAATGGATCTACCCCAGATCCTTACAGAAAACAATGTTGTAATACATATCTACCTGATCTGTGATCAATCCAACAGGTTTCTTTGCACGCTGTGGGACGGGCTCTCGAATCCTCTGCACCAGCAAGATCTACTTCAAATATCTTCTTTCATCGGCAAACTTTCACCAGATCTCCTCCTCGATGACTTTTCACCCGCTCTCTTCCTCGGCGACTTTTCACCGGATCTCTTATTTCATCAATGATGCCCATTGGCTCAGATCTATTTCAGATCTCCTCGATGCACTTATCGACTCAATTTCCGCAACTATCATGCCGAAAATGAAACACAGTAAGTTAAACATCGCTCGATGCCTCTGTTATGCTCGAATCTGCGCCAATCGGTGCAATTTTTACTGCAGGAACCGCGACGTTGACGCGACTGTTCCTTAAATACCCGCGCTGATCCGCTTCAATATTGAAGAAAAAAATATTCACTCATTCATCAGGGGCTTCTGCTCTTCCACCTGGATACTCATAGGGATCACAGCACTCCGGCTATGATTCGACCCTGAAGCTCTTCTAGAACTTTGAGACCAAGATAAAATGTGATGTTGAATTAAATAAATAAAATAACTCACTGGTCAACTCTACGAAAGAGAGTCTAAACCAGGAGAGTCTGGCTCTGCAGAACGCTCTACATTCTCAATATAAATCAACCAATATATAGCATACATGGATATAGGGAAGTTATAACCATACCCTAAGAAATAGAAACTAATTCTTATCATAAGGTCTCGTGAACCAACTCACATTAATTAATGATTCTCCATTATCTTTCAACACTATCCACTTAATAATTATTAATAATTAAATAAATAAAAAATTAAATATTATTCCAAAATAAATATAGTTGTAAATGTAATGAAACTTATTTACTTACCCAGTTTTCTCAATGTATCCCTTTTAATCTCCAACATCCCCTTAGTTAACAATCCACTTTAAAGACATTCGCTATATCCCTTCTAATACTTATGATGAATACATCCCTTCTATTCTCCAACATCTCTCTCGTTTATAGCCTTTATCAAATTCATGTTTTAACAAGTGTTTACCTTGAGTATCCGCTCCATACATTTTATGATGGCAAAGAATCTATAAAATATCTCTTTATACATAATTTTAAAATTTTCCTTTAGGCTAACTATAATCATAAGATAAATAGTAGGATTAGTCACATGTGACAACTGTCTCCGACGGTTGCAGTTATCCCTTTTCACGTGGTCAGCTCTGTGGTTATTTGTTGCAGTCCTGACATCCGTCCACATGATATGCAGTGATCCCGGCGGTTATGGTCTGTGTCCATGGTTAACTCCCGACGGTTGTTGTTTAACTCTTTTGCATTCACATGTCTCGGTTCCGCTACGGTTAATTCCAAAATTTAACTCTGCAGTAAATCCTAACAATTCCGTCGCGGTTTGTACACCTATTCACATGCCAATAGTTATGATGCGGTTTAATCCGGCGGTTAGCTGTTGTGGGTTTTAGACTTTGGGTTTTGTTTTTATTACAAATTTTGTACATAAACTCGAAAGGTTAATACATGGTAAGGTTTTTTAATGTAATGTGCTAGGTTTTAACACCATAGGTTTTACAATATTGCATGGTTTGTGCTAGAACTTAGGTCTTAGGTTTTAGGTGTTAGGTCTTAGGTATAGTCCTTAGGTTCTAGAATTAGGACTTAGAACCTTTACATAATTCCACCATAGCTTTAGACTTACACCACTTAGGATTTAGGTACATGTCACCACATGAATACCACACACAACCAAGTTCGAACCACATTTTTATCCATGACATCCAACTTAACCATGACGAAGTAACTTTCATCCGGAATACTGGAGAACCTGATGATATGAAGATTGAACTGGACATCGAACAAACTGGATTTGACTAGACCTCACTGTCAATCCACACTGAAGCAAGATCCTCCTGGATCAATGACATACAACACATGTAGAATTAAACTCTAGATGCTTTGGAGAGTCTTTGACGTCAGTTGAGACATTCCCATGACCACCTCTGAGCGCTGGAAATCCAAGTAGAACACATTGACTACTGCATCCAAAACCGTGCAGGTTTCTTTTCTATGCTGCCAACAACTCCTTCCAATCCGTCGCCATGAAGTTTTATGTTTTAATGTTTTTGTCAATTTTGTGTTGCAAATAACCATTGGCACTGTCTGCCATGGAAAGCACCCAAGGCTCTTGTTGTTGAGCCTCAAGATTGTGCTTCCTTTCATTCTACTTTACCTCATTTTCCTTTGTCCATTGCTATTCCAGATCCAATTGATCAATGAATTTAGTTAAATTTACTTTTAGAATGATTAACATGACTGACTTGCTAAGTTTTGTGATTTTTGCCATTGTAATGCATTTTGACCGGAACTAGCTACAGAATGCAGACATTCCGTAGCTAACCGGAAATTCTGCAGCTGTCTTCACGTTTGGGTATGTTCTAGGTGGCCTCTCAAGAAAAACCGCATATGGGCATATTCCACGTCATGTCTACATTGCTCCGTTGCTCACCATGAAGGAAGAAACGAATTCTCGATATGGTTTTGGCACGTGGGAACACATTTAAGAAGGCGTAATTTCTAGTAGGACCTGCCTTAGTCCGATGTCCTTCCTTTACGTAAGCCTAATTTCAAGAGTCCTAATGTGATTTCGATAAGGAAAGACAATGATCCCGGGAATTGTTGCAAGTCTATGTACATTTGTTATATTAAACACTTGGGAAACCGAGAGCCTAGGCTAGATTTTGTTCTAGATTTTGCTTAGATTCGTACTACATTTCGAAGACGCAGAGTGCTCTGCTCAAGTTATTTCTCTTTTAATGAAGGCGATGTTGTTGTTTTGAAAGCGTTGATTTGATTTGGAGTTATATTCCGTCTGGTGTTAGAGGGCCCCCGCTCTCGTACGGATTTATTTGCGTAATTTAGATAAGTATTCTAGCTGCCTTTACGTTTTTGAAGTTGAATTCGTAGTTGTTTTCATTAGCTACTATAGTTATACTCGTTCTAAAAAACTTTTCCAAAAGAAGAAGCTCTTCCAAAAGATTATAATGATGAATGGGAAATGGCTATAGTATTGTAGGATTTAATTGAAATCTCTTTTGTTCACCATCACAATTATACTTATGCTAAGTACTCTTCCAAAAGAAGAAACTCTTCCAAAAAAATCCTTATAATGTCTTAAGCATGATTGTGATCTTGAACGTTTCAGCTTGTGTGTCTTCACTAAGTACCATAGCTATTCTTGCTCTTAAAAAAAGCTCTTCCAAAATATCATAATGATGAGTAGGAGACAGCTATGATATCTTAGTTTTTTCATTGCTTTCGACCTTTATGTTTACATTTGCATCTGAATTGTACAGTTAGATCTGTTCTAAGAAACTCTTCCAAAATACCAATCATGATGGACAAACAGATCGTATGATTCCATAGAATAATGCATGATAGCTTAGTTAGGATACTCCGAGTTTAATTGCACTTAACTCATGCTCAGCTTATTTTGTTTTAAGTTTGATAATGACTTGTAGTTCAACACTGTTTTAGGCTAGTGACATTTTAGGTTTGGTTGTAGTTTAACTCATTGCATTTGAACTCCATATTCTGAGTTGTCATTCATTGCATATTAGATTACTTCAGCTTGTTAAACTTAAAAAAACATCCTTCATTATTCACAAACCTCTTCTTGTTCTAAAATCTATAATTGATTCATAAACATATGAACATGAAGACAATATCATTTTAAGGCTCGAAGTACTTCTGCAACTTCCTTATCATCTCACAAACAAACATTTCCTCAAAAAGACTATTTCAAAAATCTATAACCTTTGAGTGAAGTGTAGTGCTATAAAACTAAGCTGCGTGAATAGAGTTAGGAACTAGACTTAGAGTAGAAGATCTTATGATGACATCAATGTTTTACTCCAATTATGATTCAACAAATCTCTAATCAAGGATAAAATGTTGCATCATTATAAGTTAGTTGTTTAACTGTTTAGTTAAGAGGATTTGCATACTTAGTTGACCATGTCTCAAGCTCTCTCTCTCAAACACCTTTGATGAAAGAATTTGACAAGTTGAGTTTGTGTTTTGAATCATTTGCTTAAAAGTCATTATCAAGCTTTGTTTTTGCTTAGTCATAGTTTAGATTTGATTATGTTTTTTAGTATTGCATTTGCATTTACCATTTGACATCAACCAATTAGGCTTCACTTGCTTTTTTTCTTAATCATTAGCTTCCTTCCATTAGCTTTCTAGTCATTTTCCTTGTGAACATAAAGCCACCAAAAAATAAAAAACATCATAAATCATCACAAAAGACCAAAAACATCACAAAACACTACACACAACGCATTAAGAAATTAACACCTAGGTACATACAAGTACACTTCACTTCAACAGTTTACCAACCCCGGTTGACAATTAAATGAGCTCGATTTAGGAGACTAGATTGAGACCAAACATTTTGGCGCTGTTTCTGTGAAGTGAAAACTAGGTAACCTTTGTTTCTTAGTCTCCAAAAAAAATTATATGCGTAGGGAGAGAGATTCAAGGGGAAGATTCATAAGCAAAGCGAGAGGCAAAAGTTTGATTTCTATAACACCACTTGTTTCATCTAGATCTAGAGCTAGTACACCTTCAACTCATACCCATATTCCATCCTCTCCGATCCCTGGACTTCTAGAAGACCCTGAAATCGGATATTCCATTAGAGAAACCTTCCACTTCATCCACTCGAACCTCGAAGATCTAAAAACTCCCTGTTAGGGACACAAACCTTTCCACTTCCACAGGGAGAGTCAACCATGGCGAAGAAGGAGGAGGAGGAGTTTTGAATGGAGAACACACACTATTTGGAGGTAGAGGTAGAGGTAGAGGAGAAGGAGGTAGAGGTGCGAGATGGAGGAAGAGGTAGAATAGGAAGCTCTTTTGGGTTCCCTATAATTGATGAAGAAACCAATACAACCATGAAAAACATTTCACCCTCTGTTCTTCCAAACTTCTATGGACTTAAAACCGAAGATCCCGAAACCTTCTTATTCGAATTTGAAGTGTCGTGTAGAACTTATGACTACTTACAAGATGCTCAAAAACTAAAATTATTTCCTTCAACTTTGAAGGGAGCGAGCATTGAAGTGGTTTATGAGTCTGATCGGCAGCTTCTATTAGAACATGGGAAGACATGAAACAAGAATTTCTAGAGAGATATTTGGATTATTGTATGTCTAGTTTGAATCATAAGGAAGAAGTGTTCAAGATGTTACAAAAAGAAGATGAAAATTTGGAAGATTTGTTGGAGAGATTCAATTACAACATAAAAAGGGCAAAAAATGGAAAACCTAGATCAAGACACCTTAAAAGCTCTTTTGTTGAAAACAATTAGGGATGAATGGTTGGATATCCTTAACATGATGGGAAAAGGGGGATATATCACAACTCACATTACCTAAAATATCCGAGTTATGTATCAACCTTTCAAGAGGGAAATCTAAAATTGTCAAAGGCCCAAGAGATCACGCTCTTGCGAGGGCAAGTAAGTCCGCTTTCGGGGACGATAAGTAGATCTGAAATAGGACACATGCTTTATGATTTTAAATATGACATCTTAGGGAGTCTTAGTGAACAAATAGACACCCTTAAGATACAAAACAAGCAAAAGGGTCTGAATCCGATGCCTTGGCAATATTTTGTCCCCAAATGTAGAAAGAAACATGCCTTAAGAGAGTGTACTTTGGATGTAAAAGTTGTAGAAACTGTGTCATTTGTTCAAAAAACATGAAACCAAGAATTTTCCTTCTCTTCCTGGTCTCAAAGTGTCTTTCAGGGAGGAAACTCATACGCATTCCACAGATTCTCTCAATTTTGTATCTAGAAGACCTTGGCAAGGACCTCGGACACAAGGATTCCATGATCAAATGTATAATCAACCTCCACCTTGGAATTCTTGATGACAACCTTGGCCCCAATTTCAAAAATCAATCTCAATATTGGGCACAAGGAACACAAAGTCCCTATGGAAGATATTCTCCATACTATCGTATCCACCATCCTATCCACCATATCCACATTTTTTATCCTCAAAATCCTCAACAAAATTTTCCTCAAAATATTCAACAAAATCCTCAACAACATCATCAGAACCAACCACATCAAAATCAACCACTTTCATTACCATTCCCTCAAAAATCAAATCAATTTCCCTGCTCAACCCATACCAAACCCCAACAATAAGAACCCTCGGAATACATACATGATAGAAGGCCAACGAGTTTCCAACTTATTTAATTACTCTCTAGACCTTAGTGATGTTCAACTTAGGTCCTGGAAGGATACTTGAAAAAGAGGAAATCTTCACGTGATCATACAAGAACAAGATAACTCGAGGAAGACTCCCTACGTGGGTGAATAAAATTCTTGAGGAAGACACATCCTTTCAAGACCCGAACACCGAAAAAACTAAAACAAAAAGATCCAATAAATCCAACTCTGTATTAGAGCAACCATCCACATCTACTTCTATACCTCCCTTCCGGAAAGATTACAAATTGATAGAGGTGTAGAAAAACAAATCATGGTGCCCAATTATGATTTCTTAGATGAGTCGAGAAATGTTTGCATTAAAATTCCACTATTACAAGCCATCAAGGAAATCCCAATTTTAGCCAAAACAATAAAGGAGTTGAGTATGAAGACAACAAGAAAAAGAATAAGAGAAAAAAAGAGAATTCAAATCGGTAGAACAAATAGCGAGACATTATGATGGGCAAGATTTCTATTCCAAAGTATCTTGACCCAGGAAATCCAATTGTCAAAATTCACATCAATGGAATTGAAATTCAGAACACACTCATTGATTTAGGAGCAGCAATCAATATCATGAGACGTAGACAAATCATGGACAAACCGAAACTTCCTAATCTTCTCTTTACACCCACACTATTACAATTAGCAGATAGATATGTAATCAAACCAGATGGGGTAATAGAAGACATTCCAGTTGTCCCTAGATTTTTGGGAGTACCCCTGTGATTTCATGATCCTAACTCCTAAGAATAATCTAGGAGGCCATCCTGTTATATTAGGAAGACCTTGGTTGGCTACGAGTGATGCTTTTATTAGTTGTAGATGCGGGTGATATGTACATCTCTGATGGTAGTTCAACTAAAAAAGTTCACTTTATATCCTCCGACTAGGACAATTACGGATCTAGATGACACTCAATGGATAGAGGATGAGGAAGATTTACAACCCTCTTCACAATTTCAGAAATTAGTGAAGATAATCAAATTATGAATACTCTAGAAAAATTTTGAATCCTCTCCGAACATAAACATGAATCATTTCAAGAGGGATCCAATATTGAGTTTTTGTCATCAAGGCGATGTCTCTTCATTCTATGGACAAATTTGGCAGCTCTACAAGTGAAATTTTTTCCAGGGCAAAACTTTGAACATAAACAAGAACCTAGAAAAATTTCAACAAGAAGAGTTAGTCAAAGTATTACAGAGACATTCTTCTACGGATGCATGGGAATACAACTGACATGAAAGGGATAAGTCCCAAGACTTGCACTCATCACATCTATATAGAGGAAAATTGCAAACCAATCAGACAACCTCAAAGACGGATGAATCCAAATCTTAGGGAAATTGTTAAAGAAGAATTGCAAAAAATTGTTAAATGTCAATTTTATATATCCCATTTCGTGATAGTCGGTGGGTTTCTCCTTTGGTAATTGTGCCAAAGAAAAAATGGAAAATGGAGGGTATGTGTTGATCTACCGAGAACTAAATAAAGCTACTCTTAAAGACCATTTTTCCCTTACCTTTCATAGATCAAGTATTAGATACATTAGTCGGCAAAAAGTACTTTTCATTCCTAGATGGGTTTAGTGGTTACAATCAAATCCAAGTAGCACTTGAAGATCAAGACAAAACCACATTTACCCTGTCCTTGGGGTACCTATGCTTACTGAGTATTGCCATTTGGATTATGCAATGCACCTGCAACATTCCAAAGGGCAAATGATTAGGAATTTTTTCGGATCTAATACATGATTGTGTAGAGGTGTACATGGATGATTTCACGGCTTTATGGAAACTCATTTGAAGAAGCTTTAGAAAACTTGGAAAAAGTTTTAAAAAGATGTCAAAGAAGCAAATCTTTCACTTAGTCATGAAAAATGTTTTATGATGTTTATTGAAGGTATTGTTTTAGGGCATCACATTTCGGGGGATGGGATTAGAGTTGATGAGTCTAAAGTTGAAGTCATATCTAACCTATCCATTCCAAGTTGTCAAAGAGATGTTAGAAGTTTCCTAGGATTTATAGGATATTATCGGAGATTTATAGAAAAATTCACCAAAATAGCATCTCCACTCTTCAATTACTCACCAAAGATTGTGAATTTAAATGGACTTCGATTGCCGATTAGCTTTTGAAACCACGAAAACCAAAATTTCCGAAGCACCTATATTAAGAGGACCTAATCGGAAGTTACCTTTTCATATCTCGATGATGCTTCCCGATACGGACTCTAGGAGCGGTATTGGGACAAAAAGTTTTGATTCCCTATGCCATCTATTATACCAGTAAAAATTTGACTCCTGAGAGTTAAACTATCATTTATGACTCGAAAAAGAGTTTTTAGTCGTTGTTCATGCCATAAACAAATTTAGACACTATATAACAAAGGCTATGAAACTTTTGTTCACACCGATCATTATGCAATTAGATACTTAATGAACAAATCAATCACTAATGGCGAGTTATAAGATGGTTATTACTCTTACAAGAATTCAACATCACGATTCTAGATAGGCACGGAAAACAAAACACGTAGGTGATTTCCTATATAGACTCCAAAATATCAAAGATGACACTCCGGTTGAAGATCAATTTCCCCGATGAATATTTTTTTTGCAATTTCTACTCAAACTCCATGGTTTGCTGATATTGCTAATTATTTAATTTCGGGAAAATTTCCTTCAATAATGAATGCAAGGGATAAAAGAAAAAATCATTAATGATAGTGCAAAATATTCATGGGTTGCTAATGAGTTGTACAAGACGAGTCCAGATTTGATCATTAGAAGGTGTGTTCGTGAAGATGAAATGCCCTGAGATTCTCAAGGCATGTCATGATGAACCTTGTAGCGGACACTTTACAGATAAGAGGACAGACCTATAAGATCCTTAATTTAGATATTATTGGCCATCCTTGTTTAAAGATGCTAAAGAGTATGTCAAAAGGTGTGACAGGTTGCTAAAGGGTAGGGAAACCTTCTCCTTCAAGTGAGATGCCATTACAACCTCAGGTACATATTGAACCTTTTGAAAAAATGGGCTTTGGATTTTGTAGGACCTATTAGTCCTCCATCAAGACAAAATAAATATATATTAGTTTGCACTGATTATGTTACTAAGTGGGTAGAAGCTAAGCCATTACTTGTTGCTAATGAAGCATCCAGTAGTTACTTTTTCTTTTTGAGGATATTTTTTACTCGTTTTGGTGTCCCAAGAGAAATTGTTACGAGTAACAAGGAGCTCAATTTACATCAAGGCTAGTAGAGCAAATGATGGAGAGGTACAAAATCAGGCATAGAAAATCTACTCCCTATCATCCACAAGCAAATGGTCAAGTGGAATCTACTAATAAGGTCATTGAAGGAATCCTAACAAAGATTGTTCATTTACATAGAAGAGGTTGGGTAGATAGGCTTCTGAAGCCTTGTGGGCCTATAGAACTACATGGAGAAACACAACAGGCCATACTCCTTATGAGCTTGTTTATGGAAAGAAAGTTTTGTTTCCCATAGAGTTCCGATTCAAACTTTTCAAAATGGCAATGCTCGGCTAGGACTTGATTTGATGGAGGCACAAAAGCATAGACTGAGCAGATTAATGAATTGGATGAGATCGAGACAAGATGCGGTTCGGAAAACAAATCTAGTCCAAGCACAAGGGCTAGATGGCATGACAAGTAAATCAAAGAGAAGAAATTCAAAGAAGGTGACTGGGCTCTCTTGTTTGATTCAAAATTCAAGGATTTTTCAAGGTAAATTTCGGACACATTGGCTTTGGGCCATATGAAATTGTTGAAATTTTTGATAATGGGGCAAGAAAATCAACACTATAGATGAAGAAGAGGTCACTTTTCTTGTGAATGGTCATAGATTGAAGCTATATCACAAACCACTCTCAAGAGAAGAATTTGTCAAGAAGTTCCAAGAAAGCAGTGATGTGAAGTTAATGAAGAAGAATCTCTCTTCTTCATCAACTTGATTAAATTTTTCTCAAGCATTTCTCTTTGAAAAAAAATAAAAAAAATAAAATTAAAAATCAAAAAATAAAATAAAAATAAAGGTATAAACATGAAAACCAATCATTGATTGGCATGTTTATACAGAAAAAGATAAGGGTGAAAATCAGAGTCTCTCGACACTCTAAATTTTCCATTTTGTTTTTTGTAAGCAATTTGTTACAAAATCATAAGTTCGGATCCATAATGCTTATGATCCATCTCATTTCATTTCATTCCATTCACTTATCCATCCATACTCCATTTCATTCATTCATTCATATTCTACTTCATTCCATGTTTCATTCATCTCATTCCATACTCCATCCATCTCATTTTCATATCAAAATTCAAAGTCTGATGTCTTACCTGCAAATGAACAATACATGTCATGGATTACGAGGCGGTTCTTATGTTCTTCCACTCCATTTCATAAACTGAATCCATTCCGTTTCATCATCCACTTCATACATATCATGTATCATCATCCATCTTCATTCATACCACATAAAATTTCACTTATATCCCCAAAAACACTCCATTCCATGATTAAAATACTCTCGCAGTACATTCATCAGCCTAATAGACATTCTGTAGCTCGATCAGCCTTTCAGCAAATCGTGACGGTCATTCATCGACTACAAATCTGAAGGCACCAATCAGCAGACATTAGAATTGCAACAAAATGATCCAGTGTATCCATGAATAAGAAGAATCAAGAAGGATTATGAAGACTCTTCCAAAGGAGAACAAAGAAGACAAAGACTACAAAAAAATCAAATGAAAAGCAGAGGCAACAAGTTTAGATTATAATGGCATTTCATAAAATTTTAGCATAGTTTTAGTTATGAATTGTTCGAAAAGGTTGTTTTAATTATTTTTATTTATCAAGACCAATAAACCCTCCACAAACTTTGGATTAAAATCTCTCATTTCAAATTCCATATCCGACATCATTTAAGCGGTTAAAATGGCCGAAGTGTTTGAATTCTTCACGTCACTTAACCAAATCATTCAATGATGATTCTCTTTTCCGTTGTAAAAATCTCCGCCGTCTTTTCAATCATTAATTCGTTTCCTCCACCTCACTCCATTACCTCATTCCGTGACTACTTCCATCACTCCATTCTATAGCCGGCACTTCATTCGCAAACAGAGATATTATTATCATCGTGAGCGAGCAAAAGGGTATATTAGTTTGAATATCAAAGCACTATTACTGTGTAAGGGAGAGTGAGCATTATCAACGTAAACGAGAGGTATAGCAGTGAAGAATTTGAAGCCATTTGTTACCAATAGACGTAGGTACGAAGTAGTATGGGAATTTGAAGCCATTTGCCACCGAAAAGACAGAGGCATATCAGGTCAAAGTTTCATTGTCAACCGAGAGGCATATCAGCTTGAAGTGTGAAGTCGTTGTCACTATCAACCAAAGGCATATCGGTCCCAAAGTTTTGAAGTCGTTGTCATTGTCAACTAGAGGTATATTATTCGAAGTTTGAAGCCATTGTCACTATAACGTAGAGGTATATCAGTCTGAAGTTTGAAGCCATTTTCATTAAGAACCCGAGGCATATCAATCCGAAGGTGAAAGTTATTGTTTCGATGGGTAGAAAGAGTATTAACTCTTGAACATTGAAGAAGCAATTATGGGTTTTCATTGTAAGAACTGAACCGATAGGTACAAAATACCTAGAAGGCTACCCTCAATGTAAAGAAATGTTGCAAATGAATAGGATGGCTACAATTTTTGGAGAAATTTAATGGCTTCCACAAAGAAGTCACTAAAACATTTGCAAGATAATTTCAAGGAGCTCGAAGTTGAAGTGGGAGATGTCAAATTCATCGTCACTCTGAAGTTTTCATTACGTAGCTACAGAGTTGCTTAGAAATTGAGAGAGATGGTTCAAAAACGAGAGAATTCCATCATGAATCTCGGAAGCAAATTCTAAAAATCACCCAGAGTATGGATTTCATTGTGTTTAAGAAAGGAATTCCAAGTTCTACATTGAAAAATAAATGGAGAAACATACTACTTATTCGCATAAAAAATTTATTACATGTGAGGGTAGATATGGCACATTTTATGTCTACCACATTAGAATGATAATGCATTTTCTAGGGGGAAGACTTAAACCTACCCTATTTCTTGCTTCTAAAAAGTTTGAAAAAATATGGCTTCTCGTGTTCAAAGAAGGGTTCAATTTTTAGAGACAACTCTATATCATCATGGCTTGGTTAAAATTTTGATTGAACACCATTTAGCTAAAACAAATGATACTTGGGACAATTTATTGATAAGAAATCATTTTGAAGAGCCAAAAAGAGCCCTCACCTAAACAACGACCTTACGAGGAGAAGCAGGGAAATGGAGAGCTTCAAAAAATTGAAATTGACAAAACAAAGTCCGAGAAAGTAGTGAGGAAATCATTTTAGAGAAGTTGACTCAAATCAAAAGACAACTTAAGAAAGAGAAGGTAATCGGAAATCTTCCACAGAAGAAAGGAGAGGGATCTTCTCGACCAAGAAGAAGCCATAGACTAAAGGGGGAAAACTAAGAAAACTCGGATCAAACAAACAGGGGGTGATTAATATAGAAGATGAGGAAACATCTATTGAAGAATATGTTGAAGAGGATTTTAATGAAGGAACCCTCGAAATTGACTCTCGCTCAGAAGAAGTTTATGATTATGTTGAAACTTTGAAAGGAAAGCTCGGAGAGCGAGAGAGAGAACCCCTAGTCCTCCACTGTCCGAAATAGATGTGTTAAGAAGGGATAGGTATGAGCTGGAGATACTTAATAGACACATACAAAATGAGAATGAAATTTTGAAGGAACAAGTCAAGCTCAAAATTGATATGAACTCAACCTTATCTCTACATACAAACAAAGTGGAAAAAGGATAATGAAAAAGTCGAAGAAGAGGAACAAGAAGCTAATCGAGCACTTACCAACTTAAGGTTCAAACTTGTCATCGAGAAAACCCGGAAGATCTTTAGCTTCCCGAGGCAAAGGAGAAGGAGAGGACTAGATGTTCTTGCGAAGCCTCCGAGTTTATAGGATAAGTTGCATGAGGACATGCAAGAAGTCAGCAGTGGGGGTATGTTGAGCCTCAAGATTGTGCTTTCTTTCATTCTACTTTACCTCATTTTCCTTTGTCCATTGCTAATCTAGACCCAATTGATCAATGAATTTAGTTAAAATTACTTTTAGAATGATTAACATGACTGACTTGCTAAGTTTTATGATTTTTCTCATTGTAATGCATTGTGACCTAACTAGGCTGAGAATGCGGACATTCCGTAGCTAACCGACGATTCAGCATTTTGTCTTCACGTTTGGGTATGTTCCGGGTGGCCTCTCAAGAAAAAACCACATATGGGCATATTCCACGTCATGTCTACATTTTTTCGTTGCTCACCATGAAGGAAGAAACGAATTGCGGGTATGGTTTTGGTACGTGGGAACACATTTAAGAAGGCGAGACTTCTAATAGGATCTGTCTTAGTCCGGATGTCTTTTTCTTTTACGCAGCCCACTTCAAGAGTCCTAATGTGATTTCGATAAGGAAAGACAATAATCCTGAAATTGTTGCAAGTCTTGTTATGTACATTTGTTATATAAACACTTGGGAAACCGAGAGCTAGGCTAGATTTTGTTCTAGATTTTGCTTAGATTACGTGCTACATTTCCAAGACGTGAGTGCTCTGTTCAAGTTATTTCTCTTTTTAATGAAGCGAGACAATGCTCGTTTTGAAAGCGTTGATTTGATTTGGATTTATATTTCGTCTGGTGGTAGAGGGCCCCTGCCCTGTACGAATTTATTTGCGTAATTTAGATAAGTATTCTAGTTGCCTTTACGTTTTTGAAGTTGAATTCTTAGTTGTTTTCATTAGCTACTATAGTTATACTCGTTCTAAAAAAACTTCCAAAAGAAGAAGCTCTTCCAAAATATTATAATGATGAATGGGAAATGGCTATAGTATTGTAGGATTTAATTGCAATCTCTTTTGTTCACCATCACGATTATACGTATGCTAAGTACTCTTCCAAAAGAAGAAACTCTTCCAAAAAAATCCTTATAATGTCTTAAGCATGATTGTGATCTTGAACGTTTCAGTTGTGTGTTTGCACTAAGTACCATAGCTATTCTTGCTCTTAAAAAGATCTTCCAAAATATCATAATGATGAGTAGGAGACATCTATGATATCTTAGTTTTTTCATTGCTTTCGAGTCTTTATGTTTACATTTGCATCGAATTGTGCAGCTTAGGATTGTTCTAAGAAATTCTTCCAAAATACCAATCATGATGGACAAACAGTATCGTATGATTCCATAGAATAATGCATGATAGCTTAGTTAGGATACTCCGAGTTTAATTGCACTTAACTCATGCTCAGTTATTTTGTTTTAAGTTTGATAATGACTTGTAGTTCAACATTGTTTTAGGCTAGTGGCATTTTAGGTTCGGTTGTAGTTTAACCCATTGCATTTGCACTCCATATTCAATTGTCATTCACTCGCATATTAGATTACTTCAGTTTTTAAATTTAACAAAACAACCTTCATTATTCACAAACCTCTTCTTGTTCTAAAATCTATAATTGATTCATAAACATATGAACAGAAGACAATATCATTTTAAGGCTCGAAGTACTTCGAAAACTTCCTTATCATCTCACAAACAAACATTTCCTCAAAAGACTATTTCAAAAATCTATAACCTTTGAGTGAAGTGTAGTGCTATAAAACTGAGTTGCGTAGAATAGAGTTAGGAACTAGACTTAGAGTAGAAGATCTTATGATGACATCAATGTTTTACTCCAATTATGCTTCAACAAATCTCTAATCAAGGATAAAATGTTGCATCATTATAAGTTAGTTGTTTAATTTGTTTAGTTAAGAGGATTTGCATACTTAGTTGACCATGTCTCAAGCTCTCTCTCTCAAACACCTTTGATGAAAGAATTTGACAAGTTGGAGTTTGTGTTTTGAATCATTTGCTTAAAATTCATTATCAAGCTTTGTTTTTGCTTAGTCATAGTTTAGATTTGATTCTGTTTTTAGTATTGCATTTGCATTTACCATTTGACATCAACCAATTAGGCTTCACTCTGTTTTTTTCTTAATCATTAGCTTCCTTCCATTAGCTTTCTAGTCATTTCCCTTGTGAACATAAAGCCACCAAAAAAATCAAAAACATCATAAATCATCACAAAAGACCAAAAACATCACAAAACACTACACACAATGCATTAAGAAACAAACACCTAGGTACATACAGTACACTTCACTTCAGCAGTTTACCAACCTTGGTTGACAATTAAATGAGCTCGATTTGAGAACTAGATTGAGACCAAGCAGGACCTATCATGAAACATATGATTAATCGAGAGTTTAATGCAACTATTATTATCACAATGTATCACTGTCGGATCCATCTGAGAACCAAACAAACCAACCAATATATTTCTCATCCACATAGCCTCACATGCAGCTTGACTTGCTACCATGTACTCTACTTACACTGAATTGAGTGCCACCGATCGTTTCTTCCTGATGTACTAAGAAATTGATGTCGATCCTCTGCTGAAGATCCCTCCTGATGTGTTCTTTCTGTCTGATGGACTGCCTACCCAATCTGCATCTGTGAAGCCTTGAAGATTCACTCCCTTTGTCCGTCTGTACCATATAACATACTCTGATGTGCCCCTCAGGTATCTCAAGACATGCTTCCCTGCCTGCCAAAAGAGATTGGTAGGCTTAACCATAGCTTGACTCAGCTGGTTAACTACGTAGCAAATGTCTAGTCTGGTGTTCACTAGATACATCAGTGAAACAACTAATTGCCTGTAGATAGTAGCATCCACTAGCTCTCCAGAAGTAACATCATCTTTCCTCCAATTTCGTGGAAAGGAGTATCCATGGGTTTGGAGCTCTCCATGTGAAACTTAGCCAGTCTCTCTTTGACGTACTTGCCTTGAGAAAAAAAAGGTTCACCATCCTGCTACCATATTTCCAAACCAAGGAAATAATGAAGGAGTCTCGTGTCCTTCATTTCGAACTCCCTTGCAAGATCCTTCTACTCATGCATCGACTGCTCATCACCAGTCAAAATTAGATCATAAACATAAAGAAAAATAATCAATATCTTACCCTAAACCACAATCTGGTACAATATTGCATCAACTTCACTTTTGGTGGAGCCCATTCTAGTGAAATAACTATCTATCTGAGTGTACCAAGCACGAGGTTCTTGCTTTAGCCCATACAATGATCTCTTGAGTCGACACACATGTGAATCACTATTGGAGATATCAAAACCTTTTTGATGCTCTATGTACACTTCTTCCTCAATCACTACATTGAGAAACATAGTTTTCACATCCATATGATAAATGTGCCAATCCATCTGCATTGAGAGTGCAAGGATGGGTCTAATGGAAGAGTACCTTGTAACAAGTGAAAAAGTCTCATCATAATCGATCCCCTCAATCTGTGAGAATCCTCAGGCCACAAATCTATCCTTTTATTTCTCCACACTCCCATCAGTAGCTTGCTTTACCTTGTAGACCCATCTATATCCAACCACTGATTTGTCGACCGGTCTTGGGAAAATCTCCCATGCACTGTTCTTGACAATGGAATAATACTCCTACACCATTGCATCAACCCAAGTTAGTTGATACACTGCCTCTTGAAAGGAAGATGGTTTAGTCACAATACATTTTCTGATAAGATCCCTGTATCCAGTAAACCTGTTTGGAGACTATCTCTATCTGTGCTGTGAAGTAGGGGCTCCTACATTCTCTGAAACAACAAGTCTCAATCTATCAACTTCCGTGGTGCACCTTCTGCCATTTCTGATGGATGGCTTTGCATGAGTGTTTTCTGCCACTCCATGATCCTCCGCATGAGGCTGCTCCACATCTTGAGGCTCTAATCCCGGAGTGGATATTGGTAGCCACCATCCTTCCATTTGGACTAGCACCATCGATTACTGTCTGACTCTTCACATTCGGCAACATCTTCACTTTCGGCACAACTTACTATTTTTAGCAGGTTTTCGGGTCCTGCACTCTCGGAGCCGTTTTGGGGGCTTAATGATCCAGGTGGATATTGGTGGCCACCCACCTATTCCACTTGGCCCCCCACCATTGTCTCTTTCAGTTTTTCAGTTTCGGCATAACTTACTATTTTTAGCAGTTTTTCGGGTCCTGAACTTCCGGAGCCGTTTTGAGGCCCTAGACGACGTTTTTTGGGTATGAAAGCGCCAGCGAATTTTCTGATAAAATTCGTCCCGACAGCTGTAGTCCTCGGATAGATCTTTCTAACGAGCTATTGAGCGCGTCAAATGGAGATCGGGTGCCAAAGTTATGCCCCCGGGAAGTTGAACCACCAATTTACCCAAACGGGCGCCCACAGTTTTGGCGCCTCATCTCCTACGTTTAGGTTTTTGGACGTTTCAAATTCTACATTGTTTCTCAACAATAAATAGGCCCTCGAGCCTCATTGTAACACAGTTCAGAGGTCTGTAGCCACCACATCTCTTCTCAGAGATTCGCTACCGGCACCCTAGCTATTTTATTTCCATTATGTCTGTAAGCATATTTCTGTTATTTGATATTAATGAAATGACACATTATTTCCACTGCATCTCTATGTTTATGGTTATTTTTGTATTCTGTTGCGTTCCTGCATAAACACGGATCGGAGCTCATCCTTAGGAACCAAGAGTTCCTCCTCTACATGCAAGTCCAACTCCCTCTTAAGGGACAAGCACATGGATTTCTCCTCATCAAATTTTATATCCCGTCGCAAAACAGTCATTCTATTGTTTAGGAAATACACCTAATAATTGTGGGGTGTTTTAGTGTACCCCACAAAAATCCCGATCTCAGCTGTCTATTCCAGCTTCTTCCTGGTGTCTTTTGTAATATTCCCAAATAGGGAAAGCAGTAATATATGACATAAAAATGAAAAGTAGCAGTGTAAATCAATGTAAACATATAAAAGACCAATATGGAGCCATTTTATTATATATATCAACAACAAAGAAATGCAATACAATGAGGCACAAAACATACAACATGAACCAACATGCCTCCAATTAATAAACCCTCTCAAATGTGAGGTGCTACTACTATGAAAAATGTCAGAGAGTTACTACAACGTAGTCATAATGTGCAAAAATACAACTATAGATAATATAGTGATGTAAAAATAATGATATATGCCTCAAGATATGCTATACATACAAATATAGGCCCTATATCACCTTCCAAGACAACCCAAGAGGGTTTCCGGAAGATACACAAAAGATACAAATATGAGCTGCAACCCTAGGGCTGAAGGTTTACTGCAACATAATAAATGGAAATTTATGGCTGAAGCTGATGTATAAATATGTAGCTCTTCTCCAATATATTCTCTGGATGAAAGGATATCCCCTCCACTAAAGAAATAACTTCCCAAATCATGCACTGCAACCAACCCTGCAAATCCTCCCTAAAATAACGAAGTTCAGGACT
The DNA here is from genome assembly GCA_034641835.2 of Pinus albicaulis. Lineage (NCBI taxonomy): Eukaryota > Viridiplantae > Streptophyta > Pinopsida > Pinales > Pinaceae > Pinus > Pinus albicaulis. The sequence goes on from CM076581.1 coordinate 1,056,759,774, forward strand.
GAAACTGTACTGTAGGAGATAAAAAACCTTGGCCTGGTGTCAAATAAACAATTAAGCTCAAGGGCCTTCTTTACTAGCCTCCCAATGGAAGGAAACCTTCCTCCACTGAAAAATAGCTCAGAATTAACCCAAATCAACTCTCCATTGCTACACCCTGCAACACAGCACAACCCTCAGCAGAAACTACGATGTAGCTTAAGACTGAAGCTTGGCCTGATGCTTGGATGTGGACTATACATCTCAATAATCTCTCCTATGTAGGCAATCAAAGTCCCCTGAGGATGAGTGTGAGATTCGCGCTTGGGAACACCCTTGTAATAAACAGTACAAACCCTGCTAAATAGCAAAAGCATGCATAGAAATGTCCCCTAAAAAATCCAGATCTAAAAAGATCAAAATCAATAATCATCTAACCTGCCTTCTATGGCTGCCTTTCCCTTCCTTATATGAATTGTGAGCCTTCTCACCTTAGGTTCCACTCATTAGAGCCACTACTCTCATGGAGACTATCTCCCATTAACATTGTGATGTCTCCCATTAATGATCCACTCTCTCCATACCATCGTTGTTGATTTGGTCAACATTAACCTTGTCCACATGCTTTATGATCCCGAACATGCGGGAACGCAACGAGAATAAACATATAACCATAAATACGGATACGGTGGAAATAACACTTCATTCATTTAATATCAAAGAGCTGAAATTTTCTTACGGACGAATGGAAATAAACTAGCTAGAGGCGGCGCTATCTACGATAAGAGATGTGGCATGGGAGCCTAGGCCCGAGTTACAATGAGGCTCGAAATTTCTTGTCTTTAGAAATGGGAAATCCTAAGCAGCCAAAACCTAACCCTAGGAGATGAAGCGCAGGCTTATAGATTTTGTTTGGGTGCAAGGTGTTTCTTCAGGCGTAGCTGCAGTATCTGATAACTGTTTGATGCGTACCATACCTCGTTAGAAAGATCTATCCGAGGAGTACAAATTTGGAATGAGAAACATCGGTCCATGGACCCATGTTGCTCTCCGTTTTCCCAAAAAACGTCGTTTAGGACCTCAAAACGGCTCTGGAAGTTTAGGACCCGAAAAACTGCTAAAAATAGTAAACTGTGCCGAAACTGAAAAACTGAAATAGACAATGGTGGAGCCCCAAGTGGAATAGGTGGGTGACCACCAATATCCACCTGGATCATTCCTCCCCACTTAGGAAGCAATGGTCCCCATTGCGTTAAGTTCCTCCATGAGATGAGGAAATTTCTGCTGAACTTGGTCCCTGGTGAACCACTTTCCTTGGTGCGGGAGTTGGCCAGCTTTGACAACCCGATATAGTTGGATCTTCTGTTGGCGAGTGTTCTTGATTTGCATGTCCATGATACAATCTGTGGTGGCCTATTCCATGCAGTCTGGATTTAACTCTGTTGGTGTGAGTTGTTCTGCAATGTCCGAGGTGTCCAGTAGAGGTGGGAAGTAAGGACGAAAGCGATCCACATTGAAGACTGGGTGCAGACCAAGGAATGGTGGAATACTGAGCTCGAATGCATTGTTCCCTACAGCCTTGGTGATGGTGTACGGCCCGTATCGGAGCTGGCGAAGCTTGCGGTGGGGTCCAGTGAGGCGCTCCTTCTGCAAATGTAGCCATACTTTGTCACCCACCTGGAAGTTGTGTGGCACCCGGTGTTGATCATGGCGTTGCTTGTACTTGGCATTGGCTCTGTCCAATATATCATGAACTTGTTGGCAGATGTGTTGAATGCGCTCGATGAAGCTACTTGCTTTGTCAACTTCAGACTGGACATGAGCTGAATCGGCCTGAGCAGCTGCAAATGGCATGGCTACGTCAATGGGACATAGTGGCTGGAATCCCAAGCCCACCTGAAAGGGGCTATGGCAAATTGAACTGTGGAGAGCCCGGTTATAGCTATGTTGTACATAGGGGAGGCTCTCGTCCCATGTGCGTGGATGCTTTGAATTGTACATGCGCAGAATGTGTACAATCATTATGTTGACGACCTCTGTCTGGCCATCTGTTTGGGGATGGAAAGCTGTGGACTTGGTGAGCTTGGTATCCAACATTGACCAAAGGCTGGACCAAAATGTGCTGAGGAACCTGCTATCCCGATCTGATATGATAGACTGTGGGATCCCAAAGTGCACCCACACTCGTTCAAAGAAGAGTTTAGCAGTGGCTTCTGCTGTGATATTCTTCTTGCAGGCCGCCATAATGGCCATCTTCGAGAATCTGTCGACGACCACAAAAACACAGTCATTTCCCTGCTTAGTAGAAGGTAGGCACGACATGTAATCCATGGATATGGATTCCCAAGGTCGACTAGGGGTAGGTAGAGGAGTATATAGGCCTTGCTTCTTGATGGTCGGTTTGGCAATGGCACAAGCAGTGCAGGATCTGATGTGCTTCTCGACATCCTTTCGAAGGTTCGGCCAATAGAAATGCTTCTGTAGTATTGCTACTGTTTTCTCGACCCCGAAATGCCCAGCGACTCGACTGTAGTGTGCCTCCCATATCATCTTGGCACGCTCGCTTGAAGGAACACAAAGGTGTCCCACGTGACATAAAAGTGCATCTTGGAGGTGAAAATTTGGAACTTGCGTACCCCCCAATAGTGCCTAGTGTGGCCGAATTCTAGGTCACTCTCATAGAGAAGCGGCCAATCAGAAGTCTCGTTCCCACAAGAGTTGAGCACGGTGGTGAGCGCCACGATCGGTGGTCGGCTGAGGCAGTCTGCAACATTATTGGTGCTACCCTTCTTGTACTTGATGTTCAAATGAAACTGTTGCGGATATGTGGACCACTTCTGATGGCGATCATTCTGCAACTTCCCTTGTGTCTGTATGAACTGCAGGGGCCGGTGGTCTGTGTGGATGATTGTTTCCTTCCCCCAAATGTAATGCTTCCATTGTCGACAGGCTTGCACAATGGAATACATTTCTTTGTCATAGGTGGGATACTTGCGAACTGTCTCAGACAATGTCTCACTGTGATATGCCACTGGATGTCCCTGTTGAGTAAGAACTGCCCCAATAGCATAGTGAGAGGCATCTGTCTCGATCTCAAACGGCTGCTGCAAGTCTGGTAAGGTGAGCACTGGGGCAGAACATAGGCAATTTTTCAATTCTTTGAACGCCTTCTGTTGAGGTTCCGACCAAAAGAATTTTGCTCTCGCTCCTCCTTTGGTGACTTGACTCAAGGGCCAAGTGATATGAGAGAATCCCAACACGAATCTACGGTAGAAATTAGCAAGACCCATAAAGCTGCGAAGCTCTGTTATAGTGGTTGGGGCTGGCCAATCCCGAATGACTTGGATCTTGGCTGGATCCACATGCACCCCCCTTTCATCAATAATGTATCCCAGATATTGAACCTGGGTCATGCCAAAAGTGCACTTCTCCCAATTGGCACACAACTTGTGTTGCCGCAGTGTTTGGAGGACTTGTCGGATGTGGTGAAGGTGCTCTTCCCAAGTCTGGCTGAAGATCAGAATATCATCCAAGTACACCACTACAAATGAGTTAGTGAATGGCCGCAAGATGTCATCCATCATCCTCATGAAGGTGGCGGGAGCATTCGTCAACCCAAAAGGCATGACCAGCCATTCGAAAAGGCCTTCCTTGGCTTTGAAGGAAGTCTTCCACACATCGGAGGGGTTCAATTGGTACTCGGTGATACCTAGACTTCAGGTCGATCTTGGTGAAATATTTTTCACCTTTGAGTTGGTCCGAAAGGTCATCAATCCGTGGGATTGGGTACCTATTCCCGGGACGATGATCTTGTTCGACGCCCGATAGTCAATACAGAGTCTCCACGTCCCATCCTTCTTACGTACCAACACGATCGGGCTCCCACGGGGTGATGAACTTGGTCGCAGTGACCTTTCTGCAACGGCTCTGAATTTGCCTCTTGATTTCATCATTCTCCAGAATAGAGCGCTGATAGATCGGTCCATTAGGTAGCGGTGCACCGGGGTTAGATCAATCGGGTGCTTGACTCGACGGTGCGGAGGAACCCCCGTGGGTGAGGTGAATATGTCCCCAGTACTCCTCCACAACCTATCCATTTGTTGTTGTTGTGCGGAGGAGCCACTGTCAGGGAGGTCGTGGCCACGGTCTTCTTCTTGCCTTGGGGGCGGATCATCGGGAAAACGAATTTCCTGGTTTGGGAAATGAGCTACTCGCATTTTTTTGTAGTAACCAAAGAGATAGCGGGAGGAGGTGGTACCTCTCGGTATCTTGTACAACTTATTTCCCAAAGTAACAATAACAGCACGAGGTCGAGACTCATACACGAGCATGACGCCTCCACAAGTATGGTTGTCCTAATAATACATCAGAAACATCAATAGGATCAACGTCACATAATACCTCATCCATGAAGGGCTTGATGCTATAGGGAAGGTGACACTGTCGGTGCCGATGCAGAGATCTCGTCCTTGGTGAAGCCACCCGATGGTGTATGGATGTGGGTGAGTTTGTGGTCGGCAAGCCCAACCACTTCACGGTGTCTGCTGAAATGAGGTTCTTTTGGCTCCCATTGTCGACAATGAGCTGTCATCTGGGGAGCCCTTTACCCACATCCGGGAGTGGAAGAGACGTTCCTCCTCCTCTCGGATCTTCCGGTTCCTCCTTTTGGATCTTTGTAGTGGCAACGAGTGGCGTTGGGCTCCGCATCAATAATCTGTTTCCCTTTTTTCATTCCCCTTTTTCGAGTTCTGATTCGGAGTCGAACATGTCATCGACTTTCGAAGCCCTCATCTCGGCCACTAGCGATCGTTGGCCCGACACTCACTTGTGTTGTGAGTGGAGCTCTTATGGAACTCACGCCACTTTCCCGTGTCCTTCTTTGGCTTTGCGGTGTTGTTCTTTTCTTGTGGCTTCGATGAGTTTTCTTTAGCAGCCATGCCTTGGCTCGTCCTTTGTTCTGCGGTTTGGAAGCACCTTTCCCTTGCTTTTGATTCGCAGATCCAAAGTCTCGCTTCTTCGCTTGAATTTACGCTCAATCTTGGCGACATCTGAGTATCTTTGTACCAAGTGAGGAGATGTCAAGGAACTCAATTTCCTCCCGAATGTATACGTGCGAGGCAAGCTGCGATACTTTAGCACCGGATGTTTCTCCGAATCTTTGATACCCAACTTTGTGCGTAGGGTATGGAACAGATTCGTCGACTCATGCACATCTTGATCCCTTTGTTGTCGCAGCGTGGTCCATTGTATGTACTTGTCCTCATAGCTCCCCACGAGGATAGTACTCGTTCCCTGATGGCATCTCGGAAATAATTACAAGTTGGTATGGCCAGAGAACGAGAGAGGGTTCTATCCGGTCCTTGTTCTCACAGTAGGTTTCCCACCGAGTCCTTAACATGGGGGGGGTAGCTTTGAGGAGTGCAAAAATAATCTTCTCCCGGTCCCGAAAAGTCATGAACCGAGAAATATCCTTCTAATAGATAGAACCATCTATCTACGACATCCACGTCTATTTGACCCTCAAATATGGGAATGTCAAAATTTACTTGTACCTTAAAAAGGAGTCGCACCTCCAGAGTGGCTGCTGGATGCAGATGCGCCGCCGGTGGGCAGTCGTTGAAGGATCTGAGCAAAGTTATCCATCATCGCGTTCCTTTGTTTTTCGAGGGCCTCCTCGAGCAATGTTTTGATAGGATCTCCTGCTCCCTCATCTTTCTTTTCGTCCCCCATGGGCGTCCGTCGAGGTTTGCGAGGCTGATCTTGCAAAGGTTCCACCAGATCAAGCCCTAGCTCCTTATACCCCGACCTCGTTGGGGACATGTAAAGAAGGATCGAGAAAAAGCAGACCGCTCTGATACCACTGATCCGGATTTATGCAAGAACACAACAGAATAATCACATAACCATAAATACAGAGATGCAGTGGAAATAACACTTCATTTCATTAATATCAAAGAACTGAAATTTTCTTACAGACAGAATGGAAATAAAACTAGCTAGGGCACTGGTAGCTATCTCTGAGAAGAGATGTGGTGGCTACAGGCCTCTGAAATGAGTTACAATGAGGCTCGAGGTCCTATTTATTATTTAGAAACAATGGTAAATCCTAAACAGCCAAAACCCTAACCCTAGGAGATGAAGCGCCAAAACTATGGGCCCCGTTTGGGTAAATTGGTGTTTCAACTTCCCAGGGGCGTAACTTTGGCATACGATCTCCGTTTGACGTGTACCATACCTCGTTAGAAAGATCTATCCGAGGACTACAAATTTGGAACAAGAAACATCGGTCCATGGATGCATGTTTCTCTCCATTTTCCCAAAAAACGTCGTTTAGGGCCTCAAAACGGCTCCAGAAGTTTAGGACCCGAAAAACTGCTAAAAATAGTAAACTGTGCCGAAACTGAAATACTGAAATAGACAATGGTGGATCCCCAAGTGGAATAGGCAGGTGACCACCAATATCCCTGGTGCACTTTAGCCCTTGTTCATACATGGAGGTGCTTTGTCCAGCTATCAATATGATTTGTTTTCACATTAAGAATGATTTTATTCCTACTAAAGATATTTATGGGTCTCCTTACCCACCTATTCATCTATCTAAATGATAAAAGAAAAAAATAATATTCCAATTAGCTACATGCTAATTTAGGAATATTACAGTCCTCCCCTCCCAAATGTTGCTTGTCCTTAATAAACTGCAAGGATAGAACTAAAGGGCCTCCTCTGTTGCTCCTGTAGCATCCTCATATGATAAGCTTCTCCAATGAACAAGATGCTTTCTCATCAATATGTCTCCAAGTTGCTCCTCCCAAGTGTATAAGCTAGCCTTTGGTGACAAATCCAAATGGCTCTCATCATGAAATAGTGGGATATCAATAGAGGAAAATATATGTTGTCTAGAGGCCTTCTTGAGGCATGGAATCTGAACTATATTAGGAAGTATCATTCCCATGTGAAGCTCCCATCCACAAGCTATCATCCACACAAAATGAATCACCCTCCAAAATGGTAATTCAGAGAAAAACCCCTCCACCTTTGGCTCCTGTAATGTAGGTGGGCTGCATATCTAATCTTGATAGACCAAATTGTCTATCCCACAAAAAAATATGCCAGGAAGAAGTTAAAGCCAATGAAAATTTTGGGTATATTTGTGGGGTACACTGATACACCTCACAATTATCGAGTGTACTTTCCAACACACAGGATGACAATGGTGAGAAGATATGTGAAATTTGATGAAAAGAGAGCCATGCGAACTTCCCTTGAGAGAGAGATTGAGTTGCATGTATTTTATGAGCTATTGGCTCCAAAGGATGAACCTCAGGATGTGGAGAATCCAAAAGAATAGGAACAAATATTGGTAGAAACCACTCATGCAGAGCCATCCACCATGTTAGCACTCCACCAGATCTCTGAAGGCTGAGAAGGAGACTAGCGAGGGTAACCACCGACCGCTTTGACCTAGTAGCTAGCCCTACTAGGCTGATAGGTCTCTCTCAATAGGATCACATTCAAATTTACTGGATAATGGAGATTCTAGGCTAGGAATAGCAGGCTCTAGGGTTTGATTGATTTGGATTTTGTGCTGGATGGTGAATTAGGTCTAGGAAAATCTAGGCCAGGGCTCTGAAAATCATATTTGCAGAAATGTAATGGGGCAAGGTAGGCACACACTTTAGCACTTTAAAGGAATATGGTGAATATGGTAGACTAAAAAGGTTTGAAAACGAGCATGGAAATCATGAATTCGTTTATATAAGAAGAAATTGAACATGAATGTGAAAACTTCTCCAAAATAGAGCATTGAATCAATGAATTTTGCTTATCAAACTTAGAAATCAATCATATATGACATGGAAATGAATATGAAGGTACAATCCCTTCAAACATATGATGAAAGAAGAAGAAACACTACTGAAACACATACCACATGAATCCCACCACAATAGTTGCATCTCTGTCTATTAGTTACTACCAAAATCATTGAATACACTAGTGTTCCAAAGCTAAATTGCACAAATTTCAACCTTTGGAAATGATTAAAAACTATCTCTTATAGGAAAATACATCACAGGACAACTCATCAAGTTGAAAATCCTATTCAAGGCTCATCATAAATGTCTTTGATGAGTGTTCACCTAAAGACTAGGATAGTTGAAACAATTTCCAAGCTGAGTTTAGACAAAGTTTAGGAGAGCTTATCTCCTCATTAATTAAAAATTTCCTCATATAGTGAGTCAACAAAAAAATAAGAAGCCTAAAATAAACTTAATTTATTACAAGACATAGAATTTTATATCATTCAGTGCATGAAAATGTCTCTAGATCAGATGGGTCGCACCAGGAGCAAAAGGGTCGCACCATAATGCATTAAAACAAGAATTTAGAAGAAAGGTCGCGAAAGGGTCACACCAGTTGAGAGATTCTTTTGGCTGAATTTTAGGAGTCCAAATTGCATTCTAAAATTTGGGTCAAGTATCCCCATGTGTCTTCTTTCCAATGAGATATCAAGTTCCAAAAACTACCCATGAGAAGGCCTCCAAAACTTGGTTTTTCCAACCTTACTCAAAATCATTGTGCCAGTCCATATTTAGTGGCAGAAGCATGAAAAAAGGTGAGGTTTTGTGAGTTTTACATAAAAATTATAAGTTTTCATGGAAAACCCACTTTATATTTAGGCCACCTTGTCTTTTATTGTTCTCTGAAAGTTTTCATGGTCATGATGGTCCTCTAGGTTAGCTAAATCAAAATCATGTTCCTCCTCATCTTGCATGGCTGTCTCATGCAATGTTATTGGTGATCCCTATAACGAAATAATATTGGACCCTTCCTCTTTTTGAGGAGAAAACAAAAGCCTCTTGCCTCTCTTATAGGTGAGAGTAACCTCAGGCTTGGGCCTCTTTGAAATCTCATCCTATTTTCTTGATGAGCCAAGCTCCATTGGTTGGGTAGACATTGACCCTGATGATGTTGTTTTTCTAGGAGAAACAATGGGACTAATACCAAGAACAATGTTTATATTATCCATGAAGTTTTTCCAGGTGATTTTCTTGGTTGAAAGCTGATGCATAACCAAAATCTTGACTAGGCTATGGTGAAATATATTGGTGATATGATCTTTTCCCCTGGTCTTAACCTTTTCAGTCATCGTCACCACACTTCTAAACAAAAATTTGGAAAAATTAAGTGATTTTGTAGAGGTGAAGTGAATAAGAAACCTAACATGATACCCGTATAATCTGGAAAATCTCCCTTCACAAGTAAAATATTTCATAATGATTTTAATTTGGGGCATACTTGTCACAGAGAAATATGAAAGGAATACAATGCTCAGGAACACCTCTGATGTTATTTTTTAGGAACATTATATAATCATCAAGCTATAATTCCATGCCTTTAAACTAGTTTTAACCCTAATCTGGAATACATGTGGCTGAAGAAATGATGTCTGCTGAAACATTGAACTCAACACATGCTATGACAACTTTGTCTATGTGAAAATTTTGGGCAAAGAGGTTGGTCAAAGGAACATCAGAGCCAACCTTTGTGATAATCTCACAAAAATTCATAAAACCAGCATTTACAAAACATTTTTTAACAAATGGAGAAGCATTAATCTTACTCAGACTGATTGTTTCAAATCTTGGATGGTGTCCTCCCTTTTTCACTTTCTGTTTACTCTGTCTTTCACTCTCCATGAAGTATTTTTGAAGGATAGACTCTAGTAAAATTTAGGATATGAATAATAAGTCATAATTTTTGTGAAAACAGAGGAAAGGAAATGACGGTATGGAAGTTTCCTCAAGGTTTTTGAGGAGACAAAGGGAGTATGAGATGGAATTCTGTGGTGAATTTTAATTCATGAGATGAAATGGTGTGGCAAGGAGATTGTGAGCTGTGCAATGGAAAATTAGCAGTAGGCTAGGGTTTAATGAGATTAATGGCACATAGGTAGTGAGTGATTGGAAGTGTGTATGCTAGGTCTTTCATGGAGGATGAATGATAATGTAGGTGAGTGAAAGCTAGGGTTTCCTTTACTAAAATAATGAAGAATAAAAACTATTGAAAAATTTGTTGGAGAAAACCCTGAGAATAAACCACTTTATCCTTGATGAAATTTCTTGAAAATATGGTGTAGATGATCAATTACTATTTTTATAAGCTTAATGGACCTTTGAAAAATCTTGGGAAGCTAGAAAAACTCTGAATTTCACCCTGAAACCATGAAGAAAGTCTGCATTTCGAAACCTTGGCAATTCTATAGAAATGTCGTGAAAAGGTTGCAGAAGGATCGCGCCTCTCTGAAACTGCAGAAAAAGCCCTCCTTTTCTCACAAATTTCACCCTCTCTTTATTTGCACAGTAATTACAAGGATATCTAAAGACATGTAGAGTAAAATTAGTTTAAATGAGCTCCTCCATAGGCATTTATGAGTTACTTTTAATGTCTTAGTAATTAATGATGTAGGATGGCCCACCTCACCAATTTAATTTTTATTTTAGACATTTTTAACTTTAGGACCCTTAGAACCATTATTACATATAAAAACATAAATTGCATTTAAAATAAAAATTTATTGAAGATACTTGCCTATTATCACTCCTCCAATTGATGGATTTTTATGCATGAAATGACAGTTTGGTGACCTTGAAACCCTAATGACCTAATGTAGACTCTTAACTGGATAAAATCATGATGGAAATGACTGAAATGATGATGAAAACCTATGAATGAAGATACACTCATCTTATTTTATGACATGGACCAGCACTCTAAAATTTTGGAAAGAGTGGAAATAGTCCTAGAACTAATACCAATTGACCAAATTTTTTCTTGAAGACTTAGTGAAATGAAAAAAAATTGACTTAGGGACCCTATTAAGACATGATAAGAGTCCATTTGATAATGGGTGACAGGATGTAATACTGACACTAACAGACCAGAGATGGAAGGAATCACACCAGAGAAGCTAACATATTGTTGTTAGATGTGAGGGAGAATGTGAGAGCACCCACATCAAAGCACAGGTAGAGAAGGTCCCTATAGTGGTACATTGGATACATGAATCTTATGAGCGAAGGTATTGAGATAAAAAGATACTCTTTTGAGGAAGAAGTGGAACAACCAGTGTGGGTTGATGCCATGGTTGAGGAGTATGACTCCATTATTAGAAACAATTCATGGGAAGTTGTCCCAAAGTCAGTGGGGAAGTCAGTTGTAGGATCTAGATGGTTCTACAACATGAATTGGGAAGTCTATGGGAGTGCAAAGAATCAAAAGGAAATATTTGTGGCCAGAGGATTATTTCAGGTGGAGGGGATTGACTATGATGATACTTTTTCCCCAGTCGTAAGGTACTCATCTATTATATCCATCCTTTCACTCTCAGCGCAGATGGGATGGAAGATACATCAGATGGATGTAAAGACAGCCTTTCTCAATGTAGTTATTGAGAAAGAAGTTTACATTGAGATGTTGTAAGGTTTTGAGACCTTAGACATGGAGTCGCATGTGTGCAGACTCAAGAGAGCATTATATGGGTTGAAGCAAGCACCTCGTGCTCGATACACCAGGATCAAAAACTATTTCGCTGGGTTGGGCTTCATCAAGAGTGAAGCAGATGCGAACTTATATCATATTGCAGTTGATGGTATGTTTTTTATTATTGTACTTTATTTCAATGGTATAATACTGACAGGTGATGAGAAACTCATCTATTCTTGCAAATAGGATCTTGCAAGAGAATATCAGATGAAGGACATGGGGCTCTTGCACTATTTCATGGGATTGGAAATATAGAAAATATATGTGGAGCTATTTGTATCTCAGGGAAAGTATGCAAAGGATATTATGAGGAAGTTCCACCTGGAGGGAAATAAACCCATGGAGACTCCTCTAGTAGGAAACTAGAGGAAGGAGGATGCTACTTCGGGTGAAGTAGTGGATTCTATTGCTTATAGGTAGCTTAGGGTTCACTCATGTATTAAGTGAACACACGACCATACATATGCTACACAGCTAACCAACTGAGCCAAGATATGGTTAAGCCTACCAAGCTCTTTTAGAAGGTAAGAAAGAATGTGTTGAGATATCTCAGAGGCACTACAAATTATGGATTATGGTACACATAGACAAAGGGAGTGAAGCTTCAAGGCTTCACCGATGCAGATTGGGCAGGGAGTCCATCTGACATGAAGAGCACGTCAGGGGGGGGATATTCATCATATGATCAAATTTTTTTTCCTAGTACAACGGGTAACAGAGATCAGTTGCACTCATTTCAACAGAGGTAGAGTACATGGAAGCCATTCAGGAAATGTGTGAGGCCATACAGATGAGGAAGATACTTGTTGGTCTGTTTGGTTGCACTAGATCTACAGTTATAGGCTTATGATATCATCAACACAGCAGTGCATAAATATAACATAATAGATCTAGATGCAATAGCTCAGTACACAGACCTTTCGCAGCTTACAGACAGAAAATACGTAACACAACAATTATCAGCAATTCACATAACATAACTCACAGATTCATATCTCTAATAATCCTTCACATGCATTCATTCATCAATCTTTCCTTACAATTCCCTTCCCAACCTGTGCACATAGCAGCAGGGTCTGCACACAGCTGGACTAGGATCTCCGCGCACACAGCCAACAGGATTTTGTTCCCCAAAACCCAAACAGACCGCTTAAACAATAGATCGCATCAATAGCTCATCAATCCTTATCCTTTACAATCAAAATGCATCTCTATTTATAACAATCTAGCCTCAACGTTCCTATGGCCCACAACCCATGGTTTTTGGACCCCTAGTTTACCCTTTGACCCATTACAATGCGTTCAGGGCTTTGACCCACCCCAAAACCCCTACGCTATATTAAATATAATCAAAATTAACCAAAATGGACCAGTTTCGCAGCTTGTTAGGAGACCCTGCTCCAACAGTCCCCCAACACAATCTTGTGTCTCATCCCAAGTCACTGCACGGGTGCATCGTCGATCTACATACACAAAGTATCCAGAGCGCAGACAAGCGGAGGGAGTACCGCCTGAATTTGGAATGCAGCTTCCTCTGCAAGAGTGACCATTTTCTGGGAAGGTGGATCATTGGTAGTCGTGGTAATGCTTGCTAGAAACTGATTAAGGCGCTTGGTTGCGCCATCGATGTCATGTGTTAACTGGAGGGCTGAGGTAGTCTAGGGCTTCATACGTTCAGTCAGGGCATGTTGTTTATGCCATAGTTTCGCAATCTCGTCCTGTAGGTCATTACTAGTTTTCAATCGTGCCAAGCGCTCGGCAGACACCAAAGTAGACAGCGTAGCATTGATTTCTTCAATGGCCTTTTCGCATTGTCGTAAGTCCTAATTAATTTGTTGGAGGACTAGATTGCGCTAGACTCGAGCCCAAAGTTGTATGGCTGACTCCATCAGAGTGGTACCTTGAGTAATTTGCTCTGTGATTGTCATCGTTGCTTCCTCGATAAGGGCGATACGCTAGGTACGGACCTCTGGGGGTGTGCCGAGCTACAGTTTGGACTTTAAGTATGAAATCTCCAGGCGAGAGGCTTTGAAAGTAGCAACCAATTTTTCCACTTTGCTTCTAGAGTTATCCTCAGCCGTGATGTCCTTTGTCACTTCCGTGCAGAGCTAGTGGATCACAGTCTCAAGTTCCGCCTGTTGTGACTCAGCCCGGACCACTTTAGTAGTTTTCTACTCAATGGTGTGCTGAGCGGCCACCAACTGGTGGGTTGTGGATTGAGCGCGGTCACTAATCTCCCGGGAGACGCCATGAAGAAGGCCATCTAAGGCTGCGTAGGGAAACTGAGCGAGGTCCATATGGATTCATGTGCCTTCCAGGGGCTGCATTCCGACTAAGGCACCGGTAGGGATACTCTAGAGTCGACCGGCCTCCCTGACTTGTGCTATGCTGTTATCGACTGACGGAAGTGATGTCTGGCCTTCACAGGATGGAGGTGGAGGCACTTTGATCCAAAGATCGCGGAGGTCTTCCTGAAGAGAGGCGACCACAGCCTGCCACTGAGCCGTGATAAGTGCCCACTTATCCTCTGTAGCCAGGGTGACCGCATCCGCAATCTGCCCCAGATCTCTGCCTGTTAATGTGACTGTCGCGTCATAGTGCTCGCTATGGGTTTGCTATTTCTTCCTTGGTCCAGATGTCGATGGCCCCGTCCTCTTAGTACAGGGAGGAGGAGGAGTGGTGGTAGCTACTGGGTTCAGAGATGTATCTGGTTGCTGTTGTGGCGAGTTATCTCTGGGCTTAGCTGTAACTGATGCTGGCATGCTGGGGAGGCCTTTTTTCCATGTAGAGGGCCACAGTTCGATCAGTAGATCAATTTCTTCATCTGGTACCATATAAGGGAGTTCTAACCATGTCGAGTTGGCCAGACTGCGAATTCGGACCTAGTGCATAGTGATTTGAAATGCAACAATATGCTTGTATTTGTTATAGATGGTGGGGGAGAGTCGAGGGAAGGAATTGATGGCAGTGGCGACACTGCTCTAGAAGAGGACCCAAAAGACCTTGTTATCCTCAATACACTGCTTATCCTTGGATTCCCATAAGTGAGCATACCGAGTGCCTTCGCACATCCCATCATGGAGCTCGGGAGAGACTGATTCTTCTGGTTTGTCCCAGGCAACTAGGCTATGAGGAATAACATACATGAATATAAGAAAGGTGTCCCATGCTCTTGAGACTTGGGATATTAGCAAGAAATTCTTCGCACAAGTATTGAGCCCAATTAAAAAACACACCCTTCGCGCACTACCCGACCAGTTGGATGACATAGGTAGGGATAGTCGCAACCTGGCACTTCCGCATGAGTCTACAAGCTAACAGTCGAGTGCCCATCTGCGTAGCAGGGTCGTTGATGGTTTGGATCAAAAACCTTCACTGATTTCGCTGGACCGCATAGGTTTCCCAAACATACAGAGCGGTAGTGGCTTCATATTTCTTGCCAACTTTCTCAACCGGGTGCGGCCCCTGCATTGGGAGGCCCGTGATCTTGTGGATTAACTCGGCATCAATAGGGACTCTGTCGCGAATCCATAAATAGCCATTGTGAATGAGGGCAGGTAATTTGCGTGCCAATCGATCGTCGATATTGTAGCAGCCGAAATAGGGCATGCAGAGCAGATTCAAGTGTCTGGATCCTGCCAAGCCACATACCCACCGTTGAGGTATCACAGTGATTCCATCATCCTCATGGATTGTGTCAAATTATAATGCAGAGGCCGATTCCAGAAAAGCGTCCTGGTCCGCCAGATTATGATCATTGAACTTGACCTCATGGAGGCATCCGCAAGGATCACCGAAGACGGGGACCTTGCCTGGGATCAGCAGAGTCTGCAGGTAGGTGATTAATCCATCCAATTTTTTCGGTATCTACGTAGATGGTCTCCGTGGTCGAACTTATGGGGGTAACCAGTTGATCGGTTTAGCCAGCAGAGCCCCCTCCTGCTCATCTTGTGCTGAGGGCGGAGGCCTGGGGTGTCTTGGGGAACTTCGAGGTTTCTTTACTGCTTGTGGAGGAGCCCTTGAGCTTTGAGCTTTCTCCTTGCCCTTCCGCGTGGTTCGTGGAGGAGGGACTTCCTCCAGCTCTGGCTCATCTTCCAAAACTTCTTCAACCTCAGGCTCTATTGGGGCAGAGGGTTCAGCAGGAGTAGTGGTCGGCATCCTTGCGTGAAAAATGAATCCCGGCTCTAGGTGACTGCTATCCGACGGGGGAGGTTTACTAGTCATGGGAGGGAGGCCGCAACTAGAATGAATTTTTCTGTTCGATTGCTTCTACACGATACTTAAAGTAGGTTGCCTGTTTACTTGAGATAATATCGCTAACCCAATCATCCTGCCGGCCTTTAAACACTTTCCATCGAAGGAGAGGGAGAGATGTTTCGCGAGGGGCGGGTTTTCCCAGGAAAGATAAAAATCCCCTGTAATTCGTCCTACCAATGGTTCAAGGGCCGCTCCCTTCAATGGTAACTTCTGCTTCTCCCCAGAAGGTACAGTTCCAATGGCTAGTTGTCACGTCCCCAATATCTTAGGCGTACTTATTACGCTAAGGTTGCCACTATGTGACAGCTGCCTGGCTTCCCCCAACACAAGATTTTTGCCTAAGTAGCGCTTGGCCCGAGACCAAGAGACCTTTATCGTTTGTTCTACTAGGGTTTTAAGGGGGGCTGATGTCAGCATCAACTGCCTGACCCCTGGTTGCGTCACCGATGCAAGAGTGGTTTGAGGCAAGGGGCCACTACTTGTGGAATCAACAGGTGTTATAGGGAATATGTTGCTTATTAGAGGGTCGACCCGTCCCTTGCCCAGGGTAGGTCTTAGTTTTACTCCCATATTTTCCTCAGAGGCCCTAAAGAGAGATTCCTTAGTGATACGAAGACAACGTAGCATGGAGGCTTCTCCTAGCCAGGCCTGCCGAGCTTCTAGATCCCTACTGGAATCCTCAATATCTTCCTCGTGGCATGGTACTGTTAATCTATACATATCGGCCCTTCTCCTAGGTATAGGTTCTGCATCATATTTTCCTTCTACCGATTCCAGTGGTACAATGACCCGTCGGCCCTGGTTTTAAAATATCATGCTATGTTTTCTTAGATCGATAATGTCCCCCATGTTCATAGCCCAGTCTAACCCAAGGAGTGCAGGATAGGGATCCCCATCTTCCACCATTTCTATTACCTCAAATTCGGCAAGGATCCTTGCTCCCTTGGTATCAACCATGACACTGGGGATTCTACCTAGAGGGATGATTCTTCTATGATTCGCCATTCGAAGTTGGATGGTGGACTGCTCCAACTTAGGTTCTCCCATGCATTGCCAAGTGTGCTTAGGCAATATATTGGCGTACAATCTGAGGTCTAAGATAACCTGATCCATTTTATAGCCACAGATCTAGACTGTCAGACCCATCTCCCTACTGGTATGTCTCTAGCATTGGTGCAACGTATGCACATCCTTGATGTCGGTTGTCCTCATATCGTGTGTTGCGCATATTTCCAGTAAAGCCTGTAGGTTTCGTACTGCCCGAGGGTTGCGGAGTAGCCCCGTGCATGCTTGTAAGAATGGTTTAAGCTCCTCCGTTACTGCCTCATCCCCCAAGTATGTGGATGGTGAGACTTTAGTTTCAAGGAAGTCCTTAAGGGAATCCCTAAACGTTTCCCTTACTTTGTGCAGGTCTAGACCTTCTTGGTTGCTAACTGCCCTGCGGATCAGTGTATCATCTTCATCCTTCTCCTTAGCCCCTCCTGTCGCCACTCTGCTACATGTTACTACATTTACTTTTGTGTCTGGACCCCTCCATTCGGTCTAGACCCTTCGCACCTTTTGCACAGATGAAAGTCGCTTTCCCCATACCCTGGTTTTTAGGGTTGGGCAGTCTTCCAACGTGTGGCCCAACTGTCCACAATACCTGCAGGACTATCATAAAGGGTGCAGGAAATCCTTTGCAAAATGCCCTGTGCCTCCACAGTTATAGCAGACCGATTGGCCTCGACCCCGACCTGCGCTTCTCCTTTGGATCTCGTCCCTTCTCCCATGGGGGGATTCATCCCTACCTGAGGGGATTCTTGGTGAGGTGGGATCTTCTTTCATTGCATCCTTATGGACTTGGAAGTCTTGCTCCTTATGGCCAATTGAATGACAATGTCGGCACCGGCGTCGCTCTAATGTAGTATCCGGGGTGCCCAAGCAAGCCCTTGGGTTGACCTTACGCCACCCGGCTGCGCAGCTTCCTCCGTTCCCCAGCGTAGGTCCCCTCAGGCCCCATCATGTCGAACTACACACTCTTGGTCCTTGTTTTGTGCCAGCCTCTCCCCCCCATCGCAGATTTTGAATTTCCTGGTGCATGGCCTCAATCTGCTCCTGGATCTGTTGGACGTTTAACGTAGCCCCCTTATGAGGTGTAGCTTCTAACTTCATAGCAGTTTCCAAGGCCTTCAAGCACGTCACCATGGTACTCTTTTCAGTATTTACTTGTCAGTACCCGATCTCTTTCTCAACCTCCTTCGGGTCTCAGCAATGGAACCATTTGTTGGCTTGAGGGGTTCTGACCCAGGTTCGGTGTGCAAGGTTTGCCAAAAAATCCCTATACTACTGGCCCTTTCGGCAGTGACCTACTTTCGCAGGTCATAGTCTCACCCGAAGTAGTATGGGTGGGCGCTGGAACCAGGTTTCTGCACCCTGAGAAAGGATGGGTAAGGCAAGCAGGGCTGCGTCCTATTTCTGTAATTCCCAAATGACCCTGTCCTGCGCAGGGTTAATTATGTTCCTATTCGCATCCACGTGCACTATATCTACAGTTATAGGCTTATGATATCATCAAAAAAACAGTGCATAAACAAAACATAACAGATCTAGATCCAATAGCTCAATACACAGAACTTTCGCAGCTTACAGACATAAAATACGTAACACAGCAATTATCAGCAATTCACATAACAGAATTCACAGATTCAAATCTCTAATAATCCTTCACATGCATTCATTCATCAATATTTCCTTACAATTCCCTTCCCAACCTGCGCACACAGCAGCACGGTCTGCACACAGCTAGACTAGGATCTCCGCACACACAGCCAAAAGGATTCTATTCCCCAAAACCCAAACAGACCACTTAAACAACAGATCGCATCAATAGCTCATCAATCCTTATCCTTTACAATCAAAATGCATCTCTACTTATAACAATCTAGCCTCAACGTTCCTATGGCCCGCAACCCATGGTTTTCGAACCCCTAGTTTACCCTTTGACCCATTACAATGCGTTCGGGGCTTTGACCCACCCCAAAACCCCTGCGCTATATTAAATAATCAAAATTAACCAAAATGGACCAGTT